>JBBMKF010000100.1:841079-853364 GCA_037834155.1 Curcuma caesia | reverse complement strand
CCCTTCTCCCCCTCTTCCCAATTCCATGATCGCGATGCGGCCTTGGCTCCCTTTCAAGGTTTATCGAGAATTACCATTACCCCTAGTCTCAGTGTGAACATTAGGAGTCATGTGACAGTTTTAATAAGTTCTCCCCTTTAGCTTGTGCGAACAAGTATCTCACTTCTCAACTCTGGGCCTATTGCATCGTTATCTTCTGATCCTTTGTGGTTGAAAGATCTTCTATGATGATCTTGGTCTTTTGACTTTAAATGGTTGGAGGACTTCTCACTATTATATATGAGGCTTGCCTCAACACATGTAGTGCACATTATTCCAATCAAGGAGAAATTTTTTGGGCCCCACATGGTTGAAGGATGCATTGGAATCATTATCTTTATGACAAAGGCCTGACTTGCCCATTGATTATGGTGCACATAAATTCTCTCGATCGCTCATGGTCAAAGGATGTCTTGCTAGCATCTCCTTGTGAGTTGTGATGCAGACTTGAAATAGCACCTACAACGTTTGATGCCCACAATGTGGATTGGACTTATATTCTCCTCAGTCCTCATGCCTCACAAAATCATCTTATGATGATTAGATCTAATTTGATCCCCACAAGCCATGGTTCTGACAAGGCTAATCAAGTATAAGTTCATTTTACCCCTTGTAATTGAAGGAAACTCTGTTCTTATCTCTTTATCAAGGAAAATAAATCAAATCACTATAAAATTTGCTGAATTGTCATTGTGCGCTCTTTTTCTTATAAAAAGCTGAATCTTGTGCAAACAAGGAAATTGATTTGTAGACATTTTAAGATTTCTAAAAGTTTTTTTGGTAGGTTATCCTCTTTTGGAAAATAATTATTTAAAGTAAATTCCTAAGTTGGTAATTGGCTTAGTTAGGATTGCAGGAAATTTCTTAGTAGATTTGTTTCTAATTTCTAACTTCATTTTTTCGTAGTTTGCTTTATTCATTAAGTACAAAGTTATTTCTCTTCTTCATTGCTTTTAGTTTATTTTCAATTTTGTCTTGGTTAAAATCTTTAGAAGGACATGAATCCTCCACATGCCCCATCTCCATGAGTTCATTTATTTCTCTGTGCGCAACAATAGTTATCTTTTGTCATGCCTGATTTTTTCCAGTTTATTTGTGTGAATTGTGGTTTGATTTTGATGATCCATAACTTGCTATCAGAGTATTCTTGTGCTACATCAATGAATCTCTCTGATAGGCCCTATTAAAATCATTAATCTCTTGATGCAAAATTGCAGATGACAGGACATCTGAAACATGAAATGTTGTACATAGACCATTAGATGTTTGTTTGCTTCTCTACCACTGTACTACATTATCCTAATGGCATGGCATTTGACTGCCCTTTTCCTCAATATATATCCTATTAGCAAAAGTAAAATGCACTGACAATTGTTTCTCTTCCATTCTTCAGTTCAAAGTTAATTTGAAGGATGTTAAGTATATCATGGGGCAACTGGCAAAAACAGAATCTAAATGACTTAGCTTGGCTTTTGTATTTTCTTTTTTTCCCCTTCCTTGCATGCACGGCACTAGGTGATGCTAAGATGTCTCTCTTTAACTTAGAGTCTTAGACAAACTTGGAAAATGCATACAGTATAGTACACATAACTACACATGATTGTATTTTTTTTCTTTTTTATTTCCTATTCTGTTTGGCATAACCATTTCAAAAATTCTTTTCAACAGTTGCAGTATATGCAACATCATTTGATTAGGTTACTTCAGATCATGATAGATGATAGTTGTGATATGGCTGTGCGGCAAGTGGCTAGCATCCATTTTAAAAATTTTGTGGCCAAAAACTGGTCGCCTCATGAACCTGGTAAGACCAAAGTATTCAAGGTTTTAAACATCTAGAATCCAAATTTCTACTAAATTCTAATTAAGTTAAGGTTTCCAGGTGAGGCCCCAAAAATATCTGGGAACGACAAGCAGATGGTTTGTGATAATATCCTTGGTTTTGTTGCTCAAGTTCCACCATTATTGAGGTACAGATCAAATGCATTTACTGAATATATCAAGGCCATTTTACGAATTTTTTACTTTCTCCAAACATTTGTGTTTAATGATTATAAATGGGTTTGTATGCATGTTCTAATTTTATTTTGTACAGAATGTAGTTAGTTATTGCATACAATAAATCTAGTACTTGAGCCAATTTTATGCTAGGAAAAAGATTTTTTTTCTCTCTCTCAACATTCTTGTTATATTCCTATTTCATCTCTTTTGTGCTTGCTCTTACCGAATATTTCTCTTTCTACTGTAGTACTGTGTGTTGTTTCATTTTATTTCTTTTATTTTTAAAATTGTGTAATAATATGGTTTGCGTTATTGCTCGATTATACTGAAATTTGATCAATATTTTTCTAACCAAGGTCGTCCAATTTGGATTCTATCCTAAGAAAGAATGTTGAGTGCAAAGATTGAAATTTTGTTCTTGGCTAGGGTCAGTTCCAAACTGAAACGAGACAGTTTTGTGCTATATTGAAGCGTGTAGACTGTAGAGACATGGTGCTAGAGGCATCAAGGAGGAGAAGGAAGAGTAATGGAAGAAGATTAGACAGAGGAGGAAAGGGTAGGAGTGGAAAGCCATTTACCTTTGAAATCGTAGCCTTAATCACTCCCATAGGAATGAGAACTCCTGTTTGCTGATGCGAAATGAGACGAATCACATTTAGGAAGGATTTGGGAGTCACCTGCCCTCATCAAAAAACTTCTCGTCTTTGTCATGTGATTGAGATGGTACCTCATCGCATCTCATCTTCGTTGCTCACCTTTATTGCTTGCAAGGGATTTGCCACTTGTAGCTCTCAAGAGAATCATCGATTGTTTCTTGCACAAGATTTTCTGCTCGCCTTCGTCACTTGTGAGGGATTTTCTGCTTGCCTTCATTGCTTGCGAGGGATCTTCTTTTTGCCTGCATCATTCACAAGGGATTCGCTGCTCGCCTTCATCACTTACCTTTGTTGTTCGCGAAAGAAATCAATTGTGGGATCCATTGAGGATCGAGGAAATGTTTAACGGTTTTGTGCGTTGTGTGAAATGGAAAATTTCGCCTCTGCCAATTGCCATGGAATAATATTTTAAATTCTGCTCAACTTGAGTTTACAACTCTTGATAATCAAATCTGATCATAGGGCTACAAAATGCTATAATCTTGGCATAGTTCTAGGTTCCAAGCTGATCTACACTGTTGGTGGTTTGAACTACACTGGAGCTGGACTCTCTCTACACTACTGACATCCCTCTTTTTGTTCCAACAAGTTTATTGCAAGTTCATCTTAAGTTGGAAAAGTCAAATATTGATATAAACTATTTCAAGGTTTAAAATGCCATTTGGGTACTGAGTATCCATGTGTGGCCATAAGGTTCCATTTTGCTGCCAACTTATGTACACATCTTAGAATGAATTGATGCTACTTGGCACCAAACTTTATGTTTTTCAGTTTTCTGCTACACTTGGGGTGCATGATTCATATTTGTTTGGTATATTTTTACATGTATGTTTGCTTCACAGAGCTCAACTTGGAGAATGTATAAAAACCATTGTCCAAGATGATTACCCAGAGCAGTGGCCAGGTCTTCTTCATTGGGTGAAGTGCAATCTCCAATTGCAAGATCAGCAAGTATTTGCAGCTTTGTATGTATTAAGAGTTCTCTCCAGAAAATATGAGTAAGTATATGCTAACAAACAAATAGTATGCATTTAAAGTTATATTATCACGTTTCTCATTGTTTGTTCAGTTTTTTATTTATGTATTTTTGTTGTTTATTTGTACTATTTTATCATCCTTAATTATGAGTTTGAATGCATGTTTTTCGATTAATTTTCTTACTGTTTATTCCACTGTTGCAGTTAGTTGACACATTGATTTGTTTGATATTTTATTTATATGTTTTTTTCTAATATTTATTTCTACAAATTATCAACCTTAATCATGGGTTTGGACGAGCATTGTTCAAGATAATTTAGTGCAATTTTTTCTGTGAAAGAATGATAATTTGTTGCATATAATTGTGTACTTGTTTGAACTGTATATGGTTGACTGATTTTTTTTTCTTTTTAAAAAAATACAGGTACAAATCTGATGAAGATCGAACACCATTTCATCTCATTATTAAGGAGACATTTCCTCTTCTGTTGGACATATTCAACAAACTTCTTCAGATAACTAATCCCTCAATTGAAGTAGCAGAACTCACCAAGCTTGTATGCAAAATTTTCTGGTCATCCATATATGTAGGTTTGACAAGAAGAATTCATTATTTCGACTAAATTATTTCTTATTAGTTCCTTACTCTTTCCTTCTTAAACTTAATATGCCATTTCAGTTAGAGATCCCCCAGCTGTTACTTGCACCGAATGTGTTCAGTGCATGGATGGCTCTCTTCTTGAATTTATTAGAGAGACCTGTTCCTTTGGAAGGTCAACCAACTGATCCTGATCTCAGGAAAGCTTGGGGATGGTGGAAAGTGAAGAAGTGGACAATTCACATTTTAAATCGTTTGTACACAAGGTCAGATGCATGGTTATTGAATGTAAGGCTGAACATTGTTTATCTTATGCTTATATTGACTTGTGAAGAATTGATAAAAGGTTTGGGGATCTGAAGCTTCAGAAGCCAGAGAATAAAGCTTTTGCTCAAATGTTTCATGATAGCTGTGCTGGAAAAATTCTGCAATGTGACCTACAATTGCTCAATGTTATTCGTACAGGCGGTTATCTACCTGATAGGGTTATTAACCTTATACTTCAATATCTCACCAGCAGGTTTGTGTCGCTTTACTGAAGCTGGTTGTTGTTTGGTCAACTTATTCGACTGCTTAATTTTTTTTCCATGGCATGTATCTACATATTAGTTGCCACATATTTTATCTAAAACACCTAGTTATCTATCTTTTTATCTTCAAAGGCGCGGAAGTTTCTCAGAATTATGGAAATTGCATTTCTTCCTAGTGTCAATATGTGTGTCACACTACTGTAGGTAGCTATTTGTCAACCCATTCTTGTTCACTGTGTGTTTGAACATTTCTGTCTCATAACCTAGGCCTTCTTATACTGGTCATTTTCATTGTTACCCCAAATTAAATTTGGATTTTGTTCTCATATACTTGATATCATGAATTTTCTCAATGACATTGATCCTCTGCAGTATATCGAAGAACAGCATGTATCAATTGCTGCAGCCACAACTTGATATTGTTCTTTTTGAGATTGTCTTCCCTCTAATGTGTTTCAATGACAATGATCAAAATCTATGGGCAGAAGATCCACATGAGTATGTTAGAAAGGGCTATGGTGAGCTTGGATTCTATTTTTTGCACTGGTTTTTGATTATATGAACTGCAATCTGTGAATAACATTTCTATTCTTCATATATGTTATCCAGATATTTTGGAAGATCTATACAGTCCTCGAACAGCAGCCATAGACTTTGTGAGTGAATTAGTGAGAAAACGAGGCAAAGGGAACCTACAAAAGTTTATTCACTTCATTGTGGAGATTTTTAAAAGGTCTTTAATTCTTTGGTCTATTAGGCTTCTTTCATTCACTTCATCAACCTTATAAACGAAAAATATTGATCTATTTGCCTATCACTTTGTAACAGATATGATGAGTCACCTATTGAACATAAACCATATCGCCAGAAAGATGGTGCTCTTCTGGCTATTGGATCATTGTGTGATAAACTTAAACAAACAGAACCTTATAAGTCAGAGCTAGAGCGTATGTTAGTCCAACATGTTCTTCCTGAATTTGCAAGTCCCATTGGTCATCTTCGAGCAAAGGTTGTATTTTTTTTCTGTCTAGTTATTTCTGTGCTTGACATTCATTCTCTATTTATCAAATCCCTATGGGCTTTTCTCCTTGGACACAAAATCCAGTTACTCTTATTGATGAAATGTATCGAGTGGTTTGTTGATTATTGTTTGTATTCTAATGTAATGATTGATTGTGCATATATTTTCCATGACTGTAGTTGCTATATCTGTTTGGTAACTTTTTTGCTTTGGATGAATCATTTGCAACAAGCTGAAGCCTGATCCTTTGTCCTCCGTAATTGTGTTTCACATATTGTAAGAAATTCTGATGCTGACATTAATCTTATAGTAGTATTATTTGATCCTTTTCATATAGATAAGCCTTAGATTTGTTGGAATTAGCAGATTGTATACGCCACTATTTTTGTCTTTTTTATTACCAATATCTAATATCTTCAAAGTAGGCCAATTACCTTCCTCTTTTAAACTGCAAAAATCACTGCATACAACTAACTGAGCAGTGTGTATACACAGACAATTCTTTTTTTTTTGTTTTTTTGTCCTTCGTTCCTTGTGCTTTTGAACTCTAAAACATCTTTTTTCTGTGGTTTCCATTCTGCCAAAAAATGCCAGTTCTCAGTTGATCCTCATGGCAACTACTTTATTCCTATATTGCCATGTATGTCACTTGCATTTTTCATTCGTACAGATCTATGCATTATGAACGTGGAACAACATAATGAACTAGGTGCTATTGTATCCCACTACATGCAATTAACTATTAGTTTGTCGCTTGACTTAATTTTTTCTGATAAGTTTAACTTCTGTAGTATTTCTGCTTGGAAGATATTCATTTCTTGGATAAATCTTCATTTTATGCTTGTTACCTCTTTAAAGAAGTCACGCTGAGAGCCCAAACATATTACCTGAATTATACAAATACTACTCTCTCTCTCTCTCTCTCTATATATATATATATATATATTCCTGTTTTTAAGAAACCAACTATGTACTGAGACTTCCAATTCTAGTTAGTTGACTTTATGCTTCTGTAATATGAGAACCTATTTGTTTGCAAATTTATGTTATGATTTTTGAATTTATGAATCTATTTGATGGAATACCAGGCAGGATGGGTTGCTGGGCAGTATGCAAATATCAGTTTTTCAGACCAAAACAATTTCCGAATAGCCTTCCACTCTGTTGTTTCTGGAATGAGGGATCCAGAGCTTCCTGTGCGTGTCGATTCAGTTTTTGCTTTGCGCTCTTTCATTGAAGCTTGCAAAGGCATGTTTATGCTAACATTTATTTGGACCTGAAACTAATAATTTTCTTGTATTTTCACATTAAGTAACTTACAATTATGTTCTTGATATAGATCTAGATGAGATCCGGTCGATTCTTCCTCAATTGCTTGATGGTATGTCAAAGTAGTTTTTTTTTTATCTAAAATTTTTATGCTCTTTCCTGAGATTTTGAGAACATTACCTGTAGAGTTTTTTAAACTTATGAACGAGGTTGAGAATGAGGACATTGCCTTCACTCTCGAGACCATTGTGGATAAGTTTGGTGAAGAAATGGCTCCATATGCTTTTGGCTTGTGCCAGAATCTGGTATTGTATTTTAATTCAGTTGCTTTTAGTATATCAGCATTCCCTTTGATAAAAACTCAATTCTTTGAATAGGCTGCTGCATTTTGGAAGTGCTTGAATACATCTGAAGCAGATGATGAAGCTGATGACACAGGTGCTTTAGCTGCTGTTGGTTGTCTACGTGCCATAAGTACCATCCTTGAATCTGTTAGCAGTCTTCCTCATCTCTTTGTTCAAATTGAGCCAATTTTACTGCCCATAATGCGGAGGATGCTGACTACAGATGGTCAAGGTAACTGACTGTATGGTTGTCATTATTGGCATCTTGGTGAATTTTATGTATTTGCCTTTTGTTGTAGAAACATTATTGCACATTGTTAATGTTCATGGTTCGAGGGTGGTTCAACTCTGTCGGCCTCAGTGATCAAATGAGAAAATCTAGGTGAATATTCTGGTTCCCTTGTCAGAAAAGTTGAACCTGTTGGGATATGCTCCAAATGTCTTATGTCTTGCAAAACCAGCACCATGGTTTGATGATGCACTTCTACGAGTAGGGAATGTAGGCACAGGTGGTAGAAATGTTACCTTCGGCCAGCATTTTACCTGGCTATTTATAGGTTTTGATGGTATGGCCTTGGCATGGTTAGCCTCGTATTCACTGCATGTGCAGGTCTTCTAGTCCACCTGAGCTGGCTAGTGCATTTTTGACATGAAGCGACCTATCACACTTAATGAACCATACACAAGGAGATATTGCTCTTCTGTGAATCTCCACTGGTCGCAAATGTCAATAGTCAGAGGGTCTCTTGTGGAGGTTGTCTTGTTTGTTGGGACAAAAAGAGCATGTATTTTGACATTCGCTGTAACACTTTAATATTGTTTTGCACTTTGGGTTGGGATCACCTACATTGGAGCACCTGGCTTCAGAAAGTATTTATAGGGGTAATCATGTTCTACATGTAGATTATATGCTGACTCAGTTTTGTTTAGCATCAGTAGGATACTGCTGTAAATATAGTTCAAAATTTGCAATTACAATGCACACTGAATTTCATGTCTGAACTGTTACAATTTATAAAGCTGATAAAGGTTATTTAATTGACACACTTTGTGATGTCTTTCTAAAAATTCCTAGATGTCTCAGTTTTCATAGATTACATTACATATTCGTTGATGTATTTTATTATTTTCGATGCTCCTTTTGGCAGGCCGAAGTGGATGACTCTTTAACTTGTTGTCTACTTAATTATAATTAGGTTTATGCTGTCTTGTCTCATCAAAATTATAATAGCTTGATGGAATGCAATAACTCAATGCACTAAATATCAGTCTTCCTTGTTTTCTCTTGCAATTATTCTTTTATTCTTCTAAATTTTATCCTCATTGCTAAAATTTCTGCTGATATCAAGTTTCTTTTTTTTTCTTAGTAGGATCTTCTTTTGTGTACAAAATTCATCTATTTGTATTTGATTCTCAATCTTCTATTTATGCATGATTTTATGTTTGTTGGTACATGCTTTACCATTTTTTAATAATTGTATATTATATGTTACAATATAAAAATTCTGCAAGTGTAAACCATGCTATCAATATTGTGACTCTATTCAGTGTCTTGAGCTATCAATTTAGTTGCCTGTTTGACACAGCAATATAAAAATTCTGCAAGTGTAAACCATGCTATCAATATTGTGATTCTATTCAATGTCTTGAGGTTTGCAATTTCACATTGCCTATTTAATACATTCTGATCAAGATTGCAGGATCCTATGAATCAATACATTTTTATCCTGATGGTTTGCATGTTTCACAGATGTTTTTGAAGAAGTTTTGGAAATTGTTTCTTATATGACACTTTTCTCCCCAACAATCTCATTGGACATGTGGTCTCTTTGGCCTTTAATTGTAGAAGCACTTGAAGATTGGGCTATAGATTTCTTTGAGAGTAAGTCAATACATGCAACTCTTTCTTATTCTCAGCTTTTGCATTCTTTTAGTTCTCTTTCTGAGTTTTTTGTGCAAGGAAACACATCATGTTATGCATGGGATCAATGCATTAGCTATATGTTGTCTTAAGACTCTTTAACTTCTAGAAAGATTTGTATGCTTGTTTTGGCTAACTCTAATCCAGTTTTCTTCTTATACTTCATTTTCAAGAAGTGATTTCTCTGTGCATTGATCATAATTTTCACTTAAACGATCATAAGGAGAACAGTCAAAAGCAGAGTGGTTGGTGGTATATGTTATATTCCACTTGAAATAGCTTAACTTGATCCATCTCATTGAGCTTCAATAACCTAGATTTGGTCCTTCACTTTCCCAAAAGAGATGCATAGTGAAGTTAATTCTTGTTTCTGATTATTATATCATTCACATTTAGTTTAAAATGAGGTAATCTGCTTCTTCCTGGGTATCCAATCTTGCATCCCATTATTTTTAGTTACTTTATGTTTAGAATGATAGCCACAAATCAGTTACATGTTTCTAGTGCTAATAGTTATATGATAATATGAGTATGTAAGTTTTGTTTGTCATAGATAGTTTATCTGCTAGTTATTATTTTGATCCTATATAGTTAAACTGTTTTTTTCCTGGTAGAATAATACTATTTTATCCTCTCTCAGCTTGCAATTAGAGCAGATTCAACTACATTTTTTTTTTCAGTTTCTCATTTGAGGAGAAGCTCTTGGATTTGATGTAGTGGCAATCTTCCCTGTTTTGTTAGGAGTTTATCCAACTTTGTCCCTTTTACCATTAATTAACTTGTCATTTCTGTTCACACTGTGTTGTTTAGGTCTGGTTATTGAAAAACATTGTTCCAGACCAAACAATGCAGCGCATTCTATTGATCTCTTCTCATTAAGATTTGACGTTCTGGTGATGGGATATGACATTACCTCTTGCTTCTTTTATCTTGTTCTGATGGAGATTTCAGTATCATCTTCATTGAAGGAAAAATGCTGATGATCGAACTGCCAAACCAACCATGTTTTCTGCCACCTTATATTACTTAGTTTCAAAATGCAGTTTTAGGCCGTCAATACACTGCATAGCGCCTCAGTGGGGCCTAAGTAGTGGTGTTAAAATAATATTAAAATGAAATGGAAAGAAGGAAAAATGAACGTACTTGTATGCATGTATGCATATACATATAATGCCCATATAGTCGTATGAGACAATGTCAAATATATTACCCTTATTATTACTAACAAAGTATATTTATCAAATCAAAACAATTTTACAATCATAAGAACACACGACAAACGACATTGTATTTCACATTTCAATGAAGAAAAATGCACAACAGAATTAGATTGAAAAATAACACGACAAGGAGGGTCATGGTGGGTTGGATAATTAAGGTTTTATTCAATTGAACCAATTAGATGAATGTGAACCAATTTTTTTAATGAAAGTGAACCTTCTTTAAATGGTATCTCAGATTCTGATAATTTTTTCATAAAAAATTGTCTCAATCTTTGTTTCTTCTTTGTATTCACATCTGTCTACTTATGTGTTTTCTCCTCTCAGATATGCTTGTTCCTCTAGACAATTATATATCAAGGGGTATCGAACATTTCCTTTCATGTAAAGATCCAGATTATCAGCAAAGCCTGTGGAAAGTACTTTCAAATGTATGAGTTTCATTCAGCTATTTGTGTGAACCTTCACTAACATTTTTGGAAATCTATTTTTGGTTAATCGAAACTTCAAATAGTAAATGCAGACCTTTCAATCATACGATTGCTTTGATTATGTTTTTTTTTTTCGGTGATCTATTTTACAGATCATGTCAGATAGAATCATGGATGACAGTGATATTGAACCTGCTCCTAAGCTCATTGAAATGGTATTCCAAAATTGTAAAGGCCAAGTGGACCATTGGGTTGAGCCTTACTTGAGGATTACCATTGATCGTTTGAGCCGAGCACAAAAGCCACATTTTAAGTGTCTCATGATACAAGTTGTAAGTATTTTTTTTCTTTACAACATTTTAAAGCCATTGTTTGTTTTTTGTTACTTTCATCCAAGGTAGACTTTAAAATGTAATTTATGCAATTAGAATTAACTAATGGAACTCTATATTGTCAGTGGAACATCCAGTTCACATGTATTACTCTGTTAAGCTAACAGACACCTCAATTTTTTATGCCATAACTTGTGATCTTAATCCAATTAAAGATATGCAGCTATGATATTCTTTTATTACAATTGAATATAATCTTATTCCTGTCTGCATTACCTTGGGCTGAAATGTGTACGTCTCAATTGTCTAACATTATAGGTGTTCATATTCTGCATTTTTTTATTTTATGACAATCATCATAATATCTTCATTTATGACTGAGTGAATTTGTTTGTTGGAGAAGCTTTGATTAAAAAAAAAACTCTGAATTATCCAATGTTATGCTTGTATTTCTTGTATCTGCTCCTGGTGCTCTGTTGTTAGTGGTTTCATTCTATCAGACTTGCTTTTGAGGAACAAGTAAGATTCAGTCTATTATGATTTTTTAGCAATATAACTTTTAAGCATATGTGTGCCTCAAATTTGTGTAGCTAGTCTGGTTTGATTCTCTGATATCTTAGAAGTGCATTTATTTCTAGGACTTCTTTTTATCTTTGGCATTTATGGAGTAAAATTTTTGTAATTGGCTCTTTAATATTCTTTCAGTTTAATAGCTGCTCTTTTTGCAGATTGCTGATGCTCTATACTATAACTCTTCTTTGACGCTCGGGATACTGCATAAACTTGGGGTTGCTTCAGATATTTTCAGTCTCTGGTTTCAGATGCTTCAAGAAGTTAAAAAAAGTGGTGTACGTGCAAACTTTAAAGGGTAAAGTTTATCTTCTTTTTGTTTGTTGTCACTTTTGATTGGTTCTGTATGATGCTGAACACTCTATCACAAATGTA
>JBBMKF010000100.1:811653-829001 GCA_037834155.1 Curcuma caesia | reverse complement strand
AACTGAAGATTTGTGATTTTGGATTAGCAAGAGTTGCATTTAGTGATACCCCCACAACAATTTTTTGGACAGTAAGTTGAAAAGAGCATAGTTCTTTTTCTCTCTCTCTCTTTTTCAAATTTTCCTTTTTATATCCTGTTGTAGTGGTCTTTTGTAGATTCAACAGTTAAGAGGTTAATGGTACAATTTCATCTTTCTAAAGCCCTAATGTGTAACAGGATTATGTTGCAACCAGATGGTACAGGGCCCCTGAGTTATGTGGATCATTTTTTTCTAAGGTATTGACATATTCCTCATCAATTTTAATGTCTGCAACTATGGAAAATTTGCACTGCTTTATTTAGCTATTAAAGCATATTCTAAAGAAAGTTGCAATTCCTCACTTGTTTGCTTATGCTGCGAGCACTATTCTGATACATGGTAATGCTGGATCTGACTGTGTAGATTTACATTCTCGTCATGCAAAACCAATTTTCTATCAAAATGCTATGCACCTTGTTTAGGATTCCTCAATAAGATGCCTTCCTGACTGGTGGCAGCTACTAAACTTAATGTTAAAGCGGTAAATTGAAAATGATTAAATATAATAGAAAAAAAAATCTTTTGCAACCATTGTGACGTATGGATCTTAGACTTTAACAGGATTGTAGTAGCCCATGTATAATCAATGGGGTTGATTTGATTGACTCTACTGATATTTTGAGACAAAAATAATAGGTAACAAAAAATTAAGATGATCTATGAATGTAAATTTTTTTGCAGTAGTTGAATTAATCAAGTAATCGTATTCTCTGTAAATTAATCCTAAATTTCTATCTATTTTCATGAGTTCTAACTTGTTTCCATCACACACCACCAGCAGTGTTTTTAAATTCATATCGAGGAGTTGAATTGATTAGCCACTCCTATTTTAGTTTTTCTGATTGAACCAATCAAAATTTCAGTTCAATCAGAAAGCATATATTTTTCAACTGAACTGAATTTACCTCAGGTCCGAGTTTATATGATTTAACTGGCCAATTGGTTCAATTTTAAAGACACTATCATGTGGCAAAACTTTTCTTCTGACAGTACTTAGTAAGTGATGGTTACTGGTGGAGAGATGAATGCTTTGATTAGGTAATGCTATTATAATAACGCCACTGAAATAATCATCTAGCTATCTAGCTACACCAAGGGTTTAAACATGGGTCAGATGCCAGTCTTGACACTGCTGTTGGTATTTTAGACGTTTACAAGGTCTAGAGCTAACTATCCATTATTAAACAAACACAATGAAGATCCTTTGGGGTATGGTATGTACTAATGTGTGAGACATTTTTGTCAGTAGATCTAAAGTTCTAAACCACTATCAGATAGTTGCAACAAATGTCTTTCGTCTTGAAAAACAATGCATATTTAACCTGTTCATTGAGGACCAACCATATGAAAAACTATTTTAACTTTCTTGAACCGATTCATTGTCATCATCAAGCCATGTTTGTCACTATTCTGGGTTGGCTACATCAATCTTATTCCTCCATTTAGCTCTATGTGAGGCAATATTACTAGGTACTTTTTTGAATTGATTGAACTTGAGTCATGTTACTGGCTTATATCATCACAATGTATCCATGTTTGTTCCTGTATCTTACACTTATCTGCTGGACTTTTGAGCAGTAAAGGGCAGGGAAATTGGATGCTGGTTTTGTAGTATGAACTAAGATGACCTCCTTCCTAGTTAATAAATCTTGTTTTCTTTTGAGGATTCTGCCATTATTGAGATACTTGATGGGTCTAAATTCTAAATCATTTTAAACTAGGAGTGGAACTTATTGCTCTTCTCAAAAAGCTTGGCTTTTCAGCAGTTGGTTTATTTTGGTGTCTTTCTCCTAAATTCTTTAGGGATGATATAGATTATACATTAAAACAATGCTTGTTCAGGAAGGATTTTGAACTCCCCTGCAAGCTGAAATATGATTAGCAAGAGGTACTTGTATGGAGTTTGTTCCTTATTTTTCTGTTTTTGTGTTAAAGTATGAACTTCTTTTTCTTGGAAAGATATTGACCGGCAGTAATCAAATTGCAGTACACTCCTGCTATTGATATTTGGAGCATTGGTTGCATATTTGCTGAAGTATTAACAGGCAAGCCACTCTTCCCTGGCAAAAATGTGGTTCATCAGTTGGATTTGATGACTGATCTTCTGGGGACACCTTCCTTAGACACAATTTCTCGGGTACTTTGGTTTACCAGAACTTTCTGTATTGGATGTGGTTGTTCCGAAAAATTAGAAAAGATGCCTAATTTTGAATGTTCTCTTCTTCTTACTAATCCTAGGTTCGGAATGAGAAAGCAAGGAAGTATTTGAGCAGCATGAGGAAGAAACAACCAGTACCACTCGCACAGAAGTTTCCCAATGCAGACCCATCGGGATTAAAACTTTTAGAGAGGCTGCTAGCCTTTGATCCTAAGGATAGGCCAACTGCTGAAGAGGTATGTTATTACCAATTAAATTCATTTTTTAAAATATTATCCACTGTCCAGTATTATTTTGTTAAGTTTGGGGGGGAAATTTTTTAAAGAAAGCTAGAACTACCTAGTGCAGCTATTGTGGAAATAAACTCAGTTACTCAGTATACCAGTAACCATATTGAATTTAATACTATTAACATCTTTTTCAAACTTTGGTTTTTTGTGTCCATTGAAGCTAACACATCTTTTTGTTTATCAGGCACTGGCTGATCCATATTTTAAAGGTCTTGCCAAAGTAGAGAGGGAACCATCTTGCCAACCCATCACTAAAATGGAGTTTGAGTTTGAGCGCAGAAGGTTGACTAAAGATGACATTCGAGAGCTTATCTTTCGTGAGATATTGGAGTATCATCCTCAGTTACTCAAAGACTACGTTAATGGAACTGAAAGAACAAATTTTCTGTATCCTAGGTTTGATGTTCATGCCCACCACCCTTCAATATTTTTATATATCTCTTTTCTCAGGCATTTTCTTATTCTCAATACTCCCTGTTTTCTGTTTATGCAGTGCTGTGGATCAGTTTAGAAAGCAATTTGCTTACCTTGAGGAGAATGGTGGTAAAAGTGGGCCTGTAATTCCACTAGATAGGAAACATGTTTCTCTTCCTAGGTATACTTTTTTATTTTAGTCTGGTTTTGATCTCTATGCTTTTTTTGTATGCAGATAATGTTCAAGTTAATCTTTTGATTAGAACGCTAGATCATGCAAGAGATCTTGTGTTTAAAACATAATGTATATATTACTTTTCTCTTTGTTGTAAAATAAACATAGTTTTAATAGATTTTGGAATATCTTTTATATTTTGACAAACCTTCAAAGTAATTATGTTGGAAATTCTTTTATGAATGTGTATTTCTTCCTTCTGCATAACTTCCCATATAAAGTCCATTCTGATTCTTTGAAGTGAAGTAGTTTCTTTCCTGTTTCTTTGATTTTCAGCATGCTATCATTCTTATTATTATTCCTTGTTGAATAATCAAGAATGTAATCATCTATCTTATATATTAGCCATTGTGTTATATACTTTAGGTTGAGAACATAAAATGCATTGTGAAAAACCATGCAAGCCTCTGTATATATACTTTCACTTCGTGTCATAATACATTGAAATACTACGCACACAAGTTTACTATAAATTGCAAGAAAAGGGAAAACTGCTGTTCCTCTCAGGTTCAGTTTTATTTCCTTTAGAGTTAATAGCTAAAACCAAAATAATGACTGAAGCTAATTTTTCTGTTGTTGGATCGATGGCCTTCTTATATCTTGCTCTGATATTTATCCAAGAGCTAAAGCTTTATCTTTTGATTATTTGTCATGCTGAAAGAATAGCAGATATAACCTCTTCAGTAAAGCAACAAGCGTAGAAAAGACACAACCACAAAGCAGTTTTATTTGAAATGTTTCAATCTCTCTTTCGTCATGCAACATGATGTGCAGCAGCTTCAGACATACCTAATTTTTCACTGTTTCATAGTACGCTTATATATATATTTTTTTGGCATCTGTTAGGTCAACGGTTGTCTATTCTTCTACTGTTTCTCCAATGGGACAAACCAATACGGGCACTTTGAGAGAGAGACAAGGCAATGATGAGGCTTCCAAAAATCCTCGAGACACTGAAAGGTCATCTGGAAATACAACAAGGACTTCACAGGCACCACAACGGGTTCCAACTGGTAATTGTTTAGATTCAAATTGACCATATGTAATGGTGATGGTGCACTTACAATAATTGTATGCTATGTTTCTCAGCTCGACCAGGAAAAGCTATTGGTCCTGTCTTGCCTTACGATAGTGTGAGTGTGAAAGATGCCTATGATCCTAGACGGTTCATTAGGAATCCTGTTCCTACACCACAACCTGGTATTTCTTCAGCATATTGTTTTCACAGTAGCTCTGGCAAGTTGGATAGCTACGATAGAGAACCAATGGAACCCGAATGTGAACCTGTTCAACATAAGCCTCCACAACCACATTTGCACAATAAGATGGCGTCAAATATAGCTCTCGAGATGAGAGCCTCCCCATTTTATCTTACAGGAACTAAGACCGAACGGATCGAGAAGGACAGCATACTAGAAGCAAGCCTGGTGCATGCAAAATCTCCTTACAATGGACTTGTAGCAGCAGCAACAGGTGCTGTAGCGCATAGAAAAGTTGGCGCTGTTCAATTTGGTATGACAAAGATGTATTAGGCACAGATCACTGATTTAAATGGGACGAGCAGGAAATGAAAGGTGGGTGATGGAGAATTGAAATGTTAAGGGTAGCAGCCACTGGGAAGACGACAGGAGAATTGAATGCCGAAAGGAGAGAGGATAGGATGGGCATATTATGCCAGGGCGATTGAAGTGGCAATTTCATAATTCATGCTTACTCTGAAGGAGAACACGTGAAAAAGTTCTTGTAAACATGGCTGTACTCGAACTGTTCATCCTTTGCTTACAAATAGAAATTGGTTTTCTCTGTAACTTTATTCGAATCAGGTGGTTTGTTTACCAGACTTGTACAGATACATTTGCTGGGGTTTATTAGTTGAGAAGTTCCGGATGTTTCTCTGGGTACAATATACATACTTGGTGTTTGTCTTATGGTTGCCCTTGGCAAACACATACAAAAGAAAAGGATCACCAGCAATGTAATGTAATTTTGCTTGCGTGGAAGATCTTAAGGTTAGCCTAAATGTAATTACTACAGAGAAAAGATGGATAAATCCGTCCCAACATCAATTCGAAATTCTCTCGATCTTCTAAAATGCACAAATGTATCCAAGGATGAATTGGAGAATTCGAGATTTAATTGACATAATCATACAATAACTAAATGTAAAAAAATATTTTTTTACCTACAACTCACATGCGACATTTAAAACAAAATGTATTGTTTACAAGTGATGATTTATGATAAAATACGACTAGATAATTAAACAGTCATATTTTTATGAAATCAATCTATGCTTTTATAAGTTCTAGATATGATGTTTTTTTGTCTAACTAATATTTGAAAATGTTGTGATAATTATGTGATTATGACAGTATGCCTAACCATTTGGTTCATTCCGATCGATGATTTTAGATAGCAATATATCAGGAGATTTTCTAGTTGTCTTTGTGTAAGTTGCAAAATATATAAATTAAGGCCCATGTACTTGTATAGTTGTTTTCTTCCCATGTATGGGGCTTAGCATGAGCCGAAAGACACAAAGCATCGCCTTTATGTTAACTTTGGCCAACCTCCAAAGCTAGTCATTTTCAAGCACGACAAGAACGTGCATGCCTCTTTGCGTCCGCAAAAAGATTTTCCTTTCCCTTTTAATTTTATCATGTCTACATCACAATCCAATCCTAGAATAACTTAATATCTTACTTTTAAAAGTATATATTACATGGTTTTATATATATATACGAATTCCATCAAACTTGTAAGCAACTTGAGGTGCAAACGTGAATAATGAATGATGTCTCTAGCCAACCAAATACAAACAGAATCCAACCAAGTCAAACATCAACTGATTTATCGTAGATTTGAAGATCTTGCGTTGGTCAACAATCTCAGGCGTGCGATCTCTATCTCTAATTCTCTTCCTTTTTCTTCTTCGATCGGTAGCTGCCAATACTTGTTATAGCAACAAACATCAATCGCAGACTCAAGCAACCGCTCCCATATTCTCTTCTTCAAAAAAATAGAATCCGTCATTTTAACGGCCCCACACGATCGGCCTCATGACCATTTGTAAGGAAATAAATTGAGAAACTGCAATTGGTCACGACACAGGAGGGTATTACGTGGCTTCGTCAGGATTCAAACTATTGTCCTCTTCTGCAACTCTGCTGCGTCATAACCAACTCAACTATGCCCCAGGAGCAACTGCCCCCATATTCTCGATCCCACACTACTGCATCATTAAGACAACTAAGAAGAAATGCATAGGCCAGGTAGAAGCAACCAAAGTATAAATAATAAAAAAAATTTAAATTTATGTCTCTCAATTTAGACGGTAAAATTTATATTTAATTACACTCATGAGGATGTAAACAGTATAATAAATATAATTAAAATATTTTTGAAATATCTAAAATCATTAATGAATTTTAATCAAGTTCAAATTATTTCAAATTAAATTTATTATGTTATTTACAATCTCTTAAATATAATCATATCCTCGTATCTAAATTATACAATCTAAATTTCACAACGTAAGTAAAGAGTTATGAATTTTTAAAATTAATATAATTTTAAATTATTTTATCACGAATTCATAATAGTGAGTGATAAGTCAAGAGTAAATATTCTGAATCTAATAAAAAAATAATTATATATTTTAAAAATGTAAACATTAAATATGTATTTTAGAACTATGAACTAGCGGTACACTAAAAGATGAAAGTTGCGAGTCGGTGAATCATAAAGTTTGAGAAATTTCGTGTAAAAATGCACATTCAATGCTCACGCTCGCCGTGACGTCACAATTCGGATAGAGATCTCGATTTCGATCACGTTCACGCAAAACCATCCCCGTTCCGACATAAACATATCCCTGCGAATCCAGGGCCCACTCATCACAACGTTAAAAAAGAGGTCAATTTTGGGTACGAGTTAATCGTCGTTGCTCGATTTCATTTAGAAGGACCACTACCAACTGTAGCGCGGTCCAACCCGGACGAACGGCCGGGAAGGTGACGCCACGTCATTGGAATCAACGGTTGGGGCGACCCGCAATTGCCGGTGGCCTGGCCCCACGCGAACCTTCCAACGGACTTCCGCTTCCCCACGTCGCCGACCGTAGCCGGTGGCCCTTGTGGCTTGTGACTCGAGCGGTCCAGCTTCTCTTTGCGGCCGTCAATAGTTCCTCGCGTCAATTCCCTATCCATTTTAAAAATCAAATTTAATTAAAATATAATTTTATAAAAAAAATAATTAAAATGATAACGAAATGTGCACCGAAACAAAAAGTGGGGGAGGATTAGGAAGACTAAAGCAGCACTCCACCTTTCGTCCTTTCCCAACCATCTCACAGTGCACTTTCACTCGCTGCACCTCTCTCCTTAATTATCAGCTCTAGCTGGCTCTCCATGTCCGGGGAGGTCGATGGAGACGAGCTCAGAAGCCACTGTGACTTCTCCTTCCGCGACGATGTCTCGCCGTCGGCGGCCTTCGCGCCGAGACCGAGCGGGCGGCGAGATTTCATGAGAGAATTATTCTTGGACGAGTCGACGTTGACCGTGGATTACTTGTTGCCAGGCGGTGATGGATCAGTCGCCAAGACGACTCCGGTGACGCCCAACTTCTCGATGTCATCCACATCGGCCGAGTTCGGAGGGGAGGAGGACTACTCCGGGCCGTGCAGCAAGAAGAAGGAAAAAATGGGAGAGGAGGAGAAGCATGCGGAAGGGAGCGAGTTCAAGAAAGTGTAGGGTTTTGATCTTTAACTGGTTTACCTCTCTTTAATTCGTTGATTAATTAACTTTAAGTTTCTCCCCCTTAATTCCTTGCGTTCATGATGACGGTCAATTTTGTTAGGCGCGAGCTTGCTGTAAAGGAAAACCAGCTGCTGCAAGCTAACCAGTTTTCTTTGTGGAAGTTTGATTTGTCTTCGTACCTGTTCTTTATTTTTGTTGGAATGAAGATTTTTTTTTTTTATCTTTAGGGTTTCTGTCCTTTCCAATTGTCAGAAATTAGGGTTCGAATTGATCCGCTTCCAAGTGATTAATTAACAAAAAAGACAATTCTTTCCCCTTTTTTATGCATCACAGAACCTTAATTTGTTTATCACAATTGCTAACTGCGATGCAATTTTGACGAACAATTCACACAGGAACAGGCAGGCAAAGCAGAAACTAGGAGAGAAAAGGCAGAGGGAACCCAGGTTTGCTTTCATGACCAAGAGCAAGGTCGACAACCTTGAAGATGGCTACAGGTGGAGAAAGTATGGGCAGAAGGCAGTCAAGAACAGTGGCTATCCGAGGTTAATCATAATCAATGATCGATCGATATCAATTGCGAAATTAATTAATCTACAACTGTTCATGCAGAAGCTACTACCGCTGCACGGCTCAGAAGTGCAATGTGAAGAAGATGGTCGAAAGGTCTCACCGAGATCCAACCACCGTGATCACAACTTATGAAGGCAAGCACAATCACCACAGTCCAGCGAACCCAATTAGGAGCTCTTCTCCGGTGGTGGCATTGGCGCCGGCGAACTTTGGGCACCGTGATCACCTGCTGCAGCAACAAGTAATGTGCTCGTCAGGAAATTTTGGCATCAACGATATGCATGAGCTTAACAGTACTGCACATGGAGGATTCCTGTCAAACCCTAGCACGTATTTGCCAGACCTACCACCTCCTCATCTTCCTCAGCTTCAAGTGCAGGCCGATCATGGTCTACTGCAAGACATTTTGCCCAGGATGAGCCACAGCGACATGAAACGATTATAATTAATTAACTATGCATGCCTGCATTACTTTCTCTACGCTTCTCTATATATGTCAGGGAATAATATATATCATCATGTTCTTATAGATTTGTATGACGAGCTTTTAAGTTATTGAACTCTGATCAAATTTCTAACTCATATCTCTCTCAATATGTTTATATATTATGTTTATATATGTAATGTATGGATGACACATGCATGCTGGAAATATTCTTCATATATCAATTGAGACATTACCGAACAAGTAGAGCTTTGTGAAAGATCATGAACTGCAAAATTCACATATATATATTATTAATTTTTGTTATTGTTCTTTTCTTGTGATATAGCATAAGTGATAAGACAGTAATGGTCTCCTAAATGAACAGGATCTGACAGAGGTACATCAACTTCAAATTAAATGATTCATTCAAAACCCTATCAATGGAAAGTGAATGAATTCTTCCTTTTGCATCGACTTTTTTATGTATAAAGTATAGTCCACACAACCTTTTCTTGCATGTGAAAGCATGCATTAAATTTTCATACCGACTTTCGACTGATAAAGCCTAATGATTCTTGTACCACTGCATTAAATGTGGACGTACTGTGGGAGAGGGAAGGGGAAGCATATATCAAGCTAAGCATTGTATCAGGATTGGCCACTTTGCTGCCTGTAACTGTTCGGTGGCAGGAGTAAATGCATGGAGAGTACTGTGGTGTGAGTTTTTATCATTAGGGAAAGGGAATTTGGAGTCATTAATGTCGACGGGCACATATATAGTTTGTGTTTCTACAAGCTCAAGCTCTGCATGTTTGTCTTCTCCATGCTTGCCTTTTTGTAAGTCATTGAACTTTAAACACCAGTGCCTTAAATGTACGGGTTGTTTATGTGTGCTTTGTCGATATGCAAGTGTAGTGGTCATCTAATTAATTAAGTAGTTGTTAAGTACTTAGTTAATGATGTATGTTTAACCCTTGTTTTAGCTATATTTGAATATTTAGTGTACTTTTTTTTAATAATGGATGCAAATTTGAGAATCAATACTATCTCGTTTAGTAGTGATGTGGTGACAGCAGTCTCACCAGGATGCATAAGTTCTCGTGGACCCCCAAAAAGAGTAATAGACAGATATATGAAGTAAAAAAATGAAGTAAATGTGATGATAGTGTAGGTGGTGCATTCAATTGACCTAGAGCCAGTTTGATATCGAAACGACTGTATCAAGTAGAATGAAATTGATTTACATATGATTTTTCAATCAAAATAAAAACACACATATATATAAGACCGAATTCATCAATTTCTTCTCCCCTTACACGTATATTAGACACACCTCACAAAGAAAAGATCAAGAGATGCATCTCATGGAGAGAAGCTCAAGGTATGCACCTCATTGAAGGGTTTCATTGTAATCAGTCATGTCCCTCCACATGCCAGACCAAGGCCAACCGAGAGGTTGAGAAGTCGACTCAACTTAGATCAACTCAAGATGACTTGACAACTAGAGGTAGGGGCACGGGCACGGGCACGGGCACGGGCACGTAGGTGCACCAGTTAGATATCCACCATGTCAAATAGAATGAAATTAACTTGTATATGATTTTTAATCAAAATAAATAAAGAAAAAAAGAAATACTTTAAAAAAAACATATATACAAGACTGAACTCATCAGTTTCTTTTAGGATTTGATTGCAATTTATATTAAAAATGTGTTATTGAAATGAAAAAAAAAACAAAGTGTGTTTATAGTCGTTTACCCTATTAATAAGTGAATTAGATTTACCTCTAATCAAATTAGATAAGTTAAAATTATATAATGCCATTTAGCCTTGTGAAATTTTAAGAAGAATATATACTTATTATAAAATATCTAGCAGTAATAAAGGCCTAAAAAATAAAAGAAAAATTAAAATAGAAATAAATCATCTGCCAACTGTAATCCAACAAAATAGATAAAATATAGAGTTTCCAATTAATTGATTGAACCGGCCGGTTCGATTCGATTTGATGAAAATCTTCCGGCCGAGATGGAGTCGACAATCCTACCTCTTGCACAGCTCAACCAGGATGATGATGGGAGATTGGCGTTGCGGGTCTTCGTTTCCGTCGTCGCCTGGCTACAACACAAGAGGAGAGCTTCGTCGACGAGGTGTTTGTGGTTTTGTGGCTATGGAGTCAGGCATGGAATTGGAAGGGAACGGAGGTTATCCTCAGCCCATCCGCCCAGGTCTGACTCGGGTCGGTTGGATCGGCGTTGGCGTCATGGGCGCCGCCATGGCCGCCCGCCTTTGCACCGCTGGCTACTCCGTCTCCGTGTACGCCCGCACCCCCTCCAAGGCCGAGCACCTCCGCCGTCTCGGCGCCCACTTCGTTCCCTCTCCAGCCGACGCTTCCCGCTCCGCCGATGTCGTATTCACCATGGTAGGCCATCCATCCGATGTCCGCGAGACCCTGCTCCACCCCGCCTCCGGTGCCCTCGCCGCGCTCCCCCCTGGTGGAGTCGCGGTAGACTGCACCAGCAGCGATCCGGGCCTCGCGCGCGAGATCGAGGCGGCGGCGGCGGCCAAGGGGTGCTGGACTGTGGACGCGCCGGTCTCGGGCGGGGACGTCGGGGCCAGGGATGGCACGTTGGCGATCCTCGCTGGCGGCAATGAGGGGGTAGTTCGGTGGCTGTCGCCGCTGTTCGAGCAGCTAGGTAGGGTTACGTGGATGGGGCCGGCGGGGAGCGGGCAGAGCAGCAAGATCGCTAATCAGATCGCTATCAGTGGCACCATCCTGGGACTCAGTGAGGCAATGGTGTTTGCCGAACGGACCGGACTGGACGTCCCTCTGTTCTTGGACGCGGTGCGCGGTGGGGCTGCGGGGTCGACAGCGTTGGAAATCTTCGGGAAGAGGATGACGAGGAGGGATTTTGCTCCCGGCGGATTTGCAGAGTACGTGGTGAAAGACTTAGGGATGGGATTGAGAAGAGGAGGAGAGGGCGAGGGAAAGGCGGAGGCGGTGGAGGACGTGATGTTGCCGGGGACGGCATTGTGCCAGCAGTTGTACCTGGCGATGGTGGCCAATGCGGACGGGAAGATGGGCAGCCATGGCCTGATCACTGTCATCGAGAGACTCAACGGGAAGTAGCCATTGATGCTGCACAAGGAGGTACATTTTGAGTTCTTTTGTAGAATGCACGAGACTTGTTTGAGCAATTGCTCTATCTTCCTATAGCTTCCATTTCATTCTGTTCTACTTTTCTTGTAAACTAGAGAAATAGAAATTACCTGCATATTGAAACTAGAAATTGTATCAATAGTTGGTACTATTGATGGCAGTACCCGTCACCATGCTTATTTGATGCATTATGATCAATCATTGTTGTCTTTGCTTGAATTACTGATTTGGGTCCGTATGAGTATGTTTTAACAATAAAAGTTTTTAGTGTTCAGTGCAGTGAAGTGATACTCACACAGGATAGAGGTTGGCAATGATATTCCCTTTGCTTTATTGGAAAAGAAGAATCTTCATTCACTAAACTAGATTTTGAACATCCAAAATGAACGTGGTTGAGGATAAAGAAGACTTAGATGATGTAGGGATTGAATTGTGTTTGAAATTTTTGAAATTATGTTGGCTTATATCCACAATGTCAGAGATGCATTTAACTAGCAAAGTTTAGATTTACTACAATCTCTAATACTCAAGCTAGCCTATTTAGCTTATATCCATTAACCGTCATATGAAGTAATCCTGAGTATTATTATTTACAAATTTTTATTCCAGAGATTAAATCAAACATCAGATATTACATTCAATAAATATAGGATTTTGCTGCCGTTTTGTCTTCTGTAGGTAGGACAACAGAGAGGGAGGAGCAATAAGGTAGAAGGGAGTAGAGATAGGTAAACCAAGATAAATTCTTAATTAAAAGAGAGTACATAACAAAGATGTAGAGAAAAGAAGAATAGCAGAGGCTAGAGAAGAATAGAGATAATATAGAATAAGTGTAAACAGAAGTTGACGCAAGATGGGAGATTAGGGAAGATATCACTAGAGTAGGTAGAGAAAGGAGAGGAGGATTGAGAGAACTTGATGGTCTTCATTCAAAAAAAATAATCGCTGTGAAATTATGTTAGTATGGGCTTATTGTTAGGCTTGAGCCATCATTCTCATTTTTCTCAAATCAAAGTTTCAACTAGTCAATACATTTCTTAATCCACTAGGTTGCTGGACCAATGCAGAACAGGTCTATGACAAGGGGACTTACCTCGTTCTCATGGCGGACTTTCTTCACAAAATGCTTACTAACACGGGATTCATGAACAAGCAGCTGAGAATGCTATAGATTGTGGCCTTTCCATGGCTCTATGCAGAGGACATGTTCTTTTTTCTTTTGTTTTTGGCCAAGGCCTCATACTTGATTGCTATGTAGTATGTGTGTGTGTGCATATATATTTTTGCTATAATCTTATTTCCCTTAATCCTAATATTTATTGGATGATGAAGTCAGCTAGCTAGTTTCCATTGAAGCTTACATTGGTTACATCTTTCATTTAATCCTTTTTAATATTTGGCTATATTTATTGTAATTAGTTTAGGAAATTGTAATTTGAAAGAAAAAAAAACTTCTCCTAATGCTGATCTTGTCTATCACATGATTGCAACAGGAACAAAATTGACAAATTCAGAGCTGAGACCTCTATAGTAGTAAATAAATGATCCAGAGATCAGATATCCAATGTTATGGTAACTTTGGTTTCTTTCCTTGAACACTATGTATCCTGATGAGTTGACTGTAATCACCTTGGTGCGTTTATGAGTGAGACTTTCAAAACCATTCTTGTTACTATATAATATTTCTTTCAAATGGTTCTTGAAACTAGTAGTGGATTCACGTAACTAGCAAGTAGCAATCATATCAATCAAAGCAGTTGCTTACAAGAACAATAAAGTGCGTCCACATTCTTTATTTGGCTAACCAATCTTATCTTTTTCTTTTATTTTCCTCTTGCTTCTTCTTTACATTTCGTTTTTTTTTTCTCTTTGTTTTTGGTAATGTGCAGGTAAGCTTTGGATCGCGTGCAGCTAGTCATTTTTGTTGGACCGCATTCCAAGTGAAGTGATCAAAGTATATGAGGCAGAAAACAACAAGATTGTAGCTATAATTTTGCTGATTACGTACTTATATCCTCTCTTCACATTTGCTTGACCATAAGTCTGACAAAGTTGTGTCTGTTAACTCGAAAACAGGGGAATTCTTATATTAACCAAAAACATGAAGCAGATGACCATCAGACATTACATCTGGACTTTGCAGCGCGTGAGAATTCAGCAAATGCAGAGTTTTTCTTTCAAATTTCAGGTCGATAATCTTGAGAGAAGCCGATCGGCTCACCTGTTCCACTGGCCATCGTCGAAGTTCTTTGAGTAGCTCTCTTCATCATAGCCAAATCTGAGCGGCTTTGGGCAGCATATGCCCTTGCCTTTCTTCATCAATCTCTTGAGAATGCTGAGCCAGTTGATCCTCTGCCTCCTCTCGAGATCTCCATCTTCTTCCTCTACCTGGCTGAGGAGGTGAAACCGGGATTGCTCTCGCTGAGCCAGACAGCAGGAGTGAGGGTTGATGCAGCTGCCGAGGAAGGAAGAGCCTGCTGGGGAATCCATGGATCAATCTCCAAACTTGATGCAAACACTGCGGAAGAGATGGGATTCTAAAGAGGATGGTTTGTAATTAATTACACATGGAGTTAGCTTGGCATTCTGTGCGAGTATTATTATCATCGGCGTCTTTTTGTGCAGAGACCAAACACTGGTGCAATAGCAAATTATTGACGTGGTGAAATGCCAACCGGCACGGCACAGTGAGTTTTATAAAATTCAAAACGTTTTGATCGCCCTTTCTATTTTGCATTGCATCATCATTCTAAATCGTTCTTCAACTCCAGGAAAAGCTGCTTATTTTTAGACAGCAAAATGCAGGCAAGCGATCAGCTCATCAATGCAAAAGAAAGCTTCTTATATACGCTGTTAAAAGACTTCATCTCGTCCAAGACAGTGTGAAGAGCAAACACTAAGTGGAGGAGCACTTCTTCTTCTTCTTCATATTCATATTGGTAAGTAAATCTTCCTTGAACCAAGCTGTTTCACCATTTCGATGAACAAGTAATCAATTTTTTTGTTTGTTTAGGATCATTTTTAGTTTGCTAAGGATTTTCTGTGACATCGTAAACAGTGATGTTTACCGTAATAATAAAGAAGAGAAAAGACTCGGAGGATGCAGAGAACAGCTAAGCAATGCCCCAAATAATTTGGGTGTGAAATATGAATGTGCGGCCGATAGGAGACAGCGTTGATGGATTGGAATGGACTAGTGATCGGTGACGGCTTTGGAATGCTCACAATGTCCCAACTCATCCAAATCAGTCGCTTTATTTTTTTTAATTTTGCGTAAAAATGGAAAACGTCTAAAATTTTTAGGGGAGTCATAATAAAGTACGTTTTTCTTTATTATTAAATAATATTTATCTCATCGTAATTTCTTTATAAAAATATTTTAATTTTATAACAACTACTAATTATGATCTTATCATCATTATAATTAGGTAGATCTCATAACTACTATAATATTTATCAATGTTAATAAGAAATAAATTATTTATATTATAATATTATAATTATTTATCAACATTATATGAATCTAAGATTTTAATCAAGCTTTGCATTGGTTCAATGGACTATACAGTTAGTCGAGTCACAAATTTATTAATTTCATTTATGAATTTAAATAATTTAGGTAATAAAAATTAGAGATTATATTGCATAAATTAATTATACATCATAAAAAATATATTTCTTTTGTTATGTTATAATTTATCATATTTAGTAATGATAGACACCATTGAGCAGGCAGAGGATCAAATTGGATAATAATAATAATAATAATAATAATAATAATAATAATAATAATAATAATAATAGGGGATGATGCCATGCAATGCAATTATTCCAATGGCTAAGTTTTCATAAAAGTCGTAGAAAATAGAATAATAGTCAACGATCACAATGCTAAATCTAATCGGCCGTCTTCCCGGCGGCGGACTTCTTGTTGTCGTACCAGACGTATATATCCTCTATCAAATCGCTCAAGCCCTTGTCGGACGACCCGCCCTTCTCTACCGCCGCTCTCGCCTTCTCCGCGAGCTCCCTCGCCCGCCTTCTCGTTCCATCGGCAGCCTCCCCAGCGTCCATGATGCTCCCTATCGCCCTTGCCAACTCCGCTGCCCTCACGATAGTCCGATTTGGATCCATCGCGCTCCTTATGCTGTCTGACACTTTCACGCCCACGCGGAATCGCTCCACCACCAGCTTCTCGTTTATAAACTGCTCCGTCCCAATCGGCCACGTCACCATCGGCAACCCGGCGGAGACGCCCTCCAGAATCGAGTTCCACCCGCAGTGCGTCACGAACGCGCCGACGGCGGCGTGGCTGAGCAGCTCTACCTGCGGGACAAACCCCCGAAGAACAAGTCCCCGCCCTTTCACCCGCTGCTCGAACCCATGCGGCATCCATTCGGCCTCGTCCGCCTCGCGCACCACCCACAAGAACGGGTGGCCGGCAGCCTCTAGCCCAAGCGCCATCTCCCTGAGTTGCTCGCCTGTGAACTGGCTCCAGCTACCGAAGCAGGCGTACACCACCGAACTCTGCTTCTGATCGCTGAGCCACGAGAGGCAACATGCTCTGTTCCCAACGGCGGCAGGGTCGACGCCGCCACCTCGGACCCCGGGGCTGCTGGATTCAGAATCCTTCAGGGAGACAGGGCCCACGAACCAGGTCTTCATGCCGAACCCTCGTCGGAAGCAATCGAGGTAGATCCCCTCAAACTCGGTGAAGCTGTTGATGATCATTCCGAGGCTTGCTTTGTCTGCTTAATTCGTAGATTTCTTCAAAGAGGCTACCGAAGACAGTATCTTGGACGAGGAAGTCGGGGAGCTCAGATCGCGCTAGTAACAACGGGTGAGGGAGGTCCGGGATGGGAACGCGCTCGTCGTCCCGGGCGATGTCTTTGAACGGCTGATTCACCCATACATAGTGCGAGACGATGCAAGCCAGGAGCCCCACCGCGCCGAACGTGATGCGCGGGATGCCGAGTTCGCGAGCGATATCTATAGTCCACGGGAAATGGGCGTCGGCGACAACCGCATCCGGGCGGTGGAGGCCGAGCAGGTGCTCGAGGGTGGGGCGGGTGAAGCGGATGGCATTGTCGATCTTGTGGCACTCAGAGGGGGGCAGTGCGCTGAGGTTCTCGACGCCCGGAGGGAGGTCGGACTCCGCGGATGGGAAGGGGTATTCGAGTAGCTGGATCCGGAGGCCAGCGGCGGCTGCGGCGTCGACAGTGGCGCGGACGAGGGCGGCGTTGCAGGGGGTGG
>JBBMKF010000100.1:800122-811553 GCA_037834155.1 Curcuma caesia | reverse complement strand
ACAGGTCTTGCGACAGTACTAATCTCCATGGCCAGATGGCTCGACGTCGTCCACTTCATTGGAGCACTTACAGGAGTCTGGGAGGTGCAAGTAGTGATCATGAGGATGGCTCCAAATGCAGGGTTTTCTCTTCGGAGGGTGCTTGTAGAGATGAGACAGCGAGCTCAAGCGAAATGGTTAGGGAGAATTCGACCATATCGATGAACCCTAGCGATGTGGAGCGTGATGAGGCATCTTTCAAGAGCAAGGAGGTTCGCTTCATTGATTTCTTAGGGGTTGGGATTATTTCTTGAGGCTGATTATATATAGGTGAGCATATATAATTAATATTATGCACTAATTAATTAGAGTAGATACAATATATATTGTTTTTTGATGTGTGAATCTTATGATGCTTTGCTTGTTAAGTGTTGGTGTCATATAGATACAAACAAATGCTACTAATTATAATTAAGCTAATTTACACAAGAAGTTGTTAGTTAGAGTACTAAACACAATATTGGAAATACAAATTCCATCTCTTATTTTATTTTATTTTTGGAATGGGTTGGTGAAAAGTGAAGCTCAAGAACTGTCAACTACTAATGCACAATCTTGACTATTTGCAAGTGAATGAGAAGGCTAGATTGAGTGTTAAGTTTTCACATAGATCAGCATGAATATTTTCATAATGAATTATTCTACATTCATGCAATCGTATAGACGAGAACAATTCTATGTAGGATTTTATATATTAATTATTGAAGTTTATAGCAATTAAATCGAAGCAAAAAACTTAAGCACGAAAAATGATAAATAAAATCTGAATCGAGATTCATTATCAACTTCTTGTAATCGATGGAAAAATCTAGAGATAAAAAAAGATAAATGTCTTATCGAATAGATTGATCTTTCGTAGGATTAAGGTGACAACAATCATATCTTTTTCCCATCCTCTACTTAACTATTTTATGGTTATAGTGTCTAATCACTTAATATTAACTAAATCATATATTCTTAATCAATGTCATTAGAGCACAGAAATAATTACTATCCCGTTGAGTCTTCATTGTCGTGACAAATGAATTCACAATATTACAAATGAGAACAGTTTTCAAAAGAAATTTACTCGTTGTAATCTTTTTTTTTTTTTGTGGATATGTTTTATTGCTTTGCCAGCCATGCTTATATGCGATTATTTACTATTTTTAACCTCATGTGGAATATTAATTAATAATATATAAATCATGCTAAATTAGAATAATTAAAAGAGTGAAGTACATTAAGACACTTGGACAAAAATAGCTTACATGGGTCATATATTTATACAGTTGAACTTTTTTTTTTTTGATAATCCATATATTCAACTCTTATGATCCGATTAATCCTAAATCGATTATCAAGATAAATCGGAAAATGGAGATGAGTATTCATGTCTCATATGTTTTAACCACTAGATTCACAAATGTAAGCTCTTTAGACACGTTAGCCACCTACCACACATGAGGCTCACGTTTGCATAAACACCGCTCTTAGTGGGCCTTTAGGCCCACTTAGAAAGGCCTCCATTTGGGCCACAACCACAAATTGATATCGAAGTTGATATATAACTGTGGACGAACCGACATGATCATGACCTCTGAAAATACCATCTTAATTCCATGGAAAATACAATTAATATTGTCCTTTCACAAGATCGTATCATCATTTCACATCAACACTGAATAAATGTTATTCATCCAGTGAAAACAATTTTATTCAATTTATTTGAGATAATAAATTTACTTGCAAACAAATTAGAGTAATTGATTGGTATATATTCGGCAATATAATCCACGGACAAAATCATGATCACAACTAATTGCTATGGTCCTCACACAAACACATCACGTGGTCTAAACACCAGATGAATACAATCCGAGTCAGATCGCTCACATGTTTTTTTTGTAATTATCATGATTATTATTATTTAACTTTCAATTCTTAGATATTAAATCCAATGAACGAACCACGCGTCAAAGAAAGGTTTTAGTATTTATTATTTTTTTAGAAAAAATGAATGAAGCGAGTTGCATGTGACAATCGATCGATTTTGTCGTGATGTGGGAAACTTAAATGTTGGAACATGGTAAGGTCAGGTCACGCACATGGTTATATATAAGTGAAGTTACATTTCTTTATATTTTATGGATCGTATCCCATTCCATGTGTCTATTTTTATATCATATATAAATAGTTTAAATGACTTAATTAAGTTTAATTAGTTGCCTAACTTTTAATTATTGTTCAAATTAATGAAGATAGTACAAGTACCGCACGATGTCACGTTGAACAAGTTGACGATTTTAATATCTAAAATGACGATTTCTTTTGTCTGAGCAACAATAATTGACTATTACAAAAGATTTCTCGCAAACGTGATCCGCGAGATTTGTTTCATAATGAAGAAAGGTGCATTTGAACAACCTAGAATTTATTAGAAATGTGGATTGAAGAGACACGTATTCAATTAGCCATCGAATGCACATTTTATGTGCCGGAGGTCAGTTTGCGGCTGCCGCGAGCTTGTCCTATCCGATCGAGTCCTCTTGTTCCCAAAGTGATTGGGTGGAGTTACTTATTCTCATCACCCTCCTACCAACTACTATTTTTTTCACTTTTATTGTGAATTTAACCTATAGTCGTCTAAATCCTCCATCACTAATGGAAAAAAATAGTAAATTAACAAATTATTTTATCAAGCAGGAGGAACGCGATACATGTGACAGCTTCCCAACTCGACATCGACCTCCCTTCCCTTACACCTCAATGATTGACTCTCGTTTTAGATTATTTTTGAGATTTAAATCCGTGACTTTTAAGTTAGTAATTTTATTATTAAATTAAGATTTCTCTTAATAATTATTTCTTATAATTAAATAATAAAATTTTAATTTTTGTTACTGAAGTTGCTTCAGTTATAGCAGTGGAGCAGGGCGGAGTCTCGTCCATGTGAATGTGTGATAGGCAGTGGGACTTATCCAGATCGGACTCACTGTGCATGTGATTAGGCCTTCTGGTTTAGTTAATTGACACCTTGTCGAAGTGATTAATGGATGGTTTAATTAAGCGCGAGCTAATAATGTTGTTGTTTATTCAGATGTCTTATTTTATTCCCACGCAGATCAGCAACAGCCTGTATGTAGATGAATAATCACATGATGGCATGCTGTTAATTGTTATATAATCCATTTCTTAAAGACTGGATTAGAGTCCTTAGTTTTGGTTAAATTACTTCGATGATGATAAGATCACTTATCTTCTGCAACATAAGCGAAGTGCATTATTAGTATTATTATTATTATTTATTTATTTATTTATGGTCAGCATTATTGGATAGCAATTATTGGATGCTGAATTGGCCTGGGGCAATCATGGAGGTCGGGAGACGAATCAAGTCACGACTCTGATGACGATCGTCTGGAGCCTGTGGGATGGTGTGGAGTCGTGACTCAAGGCGCGTCTTGAATTGATGCAGAATGTTTCGATCACGTGCGTGGCCGCTGGTGCTTTCCGTCATCCGGAGCGGTGATGGATTGGTAAGGCTGCGGTCCCCACAGAGTTAATATATGACACTGTGCGCCACAATATACTTTGGTTACTTACTGAGAGATAGACCCGTTCATGTTAGTGGGACATGGTTGATGCAACAGTAGTGGGGCCCACGTGTCTTTACTAATAGAATTTCAGGTATATTAATGGCTATATGACAGAGAGTTTCAAGACTAGTAGTATTCGACCCAGGTCAGCTCATGCATTTCCCGCCGGGATAAGTGACATTTAAATAAATGGCGCACCTACTCTCTGCCACGTCGCGGGCTCCACACCATTCAACGGCCTTGATTAGATCTGGGAGAAAACAAGCTGGCCATAGCCGTTCGTTCATTCCTCCGCGGTGAGCGAACGCTACGAATCCTTAGCTGCCGCGAGCACTATAAAATCCCGCCTCCCTCGCCTCTCTTCTTCATCGATAGCCTCTGCTTCTTCACTTTCTTCCAGATCCAATCCTAGAAGGCTTCCTCCCCCACTGGTAGAGATGGCCAGCTCTCCTGCGGTAGTGACCGTGAAGCCTATCTCCAACGGCGCCGGACCCCGGAAGACGCGGATGCACCGCCTCATTGAGGAGGATGGCATTGTGCTGATGCCGGGGATCTACGACGCGCTCTCGGCGGCCGTCCTCCAGAGCTTGGGCTACAAGGCTGGATTTGTGTCCGGATACGCCGTCTCCGCCTCCCGCCTCGGCATGCCCGACATCGGCCTTCTCACGTATGCATCGATTTCCGTTTCCCCTAAATCCAAATCTCCTCTTCTTCGGATCGCTTTTCTAATTGTGCTTGCGCTATTTCAATTGAATTTTAGGCCACCGGAGATGGCAGATGCAGCTCGCGCTATTTGTGCTGCGGCTCCTAATGTTGCATTCATCGTTGATGCTGGTAACGACCTGCCATAAGGGCGCTATATGATTTTCTCTTTTCAGCACCATTTCACTAGTTTTCTGTCAAAATTTATTTTGTCCTACACGTCCACTCCAAAAATCACAAGAATTGAATTTTCACGATAAAGTAAACTTAGTAAACGTGAATTCTTGTAGCTTTTAACACCTGGCTCTGTTTGGCTTGTTCTTCTAACGTGGCTAAAATTTCCGAGACCTATTTGAGGCCTGGGTCAATTTTTATGGTATTAGTTTGAAATATCAACAAATTCTTAAAACTAACCAAACATTAACATTGACTTATTCAGAAGGAAAAATAATAATTGGTAAAAGATCTATCATTGATATGTATACATTGACGCATGCGCAATTAAGTCCTAAACAACTTTTTCTGTCTGTTTGTTTTCTGAATTCACATTTGCACCTTGTTATGTTTCAGATTTATTCTATCTGTTACAGGGTAGAGTTGTGCATGTCGTAAAGGACCTTTACCAAGAACAAACCAAAGTTCTTTCATAACTTGCTTTACCAAACGCTAAACTATTTTGAGGAATACAATTTTGACAAGGCACTTCCTATTCGAGATTTGGAATTGCAAGCAATGCTAAATTTATTCCAAATCATCCTCTGGTTTTTTTTTTGGTTAAAGGAAAGTCTTCATTATATTTTCCACTACATGTTAGAATTGAAAGTTTGGTGTTCTTAGCAATTGTTCTATGTTAAAATGAGAACTACACCATAAGAATTAAGTATATGTTTATGAAAGAAATGTATTCTATGTCCTGATTGCAAAATCCACTTGGGTTATCATTCAACTTTTCCTTTTTTCTGAATATGCCAGATACTGGAGGTGGCAATGCTCTTAATGTCCAAAGGACTGTTAGGGATATCGTTGCCACAGGTGCAGCTGGCTTATTCCTCGAGGTAACATAGAGACTGATATGCAAATTGTGTGCTGCCTTCTCTGCTCGTGTTCTAATACCTGTAGCTAACTTTTCCTACTTTCTCATTGATTTCAGGATCAAGTTTGGCCCAAGAAGTGTGGTAAGAACAAACAACAAATTTTCACCTTTATCCTGTTTTCTTATAGTGCTATTTGATGATTTCCTATCCCCTTTTTGTCTCCGTCGACAAGGGCATATGCAAGGCAAACAGGTAATACCCGCTGAGGAACACGCTGCCAAAATAGCAGCTGCAAGAGAAGCTATAGGTGACTCTGACTTCTTCCTCATCGCTCGCACCGATGCGCGTGCAACCGCAGGTGGTCTAGCTGACGCAATTGCACGAGCCAACCTCTACATGGAGGTATCAAATTCTCCTCTTCAGTCGCATTTCATGATTGTGCAAAATGACGAATCGGTCACTGAGTAATTAACAATCTGCAGGCAGGAGCAGATGCCTGCTTCGTGGAGGCACCGAGGAGCGACGACGAGATGAGGGAAGTTTGCAAGAAAACCAACGGCTTCAGAGCCGCCAACATGCTCGAAGGCGGATACACACCTTTGCACACCCCTCAGGAGCTCAAAGAAATGGGCTTCCACCTCATCGTGCACTCCACCACGGCCGTCTACTCTGCTGCTCGTGCACTGATCGACGTCCTCAAAGCACTGAAGGACGAGGGGTCGAGCAGAGGCCATCTCCACAAGCTCACCACCTTTGAGGAGTTCAACGGCTTGATTGGGCTCAAAACTCTCAATGAGATTGGAGCTCGTTTCGAGAAGTTCAGCGTTCCCAAAAACTGAGATCGATCATCTATTCCTGATGGAAGCTTTTCTAAAGCATGGTTATTTAAACTAGAATCAATGTTGTCTGTCTCTCTTCTAGGCGGTGAGCTGCTTCTCCTCTGAAGGTGCTCGTTTTGTGTTCTTGTAATCTTGGGTTAAGGCTGTGTCTGTTTGCATCTGTCCACTTGCTGTTCTACGATTTTTTATCTGTTATCATTAAGAGTGAATAATAATATGAGAAATATTCGATTATTATTATCATCATTATTTTTCATTTTCATTCCTATTTCGTTTTCACCTATCAACTATAGTCCTAACAACAGTACGGGAATAAAGAAAAAACTCTAATTAAGGGCGTAATTATATTCTAAAAACATTTATCATCCATGTGAAGGTCTGCCAAAGATAAACTGCACGACCCAGAGTCTGTGATGGACAGCTAAAGCACACCATAAAATAGTGCAATAATTTCTCAAGGACCCATGCCACTTCTTTCTTCACCTACTCAAGTTGACAGAGGACAGACATTAACTCATCAACATTAAGGTATTAAGAAGCGACAACATACACAGGCCTGATGGAGAACAGTCAGTAATTTCAGGGATCAAGAAGGCAAGAATTATTCTTTTTGTAACCTGTACTGCTCAAGAAAATTTTGAATTTTCTGAAGTATAAAAGAAACTAATTGATGGAGTAACCTCAATTGATTTTGTTTTTTATTGTATTTACTTTTGTTATATATTCTAAACTTAAGTTCTCTCAACATGTTAATAAGCCACAAAACTGTTTCTAACTCGAGGTAATACAACTTACAGGAACTTACTCCGAAGGTTTAATCCATGCACAGGAATCTGTAACTAGCAAATAATTGCCTCCAATTCGTATGGAGGTGCGCGCCATTTCTCCACTCGTTGATGAAGAAAGAACAGAAGCCGTAGAGAACGTGAACAAGAAGAAGCAGCACCTGCAAAGTTAATTAGAACAGTTGACCAATATTTTTAGTGGAGTTGTTTCAATTATATGCTTTTTGTCATTCGTTCTTGTGATGATCTCAGTTTTTCAGATGAAGTGTTCGAATTTGATCATATTTTTGTAATTGATTACCTTTTTGTTAGCTAGAAAATGGATGCAAAAACACCTTGTTAAAATAAAAATAAAAATAAAAATCCTTGCGTGAAGAAATTTACATCTTATGAATTACAAAACCTCCTTTGTTTCGCCATTCCAAGAAGCTCTCAGCATCTTGAGCAGCACCCTGGCCTTGGCTTTCGCTGCCGCGCCGCACTGGCTTTGCAGCAGCAGCAGCAGCTGGGTCACCACGCCGGCGCCTAGCGCTGCCTCCCTCGCCCTCTCCGACTCGCCGCACACGGCCAACAGCGACTCCAGCGCGTGCTCGCTCCCATCGTGCCCCGTCGACACCCTGAAGACCATCTTCACTAGCGCCCTCACGCCGTTCGGGTTCTCCACCAGCGCCTTCTTCCCCGCCTCGAGTTCCAGGAGGAGCTCCAGAGCGGCCAATGCCGGCGCGGCGTTGCGCCGAGCGCAGCAATTCGACAGCAGGTGCGCGACGAGGCCGTCCACGGCGCCTGTCCCGATCGCGCGGAGCCGGTTGCTTTCCGACGATGAGCACAGGCCCGCCGTGGCGCGGACGGCGGCCTCCGACGCTTTCAAAGTGCTTGACTTTTCGCTAAGCATGGAAACTAAAATCTGCAAGACCTGCGAGGACTGGCCGACGAGCGAGCAGAGCTCGCGGGTGGCAGAAGAAGAAGCCATGATTTCGAGGAGATGGCACAGATTGATCTTGATCTCGGCATTGCCTCGGCCAAATAGGTGCACTAGCGTAGACAAAGCCGCCTCTTCCTCTTTGAGCATGTTGAGGGAATCCAAAGGAGCGCCGGAGACCGACAAGCTCAGAACGGAGTTGAGAAGCGCACCGGCGAACTCATTATCGAGGGCGGTTCCTCCCGGGGCTCGGAAAAGCAGCTGAAGCAGCAGAGGAAAGAACCCAAGCTGGATCAAGCATGCCCGGCCCACGTCAGACTCCACAGACAAGACGTGGATTTTCCTGGCCGCGTCCAGCTTCGCCGACGGCGAGGTGGTCGGCGAAAGGAGTTCCTGTCGGAGCGCGATGACTGAGAAGTCGAAATCTGCGGCGTGCGAAAACTGCCCGGGCTCGCGGCAATCGGCGAGGAGCCACTGGTCAATAAGGTGGCGGAGGGTTTGGTTGGGGATTAATCTGGTATCGGTGAGCCTCTGCATTGTGACGGGGCACGTCCGGTTGCCGTCGGCGAGCCATTTCTCGATGCTCGGCCGATCGTAGGTCTGGCCGGTGCTCAAGGTAACGGGATCAGTGAAGATTTCCAGGCTTATCGGGCATCTGAACAAATGAGGAACGCTCATTTCATCGACTAGCTATTATGATTCATGCACGCCAGAATTCAGTTCAGAATAGGAAATCGAAGAGGGGATCGGAACATCTTAATAAGAAAGATCGAAGCCCCGAAGAGGATAAGATGATAACGTTTTGGTCGCCGGGATTCCTAAAGACACTTTGAAATTGAAGCTTCCATGAAAAGATGGGCACCAGAATCCTTCTCTTATGAGCAAAAGGTGAAGATTGAGTGGGGAATGTTGCAATAATTAAAAAAGAGAAGAGTCTTCTGACCAAAGGAGAGGCAATGGCGATGCATGGATAAGTGGGGATTCAACTTTTCCAACCTTCCATGTTTCCTGGTCAAAGTGCCAAACCCACAGATCTCCATCAACCCTGATCAGATCCATTTAAAAACTAACAGAAAAGAGAAGAAAAACTGTGAAAGGAGGATTGAATAAATGGACAATAAATGCCTGGAAAGCGGAGAGTTGAATGAAGGATGGCCAATGGCTACCTCCCTTCAATTATGTTTATGCCAGCTAAACCTCGAGCCATGCATTAACTTTGAAACATTGGATTATTTTAATCTTACTTCCGATATAAGCTTATATTAGCAAACTAAACCTTTATAATATTTGTTTTTTTCTTTTCAGACGATGCATGTAGCTAGATGAATGATGATGCCTTTTTTCTTAGTTAAATTATCTGACAAATGCATCATCTTTACAGTCGGTCAATATTCGGATATGAGTGCGACACTATTAGAGTCTCAAATAGCAGTCAAAATGAGCTGATCCTAGCTATTGTTTTCAGTCGTCTAGCAGACAAACTAGTGTTCAAAGCGTTCGTGCAGTGAACCTAAATTTCAACGGATCCTAATTTTTTATTTGGATATCAAAATCAGACGTGATCAATTGTTAATCGAAACTCTTTTAAAGATCTAGATTCGTTACAAGATGGAACCCATACCATCCAATTTCGAATCTATCACATTGGTTAGTGTATTTTCGAGAGCTCTGAATATTTTTTATTATTTTTAAAATATTTTTTTTAATATATTTTTTGAATTTTTATATTTAAGATATTTTTGATAATTTCTTTTTTAAAGAGTTATATGAATAAAAATTTCTTTTTTGATAAAATGTAGAGATGATGATTTCTCTTCATTTATTGATTTCTCATCTTATTTTCTTCACAATTCCTCTCTTTCGTTGATTGGATCGATGAATTAAAGCGAATTTTGCAATATAAAGAAGTTCTAAATAGATGAAAGTAAGTTGATTGTCATCAAACTCAAGAGTCAAGCATCGACGTGGTGAGAGCAGTTGTGACGTTCACGAGACCGGCAAGGCATGATCAAAATAACTAACTAAAAGAAGATGAAGAAAAAGATGAGGGGGTCACTTTCTTCTTTTCGACTATATATACTCAAGTTTTGTTTTAGTGATTTTATGCGTTGAGGCAGGGTGTGAGATCGATCAATAATTATACGGAGAAGTTCGATTAGTTGATTACTTGGAATGACTTATCTAAGATAGAGGAGTAGATAGTGGCATTATATTTAGAGGGGTTGCGCCAACCTTTGCAAGATGTCCTCAATATTCGTTGTGGGCAGTTTTAGAGACCTACTAACATGCACTAGTTGTTGAAAAATAATAGAACCAAAAAGCGATGGTTAGAGGTGAACAAAATAGTCGACCGGCTTAGCCCTTAGGATTCACATCCTTTATAACATCAACCATCACAGGTTAATTCTAAGCTCACTCTCAGGTGCTATTGTTGTGGTGAACAAAGACACAAGGCAAACAAATGCAGGAAACCTACTCCTCCTAATCAAAAGGCAAAAGTTTATTGGTCTATGAAAACTTGGAAGATGAGACAGAGGCAATTGGTGAACCAATATATAATGATGATGAAGTTGACAAGGTGTTTTACGATGATTGCCATGAGACATTTAATCGTTCGCAAGAATCTACTGACTCTCAAGGGTGATTGGGGGATGATTGACTGAGAACTAATATTTTCACACTACCTGCATTGTTGCGGATAAAGTCCGCAAGATGATCATTAACAGCGACAACTGTGAGAATGTTGTATCCAATGAGACTGCCCAAAAATTACAGTCAAAGATGGATTGTCATCCTAAGTCATAGAAGTTGTCGTGATTAAATAAAGACAGTGAGGTAACAGTAGATAAGTGATACCTTGTATCTTTTTCAATAGACCTAAAAATGAATGATGTGATGTGGTGACCATGGATGTATGTCATGTATACTTGGGCCACCTTGGTAGTATGATCGTAATGTTATCCACGATGGACCGAAGAATACTTATACCCTTCACATCAAAGGGAAGAAGATTGTGTTGACACCACAACGTGAAGGAATCACTCCAATTTCAATAGCCAAAAATTATTAATTTGCATTCTATATCCAAGTTTTTAAATGAGATGGAGCATAGAGATGTAGTATAATGCTTTGTTACCTTGCCAGAGCGATGTCATAGCCATAGATGCTGATTTATTAGCCAAAGTACAATAGTTGGTAGCGGACTTTGCCTAATAAATTTAAAAATAGAAACAATAGTTTGAGTCCTTTTGAGGTTGTCTATAAACAGAACTCATCTAGGGTATTGTATTTAACCTCTGTCCCATGTATAGGTTGATTTAGTCCTAAGGCAGATAAGATCACAGAGCATCTTTGGGCATTCATGAACAGATGAGACTAGCTATTCATGAGATCAATACTAATTACAACATTCGGATTGATAATCATTGTCATCAGGTACATTTTGATGTTGTTGATTTTGTTTGAGCTATATTAACTCGTGATCATTTCTCTATTGGCGAGTATAATAATTAAGTTTAAAGATGAGAAGATTGAA
>JBBMKF010000100.1:742076-756205 GCA_037834155.1 Curcuma caesia | reverse complement strand
TTTAATTAGTTTGATGTATCCAACCAACAACCAGTTGCCGCAATAAATAAATGTGCCGAATATTATGGGCAAAAAAAGAAAAAAAAAAAAAACATCGGACGGTGCTGCTTTAAAAATATCGTTTGGTAATTTCCGCAATCCCTCTTACTGCCTGTGTACCCTTTCGGGTGATTAGATTGAGAAGGTAGGGACCATCTTTTGTCACGAATGGTAGATTTGGTAAATAGTTAGACGGAAGCGGTGACGGGATGGATCTGCGGATCAATGCAGGTAAAACCCAAGGCACCCGCTGACACAGCGGCGGGGCCGGTGGCCAGGTGTCGGTAGAAAAACAGTGACATTTGTTGTCTTTATTTTATTTTATTTTATTTTATGAAAGTGTATAGGTAGATTTTCATATTATTTATTTCATGTTATATCTCTCGTTCTTGTTTGTATACTCACCCGAATCAAAGAAATATCTATGCTACTTTTGCGTGTTCCTTACCGTTCTTTTGGCAGGAGGTGAGAGAAAAGAAGAGAAGAATAAAGAAGCAGAAAATCTTAACTTTTGTTTGGTATAGGGTGAGTTAAGGAAAGAAAGAGAAAAAAAAGGATAAATTTTTTTCTTGTATACTCATAAATCGACATAATTCTTTACATCCCGATTTGAAATATAAGGAAGGAGAGGAAAATTTTAAAAAATATTTATTCTAATTTTACTTTTATATTAAAATATTAATTATTAAAATAACTTATCTATTAGGTTTTTGCACCATCACTCCTCATTACATAATGTAGCCGTTATACAATCTTATCGCTCGCACTCTTCGACGTCGACTTTTATCGTAAATTTTTCTCAAGATAAAATTCAAGAGAATAGAGACAGATAATTATAATCTTCTTCTCCTCCTTCTCCTTCTATTTAATGTAAAACTTATTACTTGATGATTTTGAATATTTGTTAGTTTTAGATTTTTACATCAGTAAATTTTGATAAAAATATATGTAAAAATATTGATTTATCCTTTGTCATATCAAAATGTACAAATTCTGTATTTCACATATTTATTATATGTCTACTCATTATTTCATTAAATTTTTTTATTTATTTAAATCATAAATATTAATTTTTGTTAGTCTCATGAGTCATATATTTTTTTTTTCACATATAGATTTATTTTGAAAAGTAAAAGTGTTTTTATAATTTTATATATTTAATCTTCATTTCCTTTCTTTTCCTCCCAAACAAGGTAATACATGTTATGTTAATGAACCTTCCTTTCCTTCTAAACAAAGAAAATATAAATACTTCTCTTCCCCTCCTTTTTCCATCCGTTAATAAACCTTCTCTCACCTTATCCAAACACCCCATCCAAACAGAGCGTTAATGGGTCATCACACAAACAACAATCTATATGCAGAAGAATACCGGGAGGTTGTGCTGCTTGTTAACTAGATGTTGTTGCCGTGAGGCGACAGCAATTAAAGCTGCTGCTATTGGGGAAGAAGAACGAGAGGGCAGCAACTAGGCACCTTTTTCCCTTTTCGCCAGCAGCCTCGATTAGCTCCGACAGTCACTGCGGTTGAAAGAGGGCAGCACCACAGAACAAGGGAAGGGAGGAGAAGAACCTTTCTCCTCTTTGGTGATGGCCTCAGGTAGCTGAGTAGCTCCGATGGCTCCGGCGACAGTCCTAGCTAGCTCCAGCGGCTATTGTTGGAGTTTGTTGTTGGCTGGAAAAACAACAAAAACAGCAAGGTGAGGTGCTGCTCTTGAGAAGAGGAGAGGAAGAGATAGGGATGCTGTGGTTGTGGAAATTAAACCCTAGAAACGACAAATTTGGGGAAGAAGAAGAAGGAAAAAAGAGAGCAAGGATGAGGCGGTGGCGTACGGAGGGAGGGCTGTGTGCGTGGAGAGACAAGAGGGAGGAATCCATGCTTCACCTGTGCTAGATCTTGTGCAGTCACAACCCCCATCACACTTCAAGACAAAACTTTGCAGAAAAAGAAAACGAGAAAGAAGAAGAAAAGGAGATGGAGAAGAAAGCAAGAGAAAAGAAAAAGAAAAGGAAGGAGAAATTTTGAGACAAATTGTTAACAAAGGGGGAGGAAGATTAGGGAGGGGAAACAAAGGGATGACAAGAGAATATGAAAGGGAGGGAAAAAAAAAAAAAAAGAAGGAGAAGAGTAGAATATTTAGAAAGATTTAAGAGAATAATTAAAAAAACAATCTTTTATACTTGAGATATGCTAATTGGCTATTGCAATCAACTTCACATTCCTTCACTTTAACAAAAGCAAAAATAAATTCGTCACTTCAACGGTTCAACATGATTGATCTCATGACTATCTATGAGAAGATAAATTGAGAAGTTACAATTGACCACTACGAGAGAAGACATTATTTCAATTTCGTCGAAATTCGATCCTTGTCCACTTTAATAAATCTGGTTCACAATAACTAACTCAATCATACTCCGGAAGCAAACTTTACATTCCTTCACTATCATTATATTGATTGATCATCAATCATAATTAATGTTACACTACAACAAACCAGGTACATAGCTACCCTACATTAAACCACAATCACAACACTAAAAATACAAAAAGTGATTCAAATTTTGTGCATGCTCTATAAGCAACAATCTTTGCATACATAATAATAGCATAAATAAGCCAAACTAAACTTATGCACTTGGTCTTCCTTGCACAATATTTTGTTCGGCCACGCCATTGTATAAAATCTTTTGTAGGAAACAAACTAAACCAAAGCATTATCTTAAGATAAATTATTATCTCTAACTCAGATTACTTTAACTTTGCGTGCAACTTTGTTGACAATAACTATTATCAGTAACTCAGTCCCATGTAGAGATCATATATGAAGATTTTTCACAACCAACCAAACAAGTAAGAAAACTTGGAAAAACAAATAATCAAGAAAGTACCATATTCAGATTTGCACAGGTAGCGCCCCAAGTACTGTGGCAAGCCAGACTGTGAATTTGTCCCAATTGAAGACAACTAATTGCTCTGATAAGCTCCCAAGCCTTGCAAAGCTACCTGTAATTGATAGTTGCCAATCACACTGGGACTGAAGCTGTTAACCTCCAACCCTCTTCATAGGAGTTGCGCCACTCCTGCTCAAAGATGGTGACACCCCTGCAGCCACTGTACCTTGGCTGAGGAGGCCAACTTCTGCATTATGCCCTAACAATCCCACCGCCGAGTTCAGATTCTGCCCTACTAACCCTCCCACCGGATTGAGACCCATCACTGACTGTGAAGTGTAAGTTAAAGAAATGATCATTTGATGGTAACCCGGTAGTCAAATTGGAAATCTTTGTTGCCTGGCTCTTCGATTTCATGCCCTCGATAGCCCTCTGGCAGTTCAACTCACACCCATCAAAATACTTACTTGGCTCCTCCAGGGCCTTCTTGCACCCCTCCTGTGTCTTGTAGACAAAGATTGCAAACCCCCGAAGCTTCCCTGTTGTCTTGTCGTGCCCCACCGGACCATCCTCAAGTTCCCCATACTTGGCAAAGAAGGCGCGCAAGTGCTTGAGGAGCTCGACCAGCTGATCCTTGGCCAAGGGCTCAAGAAGACGTCGGGATAGATTCTCGGTCCGCAGGATCGATTTCCTCTTTCACTTCTTCCTCGTCTTTTGTGGGTTTCGAACTGCCGGTTTACGCTTCCTCTCCATTAGGGTTTCCAGTATCTGAGAATTCACCTTCCGGAGTCGGCGAGTCCCCTTGTAGCCTCCATGATACCGAACGTTAACTCGAGTTTGGATTAATCTTACTCGAGTTACGCTTTTCCGGTCGGCCTAATTACCAAAACACACATCTAATTTTCAAAATTACTGAAATTACCTTAGACTTCTAAATGTATTATTCCTTAAACTGCTCAGCTCCTTCAACGGATCCATTACTATTCTGGGTCATCAATTACCTAAGCAGTCACCTAAAAACGACTTCAATTTACCGAATATGGTAAATAAAAATATTCATGATCATATGAGGGAACGCGAATCGTTTACTGGATACTGATCATTTAATGGAGGCAGTCATTGCTACCTTCGCGATTTCCGTGATTCTTTCCTTTTAGCTGAATTTTTTGGTTCCTTGTCGTGAAGCCCTAAATTTGGCTCCTAGTGTGTGTGTGTTTTCCTTCCATCGGCTGGATCGTGACTGTGTGCTCGCTGTCTTCCCCCAAGCAGCCAAGATTAGGTTTTGCTGTACCGGGGCTTTGTATTCGAGCTGGAAAGGTACGTCTTTTGGTTGAGAAACGGAGGATGAGTAGTAAGAAGGAGGATGAGAGGAATGAGAAGGTCATCAGAGGCCTCCTCAAGCTTCCTCCAAACAGGAAGTGCATCAACTGCAACAGCCTGGTAGGGTTCCTTTCTATAGCTCTATTTTTTCTTTCTCTAGATCTCTTTGAGTGTGTAGCTTAGAGAGATCGTTTTTCGTGTGACTGTTGGTACTGTTTTGGCTGATTTAATATTCTTTTCGAATTCCAGGGTCCGCAGTACGTGTGCATCAACTTTTGGACTTTTATTTGCGTCACTTGCAGTGGAATACAGTGAGTGATTCATGGATTCATTGTCTCTTACCTTGTGATTGTATTTGCTTCTTATCTTACTGTTTCGTTTCTTGTCATCAAATCGGTGCGGTTGTCATCAAACCTGTGTCCTGGTAACTAACTTGCTGTATTATAAAGGATTATGGCTCACAACCTCTCACACGTAAAGGCTACATTTACTGTACGTATGCTATGGGCAGTAATTTAGCAAGAACATCACTCATATCTTTTGAAATCAACCGCTATAAAGATTCTTAATTTTATCTTTAGATGATATTTGATAAGTGATCATCTAATAACTTCAGACATTTTGGATTCATATCATTGAACTTTTCAAGTTTACCAATGGGTATAACAGAGAAAACCATTCTCAAATTTAGAGCTACTTCTTTGTTTAATCCTAAACCAAAAATAAATTTGATTACAAGGGTTAGTCCCACATTGATTTGAACTAACCTTATGCACTAATGAAGCAGGAATTTAGAGTTTCTTGAGGAATTTTTCATGAACTTTGATTATCATCTTTGCGAACTGCGAATAGAACCTAAAGCAAAAGTAGTTCTATCATGCAATACATTACTTGACAATCAGTAGATGATTTGCTTGTTCTTTTCATGAGTAGCTATGTGACTTCTCATATGTTTCAGTCACCATTCTTTTCTAGCTTTTGATGCTTTATGTATTCTTATGTTACAGCCGCGAATTTACTCATCGGGTTAAGTCTATATCTATGGCAAAATTTACTTCTCAAGAGGTCGAGGCATTACAAAGAGGAGGCAATCAGGTAGCATATAAAGTTCAGCTTGTCTGAAATAAGCTATACACTTTTTTAATGTTTTTTTCTCTTTTTTACCCTTCTGCAGCGTGCTAGAGAGATTTTCTTAAAGGATTGGGACACTGAGCTATCAAAGCTGCCTGATAGTAGGTAAATAGAGAACCTGCTTTACCACTTTGTTGTGTTTCACATCCTTGACATTTGCATGTGGATGAATGTTACAGCAACCTTGACAAGCTGAGAGAGTTCATCAAAAGTGTTTATGTTGATAAGAAATACGCTAGCACAAGATCCTCTGACAAGCCACCTAGAGACATACAAGTAATCTCCACCCACGTTATTTCTCTCTCCCTCTCAGCTTTCCTGATATTTAATGCAATTATACTGATTCTGATTGTATTTGGCATAACAATTTCTTATGTTTTAGTGATATTTTCCTTGCTTGTCGTTTTACACTACAGAACCACGAGGATCACAGGAGAGCTAGTTCTTACCATTCATTTTCACAAAGTCCACCTTATGAAGACCAATATGAAGAAAAATATAGAGGTAAAAAGACTGGAATTCTAACGAGAAAACCTGGTTCTGATCACAGTCTTTATGAAGGCAAATTCTCTAGCTTCATGTACAGTCCAGCTTACCAGGGTATGCAGCAACCCCAGGATAGACTTGGTAATGAGACTCCTAATTCAAGGAGTTCAGATTACTCTGTTACAAGTGGGGCAGATTCATCAATATTTGATAGCCAGTCTCCCAATATTCAGGATAATGGTCATAGCAGTCCTACATTACAAGAAGTAAGGGATATCTTAGTTCAAGATAAACACCCCCCTGTATTGAACCCCTATTCTGGTGGAAACAGCGGAATGAATTCAGATGGTTTCCAATGTTCGCAGGTCTTGTTACCATGATGTTGTTACTTAATACATTACTTGTTTCTTTTGATAAGAAACACACATTGCAGTGGAAATCTAACACTATTCTTCGTTCTTTGTCCAGAGGACTGCATCGTCAAGTAGCTTTGGATCCTTTGACAGCAATTCTGCTGCATCTTTTACTCCATCTAGTTCAAGTAACATAATTGATCTTGTTCTGCAGCCAGAGAATTCTTCTTTACCCAAGCATTCAGAGATATCAGTTACTCCATCTTTGATTCATATTTCTGTTTCAACACATACTGGGAGTCAAGATTTTTTTAGCCCATCAATTATGGAACAACCAGTTCCTTCATTGGATTCGTTTACAGATTTGTTTGCTGTTAATCAACAACCTTCATCTACAATCAGTTCAGAAGTGAAAGAAATTTCCAATCCATTCTCTGAAGGTGTAGGGTGGGCCACATTTGATATACCTCATCAAACCAACACATCTTCTGAACTAAACCTGAGCCCTTCTGTAGTTTCTCAAGCGAATGTCCATCCCTTTCCAAAAAACACAACTGATAGTCTTTCCTTATTTTTTGAAAACCATAATAGCGATATTTTGCCATCTGTGGCTGTTGATAATTCTCAGGTGAGATGCATGTTGATAGGAAATTAACTTCCCTAGGCATATTATTTTGTTTAATGATTTTTCTGATTATACATGAAATAATTCACCTATGATGCTCAGTTATATCTGTTCTCTTATTCTTTTCAGACTTGGGATGCTTTTGGTCTTTCCGAAGGAGGTTTTCAACCAACATCTTTTCAGAATATTTCACAAACCAGTGAAGCACAAGTTTTGGCACATGATCTAATTGCATCTGAGGTTTTATATGCCAATTTAAAAGTTCAAGATGTACTTTTTGTTGTAATGTTGCTTGCAAGCTTATGCTCATCAGAATCGTATGTTAGGAGTTTCTTATGAACATATGAAGGAATTTGTTGAGATTAGTTAGTAAGGGATCACATGAATTTGTTGATCGTAGTGCACAATTGATTTAGTTGTATAAATAGTTCAAGAGAGGAGAAAATCCAAATCTACTATAAGATTTGAATTGGAAGTACTCAACATTAATGTGGACTAGAATTTCAAATGAGTGAACATTATAGATCCAAATAATTCAAGAACTGTGAAACTTAATAAATTTATAAAAATCACTGTCAAAACAAGCAACTAAAGCTTTGAGAAACAATCAATGGATCATTGTTAGACAGAGGATTTCTCACCCAAAAAATATGCTCATACTTCTCTTAAAGATCATTCATAAGTATCATTTTATCTTGTTGCTTTATTCATTGCTTTAAATAGGCTGGAGCGCCCCTAAACTCATTTTTTGGTTGTATGTGTCAATTGATTTCCTGCTGAAATGGTTCTGTTTCCAACTCTAAAATTATTGACTAGGTTAGACAATAATTCAAAGTATAAACCAATTGATGTTGGTTCGTTGATATCTTTGATTTACCCCAGTTGACTTGACATAGTTGTCATGCCATGTAAATCCCAACCATTCTTCAAAACCTGGAAAATTCACCTCCTGATGAATAATAAACTGATAACACTCTGAAAGACATGTTAGTGGAGACTGGAGAACAAGAAACCATAGAACCTAAGGCAATTGAAAAGGAACTGAAAGATGTGCAATTTGGAAAATTGTTGTTTAAGACAAGTCCATTAGTGACCCCAGTGAAAGGATAGAAAAGCCTCAACATAACTATCAGCTGCTTTGGTTTTCTAAGTGGCCATGCCATTGCTATTCTTATTGTGCACTCTCATATCTCAACCTATCTATTATCTAGGAAGACTTATATGATTGATTGCTCTAGGCAAAAACACATTTAATCTCATTATACATATCATGAAGATCCTAAGCATAACAATTAGAAACTCAGACAGGTAAAAGATTGAGGTTTGAGAGGTGTAAAAAGAATATAACAAGAATAACTCAACTGACTCACATACACATTGAAGCTTGAACAGTCATAAGAGGGTTCTCATAAGCATCAGTCGCATGACCTTATTAAATATGCTCATGTACATGTGGACAGTCAGAGTAATCAACTGCCCAATGAGTCAGTGAGGATAGCATGCAATCTTCCTAGAATTTAATGGATTTGTCTCTGAAACATACCTGCATCATATGCCTGACCACTGTAATGTTCAGAGTCAGGTAAAAATCTACCACTTCATTATGGAGATTATCGAACCTGGCATGGTAATTTACTTGTCCTACGAGGTCATATTACCTAATGTTTATCTTGTTCATTCAGTGGGATACTGGTATCAAGGACAATAGTTGTGCACAGCTACTCAATTAGCATTTTCAGACACATTCTCATACTTGTGCACACTCCTAACTTTGGGTTTATACTCCTAGTGTGTGTGACAACTTACAAGACCAATGGAATCTATGAGTATTCCTAGTTGTGTAGTCTGATACTTGTGGGTGATACGTGATCCCATAGGCCTAGACCTTGTGTAAAATTCTCAAAATTGAGTATTGTAGAGGCATATGTAGGTGAATATGAAGTTTAGCAATAGGAATGCACAGTGCCCGCCCACTTTTTTTTTTTCTGATTGATGGTTGAAATTGTCTATAGGCAATTAAGGCACCCCTCACTCCTCTTAGTTGAACTCTTGTTTGTATCTTTCTAGTTTCTAGATCTATTTATTTGCCTATACAATGTGTCTTATGTCCTAGTCAACTCCATTAGATCAAGGCCAGCTCAAGTGAAATAGCCAGATGAAATTCAAATTCTAGAGGAAAGGACAAGTAGGAAGCAAAGAGTAATATTTTGTACAAACAAAAACCTGTATGATGGACGTTTGTTCACTATTTCATAGTCACCTTTTTATAGATTTTCTGACAGTTTTATTCTGCTGAGGTTTTTGAAATAGAACTAAGAAATGGAAGGAAAAAAGGTTAGATTGTGTAAAGAAAAGTATCTGCAACTACTATTTGATAAATAATGGAAAAATATGAAATATTTAGAAATATGTAGTACTATGAGTTCCTAGGTAAAAAAATCTGGATGTACTAAACTAGATCTAAACTTATTCTATAATTAAGATTAAAAAATTCAACATGATATAGACCTCTGATACTTAAGCAACTCAAAACAAAAATCATGAAATTTAAGACTTATGCACATCACCATTAAAATAACAATTAAATTTTCTGGAACAATACATCAAAAGACCACTCACCTGGGGTTTTAATTATCTGGAGAACAAGAAGGATAAATCAATATAAAGTAGACCACTATCTCACTTAGCTGTTCGAAGCTCCGGAGCATCATCTTGTTGGAGGCGCAACTTGCTTATGGATATCATTGAGGCTAAAGCTCAAAATTTGATGGATTGCCAGTCAGTTTTGCCTGCTTCCCATTACATATTTTTTTATAGACTTAAGAGTATTAGGTGGACTTTGATGGATCACCTTCAATCAAAATAAACAAATAGATGCCTACGATCAAATGAAGAAAAAGGGTGACTTGGACAATTCTAAAAGTTTGATTGGTGTGAATTGGTTGATATAATTGGGCAGCCCATTCGCATTGATGATAGTTTCAACTTGTGCTTGCAATGGGTCAGACTGCCTGGAATACTCACTGTCTTGTTCTCTGTTAACCTGGTCATTTTCAGCTCTAAAATGTATCAAATATATAGACCATTGACAATCCAAAACTATAAAATGGTGGATAGATCCCCATATGATTTTCTTTTCTGCACTTGAAGGTCATATAATTCCTAGTTTTTCTCTATGTTATTTATTCTGAATGTGTTCCTAACATTCTTACCTTCGCTATCGACAAAGATTTAGTAGAATTGCAGTAGGCAAATATTCTATTCGTTACCATGTCATTACCAAGGTGATGGAATCATCATAATATCTGCAAACAGTATTTATGTATAGTGGCAAGGTGATGTATTGGGAATATGCAGCTATCTTGGAAGATTAATGCATATTGGGAATATACAGCTTTTCTTGGAAGATTAAACCACATGCCTATGCAATAAGTGACTGCATTGCATCTGCTTATGGCTACATTAAGATTATTTAGGATAAATCACTTCCTAGTTTGTCGAACTCCAAGCCATATCCAAGTTAATATGATTTGATTAAACTAGTTTTAGTTAAACAATCTTGCAATAAACACATTCTATTGTTTAAAGTTCAAAGTGTAAATTTTCTTCTATAGAAATTGTTTTGGTTGGTTAACATGCATTATTATATTTTGGTATCTTCCTGTTATATATATTGCTTAGCTTTGTTTAGTATTTTTAAAGAAGTAAAAATTGCCATTTGCAATTGCTAATATTACTGATGGTTGTTTGTTACTCAATGGTTTATACGTAGGCAAAAAAATTAAAAACAGTGTGACTTTGCTCAACAAAATTGTCAATATGATTACAGGGAGGAATTATTCAAGAAAGGAAATCTACAAATCCATTTGATCTTGCATTTGATGCAGAGCTTGACTTGAATAATAAGGTCAGTAATCATAAAAATGATGTAAAATGTTTTTGTTCAGAGCATGTCTTTTTTTATAACCTGAAGATGTTATCATACCATGACTAAATTACAATTTTAAATAAGTGAAGGAAGCATGAGAGCAGATTTGTGAGCACTTGGTTTTCAATTCGCATTCGGATATTAGTCGATTTTGTAGTTGAGCTAGTATGTCTTCCAAATTAAAGTTGTTTCTTTATTCAATATAGTTCAAACCATGTGGAGTCAAATAACTCTTGCAGGTTCGTCTTTTTAATGGTTAGTAACTGGTTCATTAGAATGGGCATGCTTATAATAAGTTTCAATCATCTATATTGGAAATCTCAGTTTTGATTATGAATGAGGCCTATTATTTAACCCTTGCTGTTCTGTGCAGTTTCTGGACATGAGCCACATGCAGAATACCTTGCCGAATCCACTGCTGCATACAGAGTTATTTAGTGGATTCCCTCAAACATGGTTTCCCCAGAATCCAGATGCACCATGTGTACCACCTATACCTCAAGGTAGGCTTTCGGTGAAATGATTAATGATTCTATGCCTCACTATTAAAACTGCCTATTCCTCTTCAGGAAGTCTTAAATATAATGGAGAGGAAATGCCAAGCTCTCAGTTGCGGTATGGTTTCGTGAATCCCTTTAGTCCGCTCGTGTTTTTGCAAAAGTAACTCAGTATTGTTGGTCTTACCAGGGAGATAACTTCACAATGCTCTTTGGCATCAGTTGGTGGAAACCCTTTTGCTTAAGTTTAGAGGGAATCTCTTTAAGAAGGTTACCATGCCTCATCCTGATATTCAATGCTGTTTATACCTCATTGTGGTATCCAGCACACAGAAAGGTGCACCTATGTTGATGCCTTTTTCTATTCGAACCTCGTGCCATAAAATCAAATCTGAAGGTCATATGATGAGCACATCAAAGTCTATCAGGTGATTGTTGGTTTCAAGATTTATCAAGTGGAAGTGGTTCTGAAAGATGACGACTTAAGTAGATGCATATCCACTGCCTGCTCGGCACATGAAAATTTTCACACAGTTGGTTTGAGATTGGGTTGTCCTTGCACCAGAAAGCAGTTGCCTGCCGAGCTATCTTCTTGCCTCAAGACTTCATTCTAAGAGCTTTTCCTAGTGCGTGCTGATGCACAAGCCTGAGTCGAAATTTGTGTGCTAGAAGATATTCATCTAATTCATCATGATGGGTCTTTTTTGCTTCGTTGATGTAACATTAACCTTGTTGCTGGGTTTTCCTGAATTGAATTCTGGTAGGGAAGAATTGTATTACCTAGGTCTGAAACACAAATAGCTTCTCGGTATGTTATTACGTAAGTTAGTTGCTATTGTTTAATTATTTGTTCTCGTTGCTTTCAAATCTCTGTCATCTGACAGTCAATGGCTGTGTGCTGAACTTGTCAAACTTTTGTAGCGATGAGTCGATGGCTCAGTTTAAAGGCGGCTAGTGCACAGAGATCCTCTATTGGTTAATCAAAGGTTGATTAGGAAAGCTGCAACCAGTTGTGGTGGAAATTTCCACAAAACAAGGTTGGAAAACAAGTTGCAATTGTCTTTATTAATCTAGTCCCTTTCTTTGTGGGTAGTTGATTACCTTTTGTATCCTTTTCGTCACTAAATTTGGGTTTCCCACCATCACAAGTGCTTGGCATGATTCTGAGCATTAGGAGTGCATGATCAAGGTTTCCCACCATCATTGGATAATGAAAGGCTCTTGCAGCACTAGTTGCAATATCTCAATTATTAGATCTTGTTGACTTCTTTTCTTTTATTCATTTTCTTCTTAATAGTTTGGATTTATCTTTCTTAATAGTTGGAATAAATTGTTTTTATTGAATCTTAGTCAAAGATTGGACTTGTACTATTTAATGACTACAAAGGCCATTGGCTTGTAGAGCTCGGAGGCTTAGTGGAGCACGCTTCTTCTCTTGAAGAAAACAAAACAGATGAGTTATTCTTAATCAATTCTTAAGAGTTATAATTGTCTTCTTCTCATCGTCGTCGCTGGCTTAGTCATCATCTTCCGTTTCTTCTAACTTAATTAAGAACTAAAATTGTACAATTACGAAGGCAATGCGTACTTTATAATTTCATATAGTAGATATTTGATACGATTAGTTAGCTTCTAATGTAAGTCATTGTTAATCGTGTTTGAGTCGCACACTTTGTTAGAAATATCTAAAAGTTTTTCAAATTTAACTTGAGTGTTACTAAACCAAGCAATTATTGGTATAGCTTCTTTTTTTTTATTGAATTAAATTGAACAAAACAATTTGATTCTTTAGAATACTAAATTATATTCCGTGTCCTTTATTATTATTATTATTATTTACAAAATTGCCTCAAGTCAACTTGACTTGAGGTTGAGGAAGGAAGAAGAAAGCAAAACAAAAACAAAAAACAAATTGGAATGAAAACTCAGTCATAAATATAAATCAGGATACACAATTTAAAATAAAATAAGATGGAATAGAGATGGTGAAATAAATCTTAAATAAGAAAAATTAAATGTTTTTGTCTTTTGTTTTTCTTTAATTCAGACCTTTTAACCCAAAAATATAATCACAGTGTTATTTTCATAATAGGATAAAGAAAACACAGCAAAGATGGATTTGTTGATCTTAGACACATTCTTTTAGTCCTCAACAGGGCTGATTAACAAAACAACTATAAAAGTGAATGATAATATTTATTTAGGGTTCCTAAAGAAAAGAGAATTACACTTACTTATTTATTTATTTTTAAACACATCTGAAAGGAGCATTTACCTTCCTTTTTTGGAATTTACTTACACAGTAGAATGTTTTTGTTGAAATTATTCTTAATGAAAGAAGCCTTAACTTTCTTTAAGATTTATTTCAATTTTAGATGCTCAAAGCTAATATTTTCTCTTTTTTCTCTGTTGAACTTTTCATTTTTAAATTTGCCAAAAAAACAATCTGTTATTATAAGAAAGAGCATAAATTATTTATTCATTACATATACAATCACTTGGTTTACTACAGTTGACAGTACATAGATCTTGATCGTTCATTTACAAAACACGATGATGATCTGAACCACTAGGACGATCTCAGCCGTCCAATTTATCCCACAATCCAACCATCAAACGAACTGCTCGGCGGTGCGGGCGGCGCGTGCGCGGCGCAAGCGGCCGCCCCAGGTCTCCTCCTCGCCGGTCTCAGCCACGGCGGACTTCCTCCGGAGCCCGTCGAGCTGCAGGTCCCAGTTTCCGAACGCAGTGACGCCGGCCTCCTGCCTGCGCGGGCGGCCCTCGCGGAAGGCAGTGGCGGCGCCGACGGCGGCGGCACAGCGGTACACGGAGAGAGAGAGGTCGTAGTTGCGGCGG
>JBBMKF010000100.1:666527-676864 GCA_037834155.1 Curcuma caesia | reverse complement strand
CATTTACTACAGTAGCTGCCTCTTCATATAAAAAGGAACAACAAATAGAATGTTGAGATAATACAAGACGAACTACCATAAAATCCTATGTCAAATATATAACAATAAAATATAAAAATAAGCAGAATCAAGTAGAAAAAATATTGGATACATTGTAGACCCTTGACCTCAAGAGATAGATACTAAGAAAATTCTTAAACTATAAAATTTTCCTGTCTATACACCGCTAAAACAAACGTTTTAAAAGTTAATATTGTATTGCAATCCACAACTCAGTTGTTTTTTACTCTTTCACATGGCAGACACACAAATAAACCAAATAAATTGGCCTCAAGAGATAGATGCTAAAAAAATTCTTAAACCAAAAAATTTCCCATTCTATGATGTATACATAGCTAAAACAAACATTTTAGATAGTGTATCACAATAGACAATTTGGTTCTTTTTAATGTGGCAAACCATATAATGGAATAATTTGAGACAATGTTCAGACAATGAGCAACAGAGACAGACTTCCATGAGGGGAAAAATGAATAAAAGAGAATTTTAGCAACAAACAGCCATACCGGTTTGAATGTTTCTGCAGAACAAATCACGTTGCATTGTTGTGCATCTAAACCTTGAGCAGTCCAGTAGGCACCACAAAATGTCCTACTGCATCCCAAGCCTGCAAGGCAGTTCAAAATGGAGATGAGACTAACAAAATATATGTAGAAAATCTTTTTTGATGATTGAGGGAAAAAAATCAAATATGTTGGTCAATGGCAAAAGATATAAGATGGATAATCACATAAACATCCTGAAAATTACTGTTGAATTTTCTTAAACATAGCACCCTCAAGTGGTATAGGTTCCAATAACAAAAAATTCAGTCGAATATTCAAATACCAGCAATAAAGAAAAGAACAATGAGATAACATTGTTGCAGCAGCATCTAACAAGGATGCTTTGCTAATATATGAGCTTTATACAAACGCCTACTGCATATTCAATTGTATTGGTTGATTCTAAAGCCATGGTTAAAAATTTCAAAGCGTGCCGTAGTTTTGGTCTTTGAGTGGAAAAATATGGTTTTCGTACTGTACTGTCTGATATGATTCGCTACTTATTTACTTCCAAATATAAATCTATGCCAATAAAAATGAATTTGCATTAACATTTGGGATGTTATAAATTGGTATGAGCATCTCAGCCACCTTATTTATACGACATGTCCATCAGAGTTACAATATTAATCAATTACAGTCTTAATGAAATACAGTATGTATTAATTAATTACATAACCAAAACTAAATTTTAATAATTTAAATTAAAATCTATTTGATTACAATCGGTTAATTTAATTTTCATTATTAAATGAGTAATTAATCATATTAATTATAATTTGTATTAATTGTATTATGTTAATTATAATAAACATAAAAACCATTGGTTAAATACACTAAATATAATATAATTAACAGTGTTGTAAATGGCGGTAGGTGGTGGCGGGGCGGTCAATGACCGTCTACCGTCTCGACAACCTAGGCAGTGCCTAGGGCTGAGTATTCAGTTAAAACCTAACCAAACGAATTAACCGAAATCAAACCAAATTTTTTTAAACTAACCGAACCAACCGAATTTTCAAATAAAAATCAAACAAACCAAACCGACAAAATATTGGTTAACTGATTTTTTAAGTATTATGAAAGATTTACAAATTAATTAGGGATTTATAAATTCATTTACTTAAAATTTATCAATTATTTTTTTATTTTGATTAATTCGGTTTATTCAGCATGTAGCGCAGTGCAGTGCTTAGGCGGTTGATTTTTTTTACTATTATATATATATATATATATATATATTAAATTAATAGAATAATTTTATTTGGCTTAAATATATTAACTAAAAATAAAAAGTTAATCTAAATATTTTTTTAAAATAAAAAATAAAAATATTTTTTAATATATATATATATTAAATTAATAGGATAATTTTATTAAACTTTAATTAAGTAAATTTAAATGATCTCAATTATAGCTAGGAGTTCATTAAAATTATTAATCTAAAGTTTCGATTAAATTCTAAGTTCTAAATCAAAAACAATGCTTCGACTTCGAACGCTTTGCCAAACCCAAGCGACACATCTGGACGTGTCGTCTATGCCCAACGACAAGTCCGACAACGACAAGTCCAGACTTGTTGCACGAGCCCGAATGCATTGCCCGAGCTTGACGACAGGCCTAGAAGCGTCGTCTAAGCCCGGCGTGAGCCCGAACGCATCGCCCGGGTCTGGCAACCCATCAGAAGCCGAAATGCCAAAACTGTCAAGTTTTTTTTTCATGGCAACGACAACAACAGTGAGTGGTAGCGTTTGAAGCAGAAAGAGGCATTACAAACGTTAACCTACGTTGACTTTGACTGCCACCTAAATCATTGTCTTTCACAAATACGGTATGATTGAGGTCCACCTCCCGTCTAGGTAGCCGCCCAAACACCATTTAGAGTACTGATAATTAACAATCAAATATAATTATGAATCAATTCATAAACCAATTTCAATAAATTTTAATTATATTATAATAAATTTAATCTTTTTGTAATTTTGATTTATTAATTAATTTGATTAACAAATATGATTATAATTAATCAAATTTATTCATCGATTACAATCAAATAACTTAAATTGCTTGATTACAATCAGGCCGATTCAACTGTTCTGTCAATTGATTTAATTACAATGAATTAACTACTTTATTTGATTCTATTCAATTAGCTTAAGTAAATGATTAATAAGTAACCGAGTTTTTTCAATAAATTTTATTATTAACTGATTTAATTTATAAATGTCAATTAATTAAACAAATTTTTATCTCCATAAGAAAATTAATTAAAAATAAAAGAGCTTGGGAGACTATGAATGAGACTATTGACATCAATCCGGCTCACAGTTTCTAGTACAATTTCGATACCATGTCATGCCAATATGATTTGGAGACTTTTAAATCAATTAAACCATTAAAATCAATAAAATGAATTAATACAAATAGTTAAAAATATACTTTACTAATTAACTATACCGTATTCATAAAATTAATTAAACAACTATTACATATAATTAATTAATTAATATAATTAGTTGTATTGAATTATATAGTATATGTATACAATTACACAAATTTATTAATTACTAATTAATAAAATAATTATATTGTATTAATTAATTTCATATATATAATATGATATCAATTAATACATACATGATTTAGGATGAAAAGGAAAGATGCCATAGAGTCGAGCTCAACCACACCCCCTGATGCCATAAGACGTCTATCATCCCTTTTGAAATCATGATTGCCAACAAGCAGCAAGACACATAACCTAGCAAAATCTCCTCTAGCGACTTGCCTAATTCCTCGTCCATCGACATCACTAGATTCCTTAATTGATTTGCTCTATTCCTCGATCAAATTCAAACCTATTGTGAGAAGCAGGGGTAGATAGGTCTTTTCCTCTTATGTTCTTAGGGTTATACTGGTTATATAAGCCTTGTATATGTTTTCTTTTACGATAAGTTAATTTCAACATGGTATCAGAGCAAGGTTTTTAAAACCCTAATTTTTCCTCTTCTTTACCACACCGCCGCTGCCCTCTGCTTCTTCTTCCTCTTTTTCTCTGATCGCTGCGCCCACAGCTTCTTCTTTTTTCTCGAATCGTTGTGTGCGTCGCCTCCTCTACAACTCTTTTCTCGGATCGTTCTCCTCCTCCTTGCTACTGCCTTACTCCTTCGCGCGACCGCCCCGCTTCATTACTTCGGAAGCCACGTGAAGCGTCTCCTCCGCCGCTTCTCTCTTGCGATCGCCGAGGCAGAACCCAAATCCATTACAGCCTCCTTGCAGCGATCGAGTGCTACTCATGCCCGCACAGAGCAGTAAAGAGCAATCGGCGTAGAGGTTGCCTTCTTCATCTCCTTGCTGCTCCTCAACGACGACCGCAAGGTCAGTCTCTTTGGCAACGTGTTCTTTGACCAGCTCCACAGCCACGCCGGGGTCCTCTACTGCCGCCTCTGAGAGCTCGCAAATCTTCCTCTTCGCGCAACCACCAGCCGGCCGCGTTGGACCTTCGCGTGACAGCCCACAACGCACCGCCATTTGCTGATCGCTAAGCTGCCGAAGAAGCAAGGGAAAAGAGTGATCGGTGGAACCCTAGCTTAATCGCCTTTTTGAGTCACAACATTATTTTATGGCGGACACCTCTGGAGAAACTTCTGCTATTTCTGCAGATCCTATGACTTCTTCTGGATAGGTATAACCTTTTTTCACAATGCCAGGAAATGGAGGATCCGGTCTTCAGATAACCTCAGAGAAGTTGATAAAGACAAACTATGCATCTTAGGCAGTTGCTGTTGAACTTTATGTTGAAGGTCATGATAAACTTAATGTCCTTCATGGTACTAAAGTGAAACCAGATGAAAAAGACCCAGATTTTCATATTTGGAGGCGTGACAATATTCAGCTGATGACTTGGATACTTAATTCCGTCAGTTCTGGCATCAAACAGGTCATTCTTCATAACAAAACAGCTTTTGACATGTGGAAGACACTGGAGCAAATGTACGGACGCAAGCATGACATGCTGCGTACTTATCAGCTAAGTAGTCAAATTTTTAAACTTGATCAAGGCTCTATGTCTGTCACCAATTATTTTGCTGCTCTGAAAGGGCTATGGGATGAGTTTGACTATTACAGGATGGAGGATTGGATTTCCACGGATGATCACAAGAGATATTTAAAACTTCTGGAGAAGGATAGAATTATTAAATTTCTAGATGGGCTTAATGCAGAGTTTGAGAGTTTAAAAGGACAAATTCTTAGTCTTGATCCTACTCCCTCTCTGGAACAAGTTTATTACAAAGTTCTCAGTGAGGAGGGCAGGAAAAGAACCATGAGCAACAAGGGGATTTCTACTACCAGCACTCCAATTGGGGATACTTCTGCTTTTGTCAGTTCTACAAACAAGTTCAAGCCTGGGGGAACTAAAGGAAGAGGTGATAAATTTTGTCGGCACTGCAAGAGGACTAATCATGATTCAGATTTTTGTTGGGAGAAATATCCGGAGAAGAAACCTGATAAATTCAAACATGGTGACAAGAAGACCCCTAGTCGTGGAAATGTTGTTGTTAAGAAATTAATGCAGGGGGAGACTGCTGGTTCCTCTGTGTCTTCTTCTATTAGGTTGTCCTCTACTGACATTGCTAACCTTCAGCATCTTTTCTCACGGCTTCAGGCTTCATCTTCTACCTCTATCCCTCCATCTCAAGCGCATACAGGTATCCGTGGTTTGGGATTGAGTGTTGCTGGTTCAAGCTCTTACAGCCCCTGGGTCATTGACTCAGGAGCTACAGATCATATGACAAACGTTGCTAACGCATTTATTTCCTACTCTTTGTCCTCTGAGCAAGATAAAATGACCATTGCAAATAGAACCAAAGCCAATGTTGTTGGCAAAGGTTTCATACAACTGGCAGATCATTTTATCCTATCCTCTGCTTTTCATGTTCCTTCTATTTCTCTTAATTTACTTTCTGTTAGCTGCATTACAAAACAACTTTATTGTTCAGTAATCTTTTTTCCTGATCATTGTGTCTTCTAGGATTGTTGTGAGAAGCAGGGGTAGACATGTCTTTTTTCTTTTATGATCTTAGGGTTATGTTGGCTATATAAACCCTGTAATGTTTTCTTTTGATGTTAAGATAGTTTTAACACATGGAATGCCTGAAACGCCAACAAATAGGAGCACTGCATTGGCAATAGCCAGAGAATGGAGGTTGTGAGGAGGATGAGAAGGAGAAAGAAGAAGAGGAAGAAGTGAAGAAGCTTAACCTGGAGGCTGAAGGTATCCACGACACTGGAGGAGTCCTTGTTCCTTCTGGTAGGCGGAGGCATGATTGATGCCGGAGGAGGCGCTGCTGTTTTGTGAGGAGGTTGAGGAGGCATTGTTCTGTCTAGAGGAGGACGATGCACTATTCCATTGGGATGTTGGTGGTATTGCTTTCACTGGGGAAGGAGGTGCTGCTCTGTTTGGAGGTTGGAGTCATCACCAATGCTAAATGAGGAAATGCTAACATGTGGAGAACTAGTGAAATTAGGGTTTCACCCTCATGTGCTTGAGGAGGTTGTGTGGACAGATAGTGAGGCTGAGGACATTAGTAGCCGAGGATATCATGAGGAGATTCATGGAAGATGGATTGAGAGGTTGAGACAATGGTCCTGGTTTGTTCTGTGTCTCGATGCAGGAGGAAAATGAAAAATCTCGTCCATGCCGACTGACACGGGTTGAAATTTTATTCCATGGATACATATACTCAAAAACTTGTGAAGTTAGAATCCAAGCGATCAACTTGGTAACATGTTATGCTGGCAATGGGGTTACCTCTCTCTATGAACCAAAGCTTATATACCCTGAGTAGTCTGCCATTTCTGAAAGCATTTATGCTCTTTTATTAACAGTGGATCTAGCAGTGAAGAGCTTCTGCCAAGAATCCCATCATGAAAAATGTCCTTAGATGAATCACTAGTAAAGGTGGTGATAAGCACCACAGTTCAGCAGAAACAAACTTTGGTCAGAGAGATATTCTTTATAAATGAAAAGAGAACAAGAAAACTAATTTGGAATTTTGTTCTGGGAAGAAACTGGAAGATAACTCAATTCAAGTGCAATAAAATATGCAGAAAACAGAATTCTGGAAAAAAATAGAAATCTGATCCTTTGATGGTGCTCAAATAAAATTTCTGATGAGATCTGATATTTAATGACACAATAAGAAATACATCAGAATAAGTGAAAGGTTTTCAAGGGTAGCTAGATCATATATTTCCTGGCCCTGTGGAGCAAGGAGCAAATTTAGATTTCAGAAGCTGCTATCACTAGCATTGAAGGAAGATCTGCAGGAAGATGAGGACCAGAGCACATCTTCGTTGAAGATGAGACAACAATGGTTTGCATGTTTTTTATTTTTTTCTCCTCACAAATGATCTCCTGTCACAGAGGCTTGGGTTGAAGAAAAGAAGCAATTGACATTCAAGAAGGATGAGTGGCAGTGAGGTTTTGGGGGAGGGGAGTGGCGTGGGGTGTTACTATGGTCTAACTAACTTTGTGACATCACACATTATGTGGTTGCAATACCATATTGAAGTTAATGGGGAGACCTATTAGGATATCTCATTCTCTAAGTAGTCTTTTTTTTTACCTTGATATGATTATGAATATTGATTTTATATTTTTACACTAATCAGGTTGGTAATTTTAGTATTGTCTTATTTTATTTACAATTAAACGTGGATTATTCCAAAAAATGGATGACCTAGCCAACTTTATGAAAATCTAGTGACTGCATCACTAATATTGTGTGTATGACTTGCTCAAAGTTCTCAATTGGCATTCTTGTGTTCTAGAGCTACACCAAGAGACGTCGCAAAGGATGCAAAATGCAAATGCCTTCATTTAAGTTATGTAGCTAATAAGATATTAGTAGGGTTATGTTATTGAACATTAACTTATAGTTTAATACTAATAAATATTATATTACTAAAATATATATGTTACCTTTGTTAATATTCTATATGGATACACTAATATTGCTTATACAGAAGGCTTCCTTATTTTGGATGGTTTCTATCAACATGGTCAACACATACCATTTTGGTTGTTGATCAAATTGATACAATGTCATCACAGAAAAGTGTGACTGTTTGCCTACATATGAGAGAGGTGGTAGATGGATCTAATGATGAGGAAGGTTTAGAGAGCAAAGGAGGGTGATAAAAGTGCTGACAAGGAAGCTTTTGTGTGTAGCGAAGGGGGTGGAGCCTCTAGCAGTAGAAGATTCTACGAGCTAAGGATGAAGATGATAACACAAAGGGCAAGGAGAAGCTGCTGAGGATGGTGGATGAGTCTACATGTGGGAATGAGCAGTATTCATGGGCGGTAGGGAAGCTTTTGTGTTGGTAGTGAAGGAGGGTGATAAATGTGTTGATAGGGAAGTTTTTGTGTAGTGTAAGGGGTGGAGCCTCTAGCAGTAGAAGATTCGACAAGCCAGGGACGAAGAGGATTACACAACGTGCAGGGAGAAGCTCAAGGAAGATGGATGAGTCTACATGTGAGAGAGCAGTAGTCATGGGTGGTGTGGAATTAAGTAATTCTTAATAATTTATATCTTGATACGTTGAAGGTAATTAATATTTACATCTTAATGATTTAATGATTAAGTTATGGAGCGTATTTGTGTTAAATATTGCATCTTAAATTTGTAATTAAAATATTTCAAACATAGCCTTTTAGGCCTTCCACAAGGTCTACCTAATTACATAGTTCTATGTACCTCATAATTACCTTTTATTTGCTACGTGTGAGATGGATGTGGGTGAGGCCATGTCATACTTGGCTTGGTGTTATTGTATTGTCGAATTGACTTCATTGGGCTTTGAGTCCAATGTTAAGATCTCACCTTTATCTTATAGGCGTTTCTATGTATCCAACCAATTCTTGAGATGTGCACAACTACGAGGTATCTTCCATTAACAAGTCTTTTTAGTCTTTCAACACCTAATTACTGCACTAAACTAGTGTAGACGCCAAGTGATTAGTACATCACAAGCTATGGTGGCTAAGATATGGTATATAGAAGACTATCTTTGGGTAAGTCGAGTAAAAGTATAGTTTGCTCATCTCATTTTGAAGTTCAATGTGCAAGACTATTTGTTTGAGTTGAATGAGCACTAATACAACTAAATGTCTGAGTGAATATTTTGCTTCGACTTTCATGAAAAGATGGTATAGGAGGTTCTGGGGCTTGTCGGTGATCATATATCATTTGGTAAATTGAAGACATTTTATTTTATATAATTTTAATTTTTAATAAATTTTCTTGTACATTTTCAAATTATAAATTTCATAATATTAGTTATAGTATTACAAAATTCTACATATTTAATTTAGGATTTAAAATTATTTCTACACAAATAACATCAAGAATATTAAGATAATATTTTTGAAAATTTTCTCAAATAACTTATAGAATAAGTTACTATATTTATAATTTTACAATAAATTGCTAATAGTAAAATAAGAGTGAAATAGGTGTGACACTGGGGTACATACATTTGAAAATTCATTTGCATTCTCAATATGCATAATTAATCTTGATCTTTTTATGAGTTTGCAAATTTAGCTTCCGTATAAGATGGCAAAGGGTGCTGCTTAAACTGTAAGACTTATTTCAGCATTAGGTAGGGTGAGATCCACCTACAGGTACACTAGAGAGTATTGTCTTAGTGAAACATTTGTATTAATTACTTAAGTCTACCGTGTAAATAAAGGGTTAAGACGTGACAAATACAACGAATATAAAAAAATTTACCTAGTATAATAAGATTAATTTTTTGTTTTAAATTATTTATCAAAAAAACATCTTTATTAGATGCATCATTAAATGTGATTGAAAAAATTGTTATGAATGCTATAAAATAAGCAACATTATAAAGATGAGAAATAACATAACCAATATGAGGAAATTTAAAATCTTTAATATTAATTATTCTTTTTTGGATAAGTTAACTATCATCTATCTAATATGTAGAACAACATATATTATTGTATATGATGACTACTACTCCAAATGTTAAAAGATAGAGCTATTCTATATATATGAGATGTGAAAATATTAATTAAACTTCTTGTTCATTAAATTTTTTTATTGTATTTAAATGCATTACGTTTCTAAATATTTTTTGAATTTACCTTAGAGATATATTCTCACAAAATATTTATGATCGCTCATCAACTATAAAAATAATGATTTAGACTTCAGAATAAATTTTGTGACACATTTCACTTTCTCATCTAAAAATTTAAAAGTTATAAGCTTGAAATCATTTGCTATCTTGGTGACAAGCTACTTTGTGTGGTAAGGTGTGTTTAGGATTGATTAAGTCAACTTTAGCCCCTTGATTTGCAAATAGATTTTTTTTCCTCGTGTGTTCTTGCAAGGCCAAACAAAGATGTTAAATGCAACAAAAATAATAAGAATATAATGCTAACACAAGATGGTTTTACCTGGTTTGGAATCTCTGACTCCTACTCTACGACCTAAAGATCCATTCGGTGGATAAGCTCGCATTTCCCTCTAATAAAATCTACTTCTTCTTAGGTAGAGAAATCTATTACAAGAGCAATATCTTCTCTACAAGAATATACAAAGAGTGTTTATGGGAGAAGATTACTAAATCCTATACAAGTATTCTTCGAACAATCCGTCTTTGTCTGGTTGTGTTTATTTGCTATCCATTTTTCTTCCA
>JBBMKF010000100.1:640290-663369 GCA_037834155.1 Curcuma caesia | reverse complement strand
AAGGTAAGGCTGCGTACAATGGATCCTTTCCCCGGACCCCGCATGGCGGGAGCTTCGTGCACCGGGCTGCCCTTTATAGCCCTTCCTTTGAGAGACCAGCAGTAGGAGAAACTTTTCTGACTTTCCATATCCTCAGAAAAATATGGAGATAATTACTTACCAAACTATATATATTTCAATTAAAAGTAAAATGCTTTGCTATCCCTTCGACAATATGATATTTGAAAAAAAAAAATAACAACACAAAACATTCTTCTGTAGAAAATGAGAGGACCTTCGCACATCAACATAAGTGGTATCTAAAAGTGTTCAGGTTATATTATGAGATACCAATATATAGGTTGTTGTATGAACACGATTTGATCATACTTCAGTGAGATAAATGAACACTATAAGCAAAAAAAAATGTCAGGTTTCTATGGGTTTACAATAAGGCACTCTTTAGGATCTAAACTTAAGCAGAAGAGCATAACAAGAAACTACACTAATCCCTTAGCAGAATTATTTATCTAACCTCCAATGAACCAATGCCAGTAAAAGAGTACAGTCTCGTAGCTGTCACGGCCATCACATAAAATCTGGTTGCATTACCCGCAGAAGCTGTTTCCATCTGCAAAAGGTGAAACCGAAAATAGATACTGACATAGAAGGCAAACTACAAGGTTTTTAACAGAAAGGAACATTATGCATGGCATACAACCTGCAAACCCATGATAGCCTCGGGAAGCTCAGTCAGCTCAAACAACAGCTTTACATATTTCTCCTTCTTGTCCACTTCATCCACCGCAATCTCAAACATCTGTCCATTATCGGTACCAAGAATCACTTCTTTCGTTGACCCTGAAACCATAAACAAGAACACGAATTCTCCCTTCAATCACAACGAATCCCCACTAAAATCAACGAATATGATAGAACCGAAGCTCTCAATATCCAACAACTTTTTCTCTAACCAACCAGAAAATTTTACCATATGGAAATCCATTTCCAAATGAGCCGGAACGGTTTCAACTAAGAATAGGTGATTTGAGGAAACTCCACCTTCCAGCGAAGAGAAAGATCTTTTGTGAAGATTTAGCATCATGAAAGGAAGGCGCATACCTTCCGTGATCTGCAGCCGATTCCAGGCCACAGCATTGACTATTAATCCCTTCAGCCGGCTCAAAACCCTAGGCCGCGCCCACTTTGCGTGGGTGTAGTATGTCTCCGCGCCGCCAGCTTGGAGAACCGTCACAATGCAGTGGCTCCCTCGGGGATCGACGAAGACTCTGTGAACTGGCTGATCGCCGCCCCTTCCTCCGGAAAAGTCGAGGTCTGCAATCAGAATAGATAGAATGAAGTGATCCGGGGTCCAAGAAGAATAAGGGTGGAGAAAGATCAGAAATGAGCAGTTATGCAAACCCTGGGTATCCCCAAGCCCAAAATCGTAGCGAAGGACCCAGCCCTTGCTGGTGCCCAGGACGATGACATCGTTGCCGGCAGCCATCGACGTGATGACGCCGCGGCCCCTGGTAGCGTTCCGCTCGAGGGGATCAACAATGAAGAGGCCGCCTCCGACGCCGGAGGAGTCCATGGCGACGGGATCCGGCAGTGGGTATCAACGGGACCCTAGAATTCACGGCGATCAGAAGAAAGGAGACCGCTGTAGAAGTTTGAACAAATCAAGCTATCCACACTTTTATAGGGGAGGCCACGTCAGCCGACTGCCGCTTCAAGATTCGTGGATGTTGACATCCGACGGCTATATGTTCTGGTGGATGCGCGCTGTTATAATTTTACGATAACAACTTGGAAGTGGGCCATCGTATTTGTCTTTGTTCTTAAACTATTACTATTCTGGTTGAGAAGAGCGTCTAGACAAGTCATCGACGTCAGAGCAGATGTGGAACAGGAAGAGGGGTCTGGCGTGCTGCTAGCTCTTGGACCTGAGAACACAACAAACGTGAGTAGAAAGGTCAGGGGATGCCCCGGCGCGATCATTCCGACGTTCAAGTCAAGAACAGCGAGAGGAGGAAGAAGGTAAACAGTAAAGGACTTGAGCAAGGAAGGGAGTAGAAGAATAGAAAACTTACATGCTGAGAAAGGAGTGGTCGTTTTAAGGAGAGATGAGTGTGTACACCTGTCACGTCATCATTTAAGGAATATCCCATCAAGATTAATTAAGTGTCAGGAACAATCAAGTTCTCTGTCCCATCGCCGGTAAGTAGCCATCTTGTCATGGCCCACGCGGTTGTCAGAGGGATTGCGGTAATAAATGGGGGTGTGGACTTGTCAGAAGTCGTGATGGGATAAGCCAAGGCAATGTAGGGCGCTTCGTCGATTTGGCTTGATAAGAGGTCCGCATGGCTAGGGCGGTGGCCGCCTGGCGATCTGGGCACTGAATGCCCCCATTCGGCGCTACAGCCGAATGAGGGTATAACCGAGTGGACGAATGGGCGATTCGGCTACTAAACAGATCAAATGGGCGATTCGGCCACTGAACGGATCGAATGGGCGATTCGGCCACTGAGCGGACCGAGTGAGTGATTCGGTCGAATGGGCAATTCAGTCACTGAGCGGACCGAATGGGCGAGCGACTCGGCTCCATGTGATTCGGCAGCTTATTCGCTCCAAGCCGAATGAGATATCAGTCGATGGCTTCTTCGAGCGAGTAGAAAGAGAAGGGACTTGGTCAATCAAGTCTGAAGGTGTAGCTGATTGGGCCTTTGGGTGAGATCAGGATCGGACTCGAGTCGAACCCGGGGCCCCTATGGGTTATTTTCGTAACAATTACAAATTCTCTCTGTTGAATAAGATTATGTTAAAATAAGTTAACCCTATATTCTGTTTTATTGACCTCAGTAAATGGTTGAGATCTAGACTGTTCCTTTTTTTCTCAACTTTCGGAAACTGTGGATGAGATTCGCATTTCACCACAGCCGCAGCTTCAGTTTTGTTCCTTTGCAGCTCAGGGCAAGAATAAAGACTCAGCGTTGCACAAAGCAACGAAATTCTAACCACCACCTCCTCCTCACCGGCTGCCGACGGCCAACATCTGGACGTCAGAGAGCCAGCAACAGTGTATCCACCTGTCAAGCCGAGAATGGACTCTGGCCACAAGCATTGCAGCTTGATCAATGTGTCCCACTCCCTCCAATGGCTATAAGAACTCTTTCTCCTCTACTTCATGAGCACTTGTGAGCCGTCCACTCTTCGAGTTTGCAGCGTTAGCCATGATGGAGAGCAAGGCAGTGATAGGTGAGACAGACATGCCGCAGAGCATGCAGAAAGCTGCCCTCGACGCAGCGGGGAAGGCTCTCGACCTCTTCGACGTCACTCAGTCTACTGAGATCGCATATTTCATCAAAAAGGTTTTTTCAGATGAAGTAGGAAGCTAAAAGTTCTACTGCTGCTAATATTTTTGTTGGTTTTGCTTATACAGGAGTTTGACAAAGCATATGGACCAGGATGGCAATGCATTGTAGGGACAGACTTTGGTTCCTTCGTGACGCACCATTTCGGTTGCTTTATTTACTTCACCGTTGGACGCCTTGCAATCTTGCTCTTCAGGGGAGCATCAGTGCCTGAAATCGACACCAGCCCATGCATGGCTGTGGAGCCAATTAAAGCATGAAAATTCGATCTCTTTGTATAACATCCAAGCTATTTCATGGATTCGGTTTGTAAAAGAAGCATAAATTCAGTGTTTGTGATTGTCGGCTGGAACTTAACTGCCAAGATACTCAATCGGGCAAAAAAGATTGCTTCAGCTGTTGTTCATGAGATGAACAAAGTACTCTTAGATGAGTTGCGTTGGTAAAATTAGTAAAATTAAAAGCGAGTAATTCACTAATAGGCCTGATCAGTAACTGAATCTTATTGGAACGACTAACGAGCACCCAAAATTTTGTAGATTCACCTTAACTCCAGTGTCTAGAGAAAACTCGTTTTAGTCAACAGGTTTGAACCTTGGCCAGTCCAATCCAAAATAAATAAATAATAATAATTAATGCAGTGTCGTAGATGATAAGTGTCCTAGATGATATGACTTCCTCTCAGGTGAAAGTCAAGAGTCTGAGTGAAGGTCTGAGTTGATCTAACCAGATGAGTCAATATACATTCGAGATAAACAATCCCATCAAGATGAAATAGCTATCACATCTGACTCAAATCGTACTTCGGACTCAGCATAGGTTCAATCTTTGACCCCACTTGGACCATTAAAGCTATCTCATCTCGCTTGCCTCGGTCCCGCATCACATCTCGATCATTTCTGACGCCTTGTCTTGGTCATCTCGACCTTAAATCTCATCTTAGCTTTCTCGACCTCAAGTCTTGGGCGTCTCAACCTTGAGTCTTGTCTCGGTTTTTTTGGCCTTGAGTCTCGTCTCGACCACCTAGGCCTCAAGTCTCGTCTCAACCACCTCGCCCTCAAGTCTCGTTGCAATCACTCCTCGACTTTCTCCATCCTGAGCTCCACTTTCACGTCTTCTATAAACCACTATCTTACATGACCTACTAAAGGGGAACGCAAATATTCTTATGAACACACGACAGTCCCAGAATGAACGAACAGTTACGAAATTGTCAGACCTGATCCCCTCAGATACCTCCTTTTCTGCACATAAGGTCAAAAGAAAACGACCATTAGATTTGATCCCCTTGCAAGTTATTATAAGACCCTATGTCATCCGACGTGAAGATGCCTGGAACAAGTTATAAAAAGTCAAACACACAGCCTTATTCCGGGTTCATCTCGTAAAAGCTCTTCTAGTATCATCTTCTTCGTTTGGGGTCTACATTCCCTCCTTTCAAAAGAACTCTAGCTTGAATGTCAAAATGGTTTGGCAGAATTTCTTAATATCAATCTAATCTCTTTTTGAAATATGTTTTAAGTTTTCATCATCTCTCTCTCTCGTCGAGCTCATCCAGAAAGTTGCACAAATTGGATTGTTCTTTGACAGGCAACTTGATTATCCTCCGTATTTGACTGAAATAATAATAATAAATTATGTAAATGTGGGTCCACCAGATTGGAATTTATCGAATATGATTTGAGCCGATTATTGATTGGGTCAAACCTTGGTACCCCACAACAGGCTCACTCGATCCCGTGATGCCAATTTCCAAATTACTATAACAGGAAATAGCCGAGTCTTAACCGAAAGTTTGCCCCGGACAAACGATCTGGAGGAGATTGGCACTCGGGTAGGCTGGAGTCTCCTGCGCTCGTAGTTGCCGGAATAGCAGGTCGGAGTGAGGACGATTTGGAACCGGAAAGCTCCAATCCGAACCCTAAGATCGATTCCCGACCTGGAACTGCGTCTCTCTTCCTCCGGATCTCCGAAGATGGGTGTCGGCGCGGCGCTTGAGCGGTTCGGTTGCTGTCGCCGGGTGTGAGGGGCAGCGAAATGAGTCGGAGGGCGTTCGATCTCAGGCGACCGTCTCGGAGACGGTGGTTCTCCAGTGCCTGGGTGTGGCTTGTAGCCGGCGGCCTCGGGGTGCTCCTGCTCCTTGTGGTGCTAAGTCGGGAGAAGCTGCCGAGATCCACGCCGCCGTTGGCCCGCCAGGTGAGATCTCGCCTTGCGATGTTTAGTTTGCATGATTTTTTTACTTGATTATCATTTCTGTCTTAGGGGGATTTATATCTGCAATATCTTTAGAACATCTTTCTGTGTGTTTTTTTTTGTTAACAATAAACGGGCAAAAAGTTCCGATTTTATTTAGCTCACAGGCGAAACTTTTTGCCTGAAATCAACAATATAAAGCGTCGTTTCTGCTGAAGAGCTACTAGTTTGACCTTTTTGTTTTCCCTCCCCATTAAAATGCCATCCCCTAGATTTCCATTCCTGATATCTTGAAATTCCAGATGAAGCTGTTCAATGGAATCTATTTTAGTTTCATAGCTCCAAATTCGCCTCCTAATTTTTCCTTAGGATCAACCTACATCAAATGTCATTCTCATCACCTTAGACATTGGGAAAAGTCAACCTGCACATAGCAGATGAAGTTTCTTCTATATGTTCTCTTACAACACACAAAATATGTTTTTTGCTTATTATATTATTTGTGTTTATATAATGACCGACAATATTCTCTCATTTGACATCGAGACTAGTTTGTTCAAAAGATACCTCTCGGCAAAGGCTGGCCGGTTAAATTGAAGATGGTTTCTGGATTATGGTGTGATTCTCATGTGTCCCTTTGCCTAAAAGGAAATTTTCATGAGATTGAATTCTTTATAAGTTAGATTTTGGTAACAAGTAACCAATACAGGAAAAGTTCTGCAGTATTAATATATACAAGGACAGGATACAAATTGTACTAAATGTCAGCAATCCGTTGTAGCTCATATAGATGCAAGAGAAAATAAGGTAAGACGTTATGAAAATGACAAGGATGAGCAATAGATTTTATAGTACAAGTTGAATCAATTACAATTAAAAGTGTCGTTAAAAGGAGGAAAAAGAACTATACTTGGCATCTCAGCCAAGTAAGTATATATTCCACACACTCAAGTGAGTGTTCACTCTATGATTGATAATATGAATCATCTAATTTGAAAATATTTTGTGTAATATTGAAAGCTTAACCACATCCTCAAGTTTATCAGAACCTTTTATTGATCTCTCTGGAGATTAAGAGAACCTTTTACTGACATCTGAACAAGCAACAACTTTATTTCTTGGTCAGCCGTTACATAGACTGGTTTTATTGTTTAGTGTTTATCGTTGATGTGAATTAAGTACCTTTACTACAAAGATCATTCGTGCACTTAGATCTTTGTGGGTAAGCCTGCACGCCAATATTTGAATTTCATTCTGTGGAACATGCTTGCTGGCAGTTGGCGCTATGACTGTTGGCAGGCTACTGCACTAGCAGCCTACTAGTTAAAACATGAATAATCATGAAAAAGATGAAAAATCAATTTTGAGAATTGGGATAAGAACAAAAGGAGATAATGAGAATAGGGCGTTGAAAGTGGTTGCAACATCCTTGTTGAAGTGCAAGGAAAGAGGAGAAAAGTGGAAGTGTGTCATGCACATCATGCATGAAAATTGGTACCAAATATTTATCGATTTGCTTAATAAATTTGTAACAATATTTTTCTCCATTTGGTTAGAATTCCGCTGTAATATGGTCCTTTCTTATGTCCATGGTTCGCAACAATTATATATCTGAATAAATGGCTGTCTTATTGTCCATCATTCTTTAGAATACTTTGGCATTCTTCCTCTAAATCTAATGATTTTGGGGTGAAACCACAAAATATGTTCCAAAAGCCCATCGACATATGTTATTCTGGTTAATTGGTATTTATTTTTCCCCCTAGTTTCTGCTCCGATCTGTAAGAATAGAATGTTTACTGGATAGTAATCTATCTTTTACCTTTTAATCTATAATTTCTCTTGCTTTTACATGCACACCCATTCTTCCCTTGAAATGTTCATTATGTTGCAGAAACTCTACAACCCTAGCGTAATTGAAGGTCTAAACATTACTGATGACATGCTTAGTCCATATTCCTTTACGAGGCAAATAGTAGACCAAATAACTCTTGCAAAGACTTTGGTCGTGGTGTCTAAAGATAGCAATAACCTCCAGTTTGCAGCGGAGCTTAGTTCCCAAATTCAAAAATGTCAAGCTCTTCTGTCAACTGCTGCAATGATGGAAACTTCATTGATGATGAAGGAAATGGAGGAAGCAATTCGTGATATGGGTCTCCTGCTCTACCAAGCGCAGCAACTCCATTATGACAGTGCAACCATGATTATGAAGATGAAAGGTCAGTTGTTGTCTCTTGATGAGAAGATGAAATCTGAAACTGAAAAGAGCACCAAATATGGACAAATAGCTGCAGAAGAACTGCCAAAAGGCCTATATTGTTTTGGTATCAGGCTTACTATGGAATGGTTCAGGAATCGAAATCTTCAAAGAAAACTTTCAGAAGGAAGGCACACATTTGAGAAGCTTAGGGACAATCGCCTTTACCATTTTTGTATTTTCTCTGATAACATCCTTGCTGCATCAGCTGTGGTCAACTCTACGTCCGTGAACTCGAAGCATCCAGAAATGGTTGTATTCCACCTGGTTACAGACGAGGTGAATTATGCTCCAATGAAGGCCTGGTTCTCCATGAACAATTTCCAAGGTGCAACCATTGAGATCCAGAAGGTAGAGGAGTTTAGCTGGCTTAATGCCTCATATGTCCCGGTTTTAAAGCAACTTCAAAACTCTGAAACACAGAGCTACTACTTTTCTGGAAGTGGTGATAAACGAACGCCAATCAAGTTCAGGAACCCAAAGTATTTATCAATGTTAAACCACCTAAGGTTCTATATCCCAGAAGTCTATCCAGCATTACAAAAAGTGGTGTTCCTTGACGATGACATTGTTGTTCAAAAAGATCTCTCAGAATTATTCTCGATCAATCTAAATGGAAACGTGATGGGCGCTGTTGAGACTTGCATGGAGACATTTCACAGGTTCCATAAATATCTGAACTATTCCCACCCTTTAATACGAGCACATTTTGATCCTGATGCATGTGGATGGGCATTCGGAATGAATGTCCTTGATCTAAGGGAGTGGTGGCAGAAGAATGTAACTGGAATTTATCACTATTGGCAGGAGAAAAATGCTGACCATTCCTTATGGAAGCTTGGTACGTTGCCTCCTGGCTTACTGGCCTTCTATGGGTTGGTTGAGAAGTTGGACCCCAAATGGCATGTGCTAGGGTTGGGATATACTAATGTCGATCCGTCGTTAATAAAAAATGGTGCAGTATTGCACTATAATGGAAACATGAAACCCTGGTTGAAGATTGGAATGGAGAAGTACAAGAGTTTTTGGGAGAAGTATGTTGATTTCTCGCATCCTTTCTTGCAACAATGTTTCATTCATGGGTAGACATATTATGGTATGAATGCAAGTGTCATTCCTGCTATCTATGAAATGGCGGAAAGCCTAGACCGGCAGCAATCGTTGAACTCTAGGAATTGTAGACAGATATAAATTGTTTCGTCAGACAAATTTTCCAAAATGTCATTCTCTTTGATGTTAAGCAAGATGAATCTTATCAGTAGGTCAGCCAACCAGGATGCTGTGTTTTGTACTAGAACTAGATGCTTGTTAAGCAAGTCTTTGTAATAGACACATCATTGACCTTAATTTTTACAGAAACCAGATTAATTATTCATAGTTGAGTCGACAGGTTTTGCTGATGCTTGTGATCTTTGTGTCTTATTTTCCTCGAGCTGATTTTTTGTTTGTTTGTTTCTTCATCGTTCAGAATGTACGGCTTTCTTCTTATTTGGTTCATTTCATGTATAAATGATAAATCAATAGTCTGAAAGGAGTGTTCTATCCGAAGGTTTCCATTGTGAATAAGAACAGTGCAGAAATGTTCTTTATCCGAAGTTCATTATCAACGCCCACACGAATTGGACATCTGTAGCGGTTCCAACTTCCAAGTTGTTGCATGACATCGCTTCTTGATCAAAAACAAAAAAACAAAAACAAACAAGCTCTTCTTTTTCTTCACGTCACTCAAAGTCCTAAACTAATAAATCCAATGCTATCCTCACACTCTTCCCTTACTTGAAGAATTAGGTTGCTTGCCAAATCCTTCGAGTTAGATTTTTGCTTCCCAGTTATTCTTAGCAGATGCCTCTGAATATCCAGTATCAAATAGCGCATCATTTTGGCGGCAAGAACATGAAACTTGCACTCAAAGAACACTGCTCCTCCAACTGCTTGCTTATATGAAGGTCAGTAGCATTTTACTCTGTCGCAACAAAATTAACAAGCGATTAGATCTCGGAACCATGAAGATTTCAAGGCGAGCATTGTGGTTAATGATGCCAATGGTGATGATGGTTTCTTCTTTGCCTGTGGCTCAGTCTTGGAGCAAAGAGGGACACATTCTAACTTGCAGAATTGCGCAGGTAGTCCTTTCGATAACATTAACATATTGCTAACATGCAAATTATCAAGCTCATGAAATTAGTGTTTATGTGCTGTAGGAGCTGTTGGATCATGAAGCAGCAGAGACAGTGAAGCACCTGCTGCCACAGTATGCAAATGGAGATCTTTCTTCTCTCTGCACTTGGCCGGATCAAGTCCGGCACTGGTACAAGTATCGGTGGACGAGCCCTCTCCACTTCATCGACACACCAGACGAAGCCTGCACCTTCAACTACGCAAGTAATCTCTTAATACAATCACAGTAGATCCAAAGAAGGCTCTTTGAACTGGTATTATAAATCATTGACGCAGGGGATTGCAAAGAAGATAAGTGTGTTGCTGGAGCAATCAACAACTTCACTTCACAGCTTCTGCACTACCGCGAGGGCTCCTCCGATCGCCGTTGTAAAGATTTATATTCAGTACAAAGATTCTAATAGTGCGTGTGCTTATGTTGGTTAATCATTATTGTTGATTTTGCACAGACAACTTAACTGAAGCACTGCTATTTCTCTCCCACTTCATGGGCGATATCCATCAGGTAAAAGCGTTCTGTCTTCATTGAACTCCAAGTTCTTGTCATTCATATATTCTATTTAAACGGTTGATGTCGCAGCCCATGCATGTTGGATTCACCAGCGATGAAGGTGGCAACACCATCCACGTTCGCTGGTTCAGGCACAAATCAAACCTGCATCACGTAACATCATTTTCTTCGTTTCTCTTCTCCACAATTTATTGGTCAAATTCCTCTCACAACTTCACCTTGTTCCTTCTATGAATCAGGTGTGGGACAGGGAAATAATCCTCACAGCTCTTGCAGACTACTACGACAAGGACTTGGACGCTTTCCAAGAAGAGCTGCAGAATAATTTCACAAATGTGAGTTTATTTTGATGTCAATTTTTATTGGCGAAAGAAAGATAAAACACTTCTGCATGAGTACAGATTTCCTTCTTGCAGGGGATTTGGGCCAGTGACATCTCCTCTTGGGGGGATTGTGATGATCTCTCCTCCTGCCCAGCCAAGTAAAATCTCACACATGTTGCAGAATTAACAATTCTACTCATTTATCATCTCATTCTTCTGCTTCTTCCGTGGACAGGTATGCTAAAGAGAGCATAGGCTTAGCTTGCAAATCAGGATACAATGGAGTTACTGAAGGAGACATTTTAGCTGGTAATTTTAGCTCCACATTATTGTTTACTGTTAGCGATGAGAAAAAGGAAATTAATGATGCTATTATGTTTTTTTTATATACTTTTGGCCAGATGAATACTTCAATTCAAGGCTACCTATCGTGGCCAAAAGGATAGCACAAGGGGGCATCAGGTTGGCCATGGTACTGAACAGAGTATTGGGGGATCAAAGACAAGCAGTAGCATCACCAACCTGACAGAAGTTAATGGCTTGGAAAGATAAATTCAGTTATTAAATAAACTGATGAAAGATATTGTTAGCAAAAGGGCATTTCGTTGACGTAGAATAAGCGCAGTGTTTAACTTCAAAAACACTTGTTGTGTTGTGACGGAGACGGATAAATTTTAAAAAGTTTATGATTAATATTTTCCGTTGTCATGATCTGTCGTAACGTCTGGGTGGTGTAGTCGGTTATCACGCTAGTCTCACACACTAGAGGTCCCCGGTTCGAACCCGGGCTCAGACAATTTTTTATTTTGTCTAAATAAATGATTTTCTACCATGCTTTTTTTGGAAAAATGTAGATGAAATTTCTTGATAAGATTTCGCGGAAAGTCTACCCTAGAAATAGGCAAGCACGGCAGCGCAGTGGGCCTCCGGCTGCCGCTCTTTCTCAACCAAACCCGCGCTTTCCGCGCTTGGTTCTGCTCATGGCGGTAATCTATTCGACTCCCGTTCTTCTTCCTCCTCGTGGCCCTTTCGACCTTTTGCAGTGCTCGCATCATCTCCTTGTTCGGATCCTTCTTGTCTTCGCTCCAATTGATGCCGGTCCGCCGCTGGGATTTCGTTTCTGTCGACCTTGGCGGCTTTTAAGTAATAGTCGGAATGCGATTGGGGTCCGATGTGTTCTGCCGTGGCGCGGCGCCAACGCTGTCGAGCTTCCGCTGCTTCCTTTTCTAGGTTAGAGCCTCGCGATGCTTAAAGATGAGTGTAGAAAAAAAAAGTTTTTTTTACCACTTTTTGAATGATTTTTGGTTCATTTTAGGTTGGCACATGAGAATTGTTTGATATTGTGGAGATGGATTCTACTTCTAACTCTGAGTTAAATGGTTCTAGCAATCCAATCTCGCCCAATTCGGTACTACAAGAACAACCAGCAGTGAACTCACCAGTTAAGGGAATCCCAGAGATACACGTTGAGCCACCTCTTCTCCGCCCCCTTCGGCTTCGGGCTATCGGAAAGTTGCAACCGATCGATGTGAAGCATCTTTCCTTCCATTTTTTACCTGTGGTATTGGATCCCAGCACCGCTTTGACCCAATCGGAAAATGAAGTTGATGAACTTGAGCTGGATTCACTGGATGCCTGCATGATTCTGCAACCTTTTTCCTTGACTGAGATCAGCGATGATCTTGGAGATGGAAGAGAGGGTTTTGAAGATAACTCATTTTCATCAACGCCATCCAATTCTTCGTCGCCGATAGCCAAAGCACAAGAGACGCCATCTAAGTCACCAGGTAATGCTACTGAGAAAAAGACGAATGAGGCCGATGGTAGCAGCACTGATACTAAATCTTCTAAGCTGGGGTTGCCAATATTACGATTGAAAGGGCAGCCTTCATCACCTACCCCTATGTCGCCTTCCTCACCTATGGTTTTAGCTGGAATACCCGTGTTCTTGGGGTCGCCAAGGTACTCCACAATGGAGGCTGAAACAATTGCATATGCCGTGACTATAGATCAAAGTAATCATGTCAGCAAACCTTCTGAAAAATCCTTGCCCGTTTCAGTGTCAAGGGTGCCTAAAGCCCAAACTCTAGTTCCTCCAGCAATATCTGTGCAAAGTGAAGAACCTAAAACTCCTATACCACCAACTTTGTCAGGAGTGTTTTCCACTGCGTCACTCCTCAGTAAGAATGATTCACCGTCTTCGCCACCCTGGCGATCGCAAAATTGCATTGTGCCATCGTCTCCATCCTCACCTCCTCCTCCTCCACCATCACCAGTAGCATCATCAGTGCGACAGTCATCCTTGACATCATCAAATGGATTTGCACCACCACCACCTCCTCCATTGGCTGCAGCAAAAGCTATTCGTGCCAAGAAAAATGATGCAAGACTGAAAAGATCGGCACAAATGGGAAAGTTATATAGAGCCCTCAAAGGAAAGGTGGAAGGTTCTAGTTTAGATGGTAAAGCGTTGCAAGGAAGGAAAAATCAAGTTGGGAATTCCTCAGGTGGTAATAAAGCTCAAGGGATGGCTGATGCATTGGCTGAGATGACAAAGAGGTTAGTATAGCCAAGTTGAAGCTCTTACTAATTCTAGAGAACCTGATTTGTAATTTCACCGATTGGTATACAAATAGCATCATTTACATTAGCCAAAGCCGAGGTAACTGTGATATTTGCATACCTTTGCTAGATCATCTTACTTTCGGCAAATTGAAGAAGATGTTGAAAAGCATTCTGCATCCATTCTGAAGATGATATCCTCTCTCAATTCCTTTAAGACAAAGGACATGAAGGAACTATCAAGATTTCACCAGAACATTGAGCAAGTGCTTGAAAAGCTAACTGATGAAACACAGGTAGAACTGCATGTAATCTGTCATTATAGCTTGCTGAGTGTTTCCTCAATGTCCATGAAAATGTTCTCTATTTTCAGTTTTAAGATTTTGTTTTTATTAAAAAGAAGGTATTTGAAAATTGTAAAATTAATCGTTATCATTTTCTTGACATGCTTGTATAGTAAAATTCATTTTTTATGGGCTGTTCTTGATTTTCCCTAAAAATCATGAAAAAAAAACATCATGAAAATTGTTCAGAAATAGAAAATTCGAAAACAAAAAATAACAGATTGTTTCCACAATTCAATGCTTGAACACCAATGCCACTAGGTTTGGAACCCCAGATCTTCACCAAACCAAACTGGCTTGGTTGTATAAATATTGCCCATGTGTAACTATCTATAACCAAGGGGAAGAATGCCTTCTTGATATTTTTTCTAATTTTTTTCATGGTTTCAGGTCTTGTCTAGGTTCAACAGCTTCCCATTAAAGAAATTGGAGACTATTCGGGTGGCAGCTGCTCTCCATATGAGGTTGGAGTCTATAGTTGTAGTGCTGAAGGGTTGGAAGTTAACATCTCCAATTGCCCAGCAGCTTGAGAAGGTTGAATGCTACTTCAACAAGGTAACTTCATTAAATGGCACTTTGATGTAGTTAACTAGTTATCAACAACTATAAGAAGCTCCAATCTGATAACTTTCCCACAGATCAAAGAAGAAGTTGATGTAACTGAGCGCAACAAAGAAGCAGAATCCAAGAGATTAAAAAACCACAATATTGTGTTTGATTTCACTGTCCTTGTAAGAATCAAGGAGGCCATGGTTGATTTATCATCAGACTGCATGGAAATGGTGCTCAAGGTTTGTTACCTCTGCTCATATCGTGTATAGTGCCTAAGAATCCTAGTTTTATATGCATTATTTTCCACTTGACAATATACTTAATATAGATGTTTTTGGTTGTGACCTATAGATTTTCATGATTGGAGTTAAGAATCTAGTTTTGTATTACTGTTCCCAATCGACTGTTTGCTTAATATAGATATTTTTGGTTGGATATTATAACTTTTCATTAATTATGGCTATAAGATATTTAAATGAACAAGATGTTACTAGTTGTAATTAGATCATCATAAAAAGTTCAGTGATGGGATAAAATTCATCTGATCGTCTTGAGTTATTGGCATTTTCATCCAGATTGTGTTAATTACTTTGAGCTTTGAAGATCCAACTTTGAGGTTGCTTTTCTATGTTTTTTTCTTGTGTGTGTGTGTGTGTGGCAGGAGTGTAAAGAGACTCAGAAAATAGCTGGAGAAACCACATCCAAATCAAAAACAAGATTGAAAATGTTGTGGAGGGCTTTTCAGCTGGCATTTCGAGTATACAACTTTGCTGGAGGACAAGATGACCGGGCAGATAAGTTGACCAGGGAATTGGCTCATGAGATAGAGGCTTGCCCTGAATCCTAGAGTTTCCTAGTCATTGGAGTGCAGTGTACAAGTTGCAGTCGGATGTTCCATGCTTCTCACAGCGGTTAGGATTGTGCTTCTTTTTTTTCTCTTTCTAAACTTGATGTTTGAAGAACTGTGTTTGTTCCAAAGGAAGCTTCCTCAACTTCAGTCCTCAAATTTAAGTTTTATTGTTGATGGAGAGCAGCAAGGATTAGAAGCGCGGCTTTGAACCAAAAACACTAGAAGAGAATCAAGAATTTAGCTTTGAATATCGTCAGTGTAAATCAACTAGTATTATTCTACTCAGTTATTGCTTTACTTATGCATAATGTTTTATCAAGTAGAGAAGTGGCCAACAGAAGCTTAAAAGAAAGCAATTCAGGAGAAAAGAGGAAACTTGTGAACGGCAACTACATTGTTGGAAGTACAGAAGAACATAGAGAATGTATAGATATGAACCAATGTGCTAGCAAGATTGTATCAGACACTCTTGTGCAATCCAATTAAAGAAAACAAATGTTGGATTACTCTTTGGCACTGGAAAATGAACTAGGTGCAAAAAAGCATATTCATTCTATAAAAATAGTCCTAATGCAATCAAAATATATCATTGATGATTCACTTTAAGTATTCAACCATTTGAAAAATTAACAGCATAGAATGTCTCAGGCTGGCACATAATGAAAATGCTTAGATGACCATCATTTGTTTTGATCTATTTCATGCTTGTGCTTCACATGTTGCAAGGTACACAACAAAGATTTATTACTCCGATGGAATTCATATAAAAGGCAATACATGATAGCAGAGAGGCTGTATTGAAACTCAAAATGTATGCCAAATGACTATCAATATACCCTAAAAACAATCATAACAACTTCGCAGTAGCAAGGCTTATCTATTAGATGTCTTACACCAGAAACCTAGCTTCAACTTGCTCTTATACATCTGTTTATTAACTTATACCAGTTTCGAATGAAAATCAAATCACATGAAAAAGAACAACATCAGTAAAAATTGTAGAAGGGCATAGTTATGTTCTGAAAAAGTGTATGCAGATTAATAGTAGATCATTCACAACAGTGCAGAAACGATCAGTTACATTTGCCTTTATTCATCAACCTCAGCCTTGATCTCTTTCAGAAGGTCTTCCTTGTACTCTTCAAAAGAACCAGGAAATTTTCTGACAGTACCGTCTTCCACAACCCATATCTCACTTTTCTCTTCATCCTCACACACTCGTGATATCAAACGTGAGTCGTGACTCACCAAAATAACACCACCAGTGAACTCCTGAAGTGCATCTGCCAGTGCATCGATACTTTGCATGTCAAGGTGATTTGTCGGCTCATCCAACAAAAGAATATGAGGCTTAGACATGGATATAGAAGTAAACACCACGCGAGACTTCTGGCCTCCAGATAATTTGGCAATGGGTGTGAGGTGGTTGTGGCTGGGCAGGCCGAATTTCCCAAGTTTAGCACGCACAGCCTCTTGCTTGCTAAATCCTTCTTGATCTGGATGAAGGCGGAGAAGGTACTGAACTGGGTTCTCTTCCATGATCAGGAGATCAACAAAATGCTGGGAATATCTCCCGATCCGGAGCTTTTGACTCCTACGAACTTCTCCTTCAGTGGGCACCAAGTCCCCTGCGAGTAAATTCAGCAGAGTGGATTTGCCGGCACCATTTGGTCCTACAATGGCAACCCTTGTCCCCATATCAATTCCCACGTCAACATCGGAAAGCCTAAAATCCTCCCTGTTTGGATAGCTGAAGCTGACCTCGATAAGCTGCAGAAGTGGCGGTGTTAGCTCAGTGGGCTCCGGGAAGTGGAATACAACACTGTAATCCCTCCACCGCTGGGGCGCCTCAGGTGGTGGCGCATCATCGTCTTCCACCTTCCCCTTTGACTTGCTCTTCGCTGCCTTGGCAGCGACATACTTGGCCCGATCATCAACCTTGTCTTGCTTAGCCTTGTTGCTAGTCTTCTTTGCAGCTTTCATCTGCTTCTCATAAATTTCAAACTTCTTGTTTGTTTCTTTTCGCTTTTGCTCATAGCCACTCTCAAAATCATCAAAATTCCCACGGTAAACATGGAGCTTCAGCTCGTGAAGATGAATGATCTCACTGCAAACGGTGTTAAGGAAGTCTCTGTCATGGGACACCACCACCAGCGTCTTTTTCCAGCGGCAAAGATACTCCTCTAACCACAGTACTGCTCGGAGATCAAGATGGTTTGTAGGCTCATCCAGAAGCAACAAAGTTGGCTGCACAAAGAGAGCTCTGGCCAAGGATATCCTCATCCTCCAACCTCCGCTGAATGACTTGGTCGGACGACGCTGCATCTCCTTGGTGAACCCCAACCCAGCTAAGATCTTTGATGCCTGGGCCTCTGCAGCATCGGAACCCAAAATCTGCAACCTTTCATATATTTCTGCTAGCTTCTCTCCACTATCATCATCGTCTTCATCGTTTCCTCCTTCAGGTTTCTCGGAGAGAGCAGCAGCCTCCTTGCGGAGCCTCACCAGCTCCTCGTTAGCCGACACAACGGCCTCAAGAGCAGTTCTTTCATCCCCGACGACTTCCTGCTCCACCAGGAGCACATCAATGTTGCGTGGGACGGGAATCTTCCTCCAAGCGAGAAGCTTTAACAGAGTAGATTTCCCCTTCCCGTTTGGACCAACAAGACCGTACCTCTTCCCATGGGCGATCTTGACGGAGGCGTTCTTCAGAAGCTCCTTCCCCCGAGCAGAAACAGAGAAATTCTCGATGGTGATATCCCTCACGTTAGCATCGGCGGCACCCTCTTGAGCGTCAGGATCTAGGGCGGCTGCGCAGGATCCAATAACCACCGTGAAGACATCGTGGTCATCCCTCAGGGCCTCCTTCCGTGCCTGCTCGGCAGCGTGCGCATTTAAGATGTCCTTCTTCTCCCTCTTCTTGAGCTCCTTGTCCGAGATGGCGGCGGCCGACAGTTCCGTAACAGCGTTTCGAGATTTAGGTTTTGCGGTCTCTTCCTCCTCGATCCCCTCTTCCTCATCGTCGGAAGGCGGTAGATCGATGTCATCCGTATAGGAAGAGGGTTTGGCTTTGGGCTTAGGCTTCTTCGAGGCGCCGGAAGACGAGGGTTTGGGCTTGTCCATGGAAGCAAGCATAGCCGACACGGAGATCTTCTCCTTTTTGGGTACAGCAGAGGCGATGGAGGCAGATTCCTTGGATTTTCCGCCCTTGGAAGAGGAGACGTCGGCGGAGGTTTTCCTCACCATGATGGCGGTGCCTGAAGCAGCAGAAAGAGAGAGGCTGCGCCGATGAAGAAGGAAAGACAAATTGGGAAGAAACCTAGCCGGAAGAAAGCTGTACTTATAGAACTCGCGAACCGGTCGGTTCGGAACAGTCCGATATAGAAATAGACCGGAAATTTTATTCTTGTGCAACCGAATTATGTGAGCCTTTAGATCTGGCAGCCTTTTTTTTCATCCTTAGAAACTCTAAGATTTCTATTAATTTTAGAGGCAAAACACTATTTTACAATTAGTGATAGAAAAATTCGATTAACTCGATTGGATCGATGAAATTTAAAAAATTAATTCACTTATTTTAAATTTTTAATTATTTTTTTAATTAATTAATTTGATTCGATTTCGATTTTAAAATTTTTTATTTGATTAAATTAAATAAATCCAATAAACTAAATTAATTAAAATAAAAAAATAATTTCTAAATTTCTAAATAAATTTATAAATCCTTAATTAATTCATAATTTTTCATAATATTAAAAATTTTGATTATTTTGATTAATTCAATCAAAAATTGAATTAGTCGATATTTTTTCAATTCGATTTTTTTAATTTTATTTGAAATTCAGTCAGTTTGTTAGTTTTAAAAAAATCGATTCGATTCAATTCGATTTCAATTAATTCAATTTGATTCGATTTAATTTTAATTAAATACTCAATTCTATTCAACGTTCTAAATGGAACAACTGGACCAATGATTGTTATTTGAGAAGAGAAACAAGTACCTATGATATTTTATAATATTTTACTTATCAAAATTAATTTGATAGTTAAAAAATTAAAAATATCATTCAAAATTTATTTTGGCCAATAAAGAATTCATAATTATCGATCAAAAATCAGTTAATATTTTTTAAAATATTTTATTGGTCAAAATTATGTTCGATCAATAAAAAAATAAAAATTCTAGCCAAGTTTATTTTGGTTGATAAATATTCATAATTACTAGCTTAATTAATGGTTATTTTTTAATATTTGAGTGGCTAAATTTAATTGGCTAGTTTTTTACTATCTTACCATCAATAACTCTTACTTTAAAAAGTGGAATTCAATATCTTAGCGGCCCATAATCATCAGAAAATTACAATTGACCACTATAAAGAGGACATTGCTTCATCAAAATTCGATCCATAGAAAGAATAAATCGATTTTATTAAAGTGAAATAAATTAATAATTTCATAATAAATTTATCTCTACTTATATAAATCTGAATCAAATTTTATTTTTATTTTAAAAATCATCTCTAATTTATATAAATTTAAAATGGATATATTTCTATCTCAAAATTTTTAAAAATTGTAAACAGATTTGTTAATAAAAATTATACGATTTTAAATTCTAGTTGTAATTTATATTTATTTTTGTTAAAAAATTTTTATTTATAATTTCATTTCAAATTCATTTTAATTTTCATCTAAAATTTCTTATCATATATTATATTTTATTAAAGTGAAATGGATTAATATTTTTATAGTAAATCTGTTTCTGATTTATCTAAATTTGAAATAGATTTTAATTTCATTTAAATTTTTATTAAATTTTAAATAAATTTTTTAACAAAAATCATGCGGTCTCAAATCCTGTTTATAATTATATTTATTTTTATATATAAAAATTTATATATAATTTTATATCTAATTTATTTTAAGTTTCATCTTAATTTTTTTAAAATATTATATTTTATTAAAGTAAAATAGATTAATAATTTTATAGTAAATTCATCTCTAATTTATCTAAATCTGAAATAGATTTTAATTCCATCTCAAAAATAACTCATTTTCTTATAATGCTGAATCACTGATCAACGAAGCAGAACTCTAATCGAAAAAGAAAAGAACCAAAAGACAACAACCTTCATCATCAGATTTCAACGACTTTACTATCTATGGAAGAAGACATCGATGGGAATGTATGCTTGGTATGTAAGTAGGGGTGCAAACGAATCGAATCGAATCGAATAATATAAAAATATTGATATTCGAATTCGAATTCGAAATATATATTTGATATTCGAATTCGATTCGAAGCTCGAAAATATCAATAATTTTGATTCGAATTCGATTCGAAATACGATTCGAGCTCGAGTTCGATTCGAATTATTCGAACCTTAATTCGAACAGAATCAAACTTTAATTTGAAATACTTTAAATTATTCGAATTCGATTCGAATTATTAAAATATAAATTTGATTATATTTACACTAAAATTATGTGCAACACAATAAAAATAAAATCTACAACACAATAATTACATAATATAAATAAAATAAAAATATAAAACAGAATAGATTATGTGTTGTCTTACAATAATCACGAGTCACGACATAGATAAAATAAAAATAGAACATAAAACGAAACCTAGACAACACATAATTACACCACGGTATCTACAATTGGCATTATCTGGGCCTCCTTTATCTGGTGATTGTGCTGTCTCCACCAAGCAAGGGTTTCAACTATAGAAGCAGAGCCATTACTCCCTCTGCGTGCTCTCCTTTTACTGAAACAAAAGAGGTTTTTAGTTGACAAAGTAAAAAACTTGGGAACACATACGAAATGAAGCTCAGAATAAAATTCAGAATGAAACTGAGTTTATTGTACCTGCATACTACATGGGGTGGCATCTTGTGACGCCTTCTCTTAATTATACCAAGGACAACCAAATGCCTCCCTCTGCTTGCACATCTTTTCCTCATCTAGTCAACTAACATAATTATAACCCTTATATATCAGAAACTAAAGATTTTAAGACAACTCAAACAAAAACTGAATATATAAAAATGTACTTTCAGCAACAAGTAAAGAACCGGTGTGATTGTTTATAATGAATGCACATGAAATCCCCTGTAAGACTGTACAAGTTTTATACATGGAACTATTATTCAACAAGAAGGGTATATTGGTAAAGATATCAATGATAGAATATTACTAACAAATGAGTAGTGAAAATGAAGAGGAGTTTTTAAAGTCTTGCATGATCGATGTGTTTTCCTTGAAGTAAAAGGAAAATTTTCTAAGACTTTGTTAAAAGTACAAATATTTGAGAACAATTAAGTGCCATTACAGCAGATGATAAAATAAGAGATCAGAAAAAAAAGTTACCACTTCGGCAGAAATCCAGAATTACACTGTGTAGAAGCAAAGTTACCAAGCACCTGCCGCTCCAGATTCTAGAATTCCACTTCGGTAGAAATCCAGAATTACACTGTGTAGAAGCAAAGTTACCAAGCACCTGCCGCTCCAGATTCCAGAATTCCACTTCGACAGAAATGACAAGAGAAGCACACAAAATAAATAGAATATGTTCGTTAGAAAATCACAAGAACTAAAACTCAGTCAAATAAAACAATGATCTCAATAGTTTATATAAATACATTTTTCCAAACATTGCTAAATCAATAGGATCAACTAATGAGAATAGAAAAACTGAACATAACCATTGCTACCAGCCTAGAAAACCAATACAAACGCTCACAGATCAGATCTCATTAACCACCATAACAAAGGCCATTTAGGTTCAGAAAATCCATTAGACACCAAAAGTCACATTCAATGTGTCAAGACTCAAGATCCAAAAAACAGCTTCAAAGTTCAGCACAAAATGGAAAGACTAGTAAGCTCAAATGTATGAGCACAAAATGGAAAGACTAGTAAGCTTCAAGGTTCAGCACAAAACAGATTCCAAAAAATAACTTCAATGGCTCCAGCTCTTTAATCTGTGCAAAATAAGTAAAATGTATGAGTGATTACATTGCTAGTAAGCTTAAATGTAAAATGCTACAAATTAAATTTATACCTCAGTCAATAGCATAACTGATCAGCTTCTAATTATCAATTTAATCTATAGGTAAATCAATTATCAAATGCTGTTTTTCAACCTGCAATAATAAAGATAAAATGTATCATTTATTTTTTAAATATACTTTCTGATTTGAAGCAAAAAATATAAATAAAATATTTTAACATCATACCTTAGTCTTTTTAGTTACTCCATGTCGTTTTCGACACCAATCTCCACCGCACATCAACATTTCTATTGTTGTAGGAGCTAAAGAAGCACGATACTTATCAATAACACGACTTCCAGCACTAAAGGTTGCCTCTGAAGCTACTGTGGTAATGGGTATTGCTAATATATCTTTAGCCAAAGTTGACAACACTGGAAATTTGTATGTATTAAGCTTCCACCAACTAAGAGCATCAAATGCATCATTTGGATTATGCCTATGGCACCCTTCCTCTAGATATACATCTAGCTCAGATTTTTCAGGTTGCACCATTTCAATTTCTTTTAAATAAGAAGAGAATTCAGTCCACCCAGAAGAAAATGTAGTATGCTCTCTATTACTTTGAATTGAATTGTTGCTATCTTGAGATTCAGAGTTGTTTTTTGATCCTTGAAGGTTTTCCATAGCTGCATCTGAATATTCCTTATAAATTGCATACAAAAGTCTTTGGACCTCTTTAATATTGCTCTCTGATTCAAATGAGTTATAAAGTTTAGGAAAAGTGAATTCAAGTGCTCGCATTTTGCATCTAGGATCCAAAACTGAACCAACAGCCATTAATAAATTGCACTCACCCCAATATTTATCAAACTTTGCCTTCATTTTTTGCACCATTTTTCTAATAAACTCTTCTTCATCACAAGATTTCTCATCCAAGATTACTTTTACTCGA
>JBBMKF010000100.1:625840-640190 GCA_037834155.1 Curcuma caesia | reverse complement strand
CCCACATCTAAAACACATGGGAAAGATCATGGGTTTAAAAGGATGGAAAGTATCTCCATTGGCATGAGGCCTTTTGGAGAGAGTCCAAGAATAAAACCATGAGGGCTTAGGCCCAAAGTGGACAATATCATGTCATTGTGGAGATACGGACATTCTTTAAACCCTACAGCCAGGCCTTGTGACAAGTGTGCCAAGTGTATCGGTGTTGATCGACATGTGGAACAAAATGTTTCACCCATTTCGTCTGATATGGCACGAGATTTCTAACCATGGTGTGATAGACACTTATGAATATATGTTAACATTTCAATCCTACACTAGTGGTCATATTTATTTTTTCCCGACTTAGAGATATCTGACACATTGTCTGCTATAAATCCATTTTTGAGTTGTTAAGATGAAAAAAATAAAAACAAAATTTGCGATTGATATGTTTAGATAACTAAATCTTTGTATTATAAAGATGGAGTTGGATGAGTATAGGAATATGCGTATATCATAAAATAAAGATCCATTTCCATATTTTCATATATGAAACCTCCAGCTTCTCAAATATCCAACTTACTGAATCTATTATATGAAAAACAAAATATCTATTCTATGAAAAACAAAATACTTGAACATTGACGTTCAAAAAGGTTTAGTTTTACCAAGAATAGACAAACTGTAAGATTCCTAAGCTCAAATCAATAATAATTCTGGGTAAGAAAACTTAAAACTGGTATTTACTCTAGCGCCCCAAGTCATTTTACAGGTAGACAAGTCGAGGGTTGCATTTGTCACCAGTGATCTCTCTCACTCATGGTCAATCATATTCCATGTCTATCTTTGGCACAGTCTTCCTTACTTCTCTGTGGTGCTTTCTCACACTTAAAATTGTCACCTAGTAGGTGATATTCAGGGGGTGGTTTTTTCTCTATCATTTGGACTGTTGTGGGGCATTGTACATTTTGATGCTTTATCTTTGTACTTGCCTTACCCTTTACATGATAAGCTAGTAAAAAAATATGACTATAAAGTGCATTAAGAGCCTTGTTGTGAAGTAATTACTTGACATTTTTGTTTGAAAACTTCCACCGCTACCTCCTCATTTTAAATTTTTTAGATACTGTTTTTTTTTTTTTTTTTGCAGGTGTTAGTGTGTTACTCCTCGTAATGTGATGTCTAAATTACATGTCCAACACAAAAATAGCATGTCATAACAAGACAAAAATATCAGTACAAATCATATCCTCTCTAATGGTAGATGCCTTGCAAAAGTCATTTCAGATTGCTACAAAATAGCCAACTACCATAGCTTCCCAAGCTCAAAATCATGTTCCTTGATAAATCAGATTCCAGTAAAAAATTTCAGCCATATTGTTCTGTTGCCGAAGTTATTTAGAGCTTCTTGTAAAATTTCATGTTCTGCTTGTAACAAAGGATGGCAAACATATAATAACTTCAAGTATAAAACTAAATATGCTATTCAATTTGAGAGCTTTGAACCATGTAAAAACAAATAAATTGATGCCCACCTGATCAAAGTTCGAGAAGAAGGGCAACTCTTTTGGGTAGTGCTGAAGGATCCCCCATGACTGCTCAACAAGGCCCCACCAGCTGCACGATTCAAGAGACCCAGGTAAACTACAACTCAAGGAAAAAGAATAACTTTAATGTGAAAATTTTAACAGTGTTCATTTTGTTAATGTCATATATGACCTCTCCTAAGCTAAAGTATGGAGCACAGTGACAACTGATGTGTCAGAGCTAGTAGTTATATATTTGTATTTAGGTTAATTGTTTAATCCCATGTCGGCTATTGGTCATTAAATGTTATACTAGAATATTTTATGTATGTGTTCAAAGGAAACAAGAAAAACATGATCCATCTGTCGAATTTATCTATTGCTCCAAATCCATCTTTCAACTTGTTCTGTGAAACAGAACCTTGCATTCCTTTGAGGGGGAATCCATAGGGTTAGCATAGCTGTATAGCCTTCCTTCCCTACTCTCATACTCTACCCCACCTCACTCTCCCTTCCTCTTTCTTCAACAAGAGAATCCCTTATCAATCTCACATAGAGACAAATCCTTATGCAACAATAAAAGAAATCTTATAGGATTCTGAAATGGCTTCTTTTGTCTGCCTTTAGCAGCATCGATCAATCTCTTTCTGACAACCTCATGTTACATAAAGCTTGGTCTCCTCTCTCCAACATCCACGCCAGGCAAACATGTCAAGAGCCTATGGCCTTATCGTCTTCAACAAGTTCAATAGCAACTCCCGCAACTTCGATGTGTCCCTCAACTAAACCTACTCAAGGTGACACCTGTCTACTTTCGATCATCCAACCAGGTGGCACAATCATCTGCAACAAGTTGCAATGCTCATCTACATTGCCTCCTCTCTCCTAGAGACTTCCTCATCCACACCATCAATACATCTGTCACTTGCACCTTAATCCTCCTCCAATGGTGACTCCCATAAATTTTATCTGTCTCCGGCTCAAGAAATCAAGTAGCAGCAGCAACATTATCCCAATCTCTAGTCTACTTTGGCTTCCCTCCTGCCTACCTCAACTATATGAGGATGCTCTTCCATCTCATTGTTTTCTGCTATTGGTAGCCTACTAATTGTTCTTAGCTTCAGCGAATGTTGCTTCTCATCAAATAAGGCACAGACTCATCTCAAGATCCCTCCATGATCATCTCATCATCGATCATCAACCCACCACTCATCAATTTCTTCCTGAAGTGTCAAAATTTCATCTTTCGCCGATACCTTATTTCATGTTTTATCAAGATCACTTAACAATCTGATTGAAACTACATAGAGTGACTAAAACTCATTGATCTTTTGGAATACTTCATACCTATAAGATGTAGATCCTTGTCATAATGGTCTTTGTATGCTTCCCATTTATCTTCCTACTTCCCTCTGCTCTACCCAGAGAATTGAAAATAATATCAAGCATAAATTGAAAATAATTCGATAAAGTTTACTGCATGCACACTAAAACATTTCAATTTTCTAAAGGTTTAGTTTATCAAGACGTTTCTTCCAACTTCAGGGTGATATATGCTTTCACTTATTCAAGCTAAGTCAGTAATTCATATGCAACAATGCAGGAAGCCTTCTTGAATCACCATTGTTCCATATGTTAACAGCAATGGAATTGAAAGGGGAAAACCATGGGGAACAGATATACCATCTTCCTTATCAGTAAAGTTAAAATTCTCAAACTATTCACATGAAAATGTATATTTATAAAGCAATGAACTATACAATTAAAGTGGGAAGTTTATACCGATTTTGTGCAGTTTGAAAGTCAGGTTTTTGATTAGTTTCATATACCCATGCAGGAGCAAATATTGCAGCTGAAACATCATCCTTCTTTAGAGCATCAAGGGCTATGTTTGACTGTCGTGGTAAAAGGGAAAAAATCTCAGATTTTATCTTGATAAATGTACTACTATAAATAAAGTAGGAACACATTTATGTGCATATAAATGATGTGAAAAATTAAGAAATATGTCAAGATAGAAGAACAATGACCTTTTGTTATCCAATAACCCTAACACGATGTGTGAAAGCATTATCAAGCAATTCCAAAGTGGCTCTTGAAGTATATGTGAACTTTCTAAATGACTCCCATATCCAAGTCTATTATCTAATTCTCAAACTGCAGTGAATCACAGAGTCCTCTAAAGCAACTAAAACTTGCTAGTGCATCTCACATGAAGTACATTCTTACTCTCTGGTAGCCCCTAGAACCAAGGTTTAAAATACCGAATCGTGCCGAGGATTCGGTCCCGGACCGGAACGATACAATTTCGGTACCGTATCATGTCGTGCCGATAAAGTTTTAGTATTTTTTAAATATAAAATATATTAACTAAAAATAAAAAATTAATCTAAATATTTAAAATAATAATAATAAATAAAATATTTTTTAAAAAATAATAAGATAATTTTATGAGGCTTTACTTAAATCTATTTAAATTATCCCAACTATAACTAGAAGTTGATTAAAATTATTAACTTAAGTTATTATTAAAACCTAAGTTTAAAAACCCGATCTTCACTGTTCCGCATGATCGGGCCAGACCCACAGGACGGCTCCAGACAACGTCCTGGCTAGAACCGCTGGTGTCGGTGCTGGTCTGCTGACAGAATGAGAAATTTCACTGATATCAAGCGAAACGGCTCGAGATTTCAACTCTTGCTTAGAACTGAAAATGAATTGTTACAACCATGTAGCTATGCATTTCATGGTTTAAAATCTCGATGGTTTATGATCGGAACGATACAGTTTTGGTACCATATCATGTCGTGCGGATATAATTTCAGTATTTTTTAAATATAAATATATTAATTTAAAATAAAAAATTAATCTAAATATTAAAATATATATAAAGAGAGAAAAAATCTTTAAAAAAGAAAAAATTACAGGATCGTAGCACCTCCATATGGTAAATAAATAAATAATTTATTATATATTTTCAGAATTAAAATAAATAATATATATATATATTAAATTAATGAGATAGTTTTAATTATAGTTTAATTAAGCTTGTTTAGATTATCCTATTTATAGCTAGATTGATTGAAATTATTAACTTAAGTTTAATTATTAACCTAAATTTTCTTTTCTGCATCCCACCCACGTACTCGTGCACCCCTAGGTGTCCCCACCATGATATGCAGAGGTCACAGTGGCCGCTGCGACCCCATGGAGTTCGCCGCAGGATAGATGTGGCCTTCGCGACCGAGCATCTATCGAATAGCGGACGGAACGGAAAATTTCATTTGTTTGGCTCAACACATAATGAAATTTAAAATCATGGTGCATTTCCTTTATATTTCTGCTTTGTTTGTCATGACTAAGGTGACCACACGCAGACATGATCCAACAAGAGGAAGGAGGTGCATACACTTCAATATCATATGGGGGAACATCAGTAGTCACCAAACAGAACAATTTACATGGATCACAAAGTTAGCAAAACTAGTAGCAATAGATCGGAACATATATGTATAATTATTTTTTTCCAGTGCAGAAACATATGGCATGTCACAACTAGTCAATAAATACGCATAGTGAAGCAAGACACTTAACTCAGCCAAATAAGGTGATACAATGTTTAGTTAAAAAATATGAGAAAAATAATCAGCAGGATGCATTCATTTCCTTTTACTCCTCTAACTCTAATCATACAAGTGTAGAAGCCAGCCCACTGTCCAAAGCAGCACATTTAGCATGTGACTCATGAGAAAAAACTTGATTTTTTGATTGCGGATGATTTACATAAGGACTTCGAAAGGGCTTCAGAAAGAAGAATCCAGAGCAACTGGAGGCTTCATACACCAACAATCAAGAGCAATTGTTTGAGGATTTCAGTAGGCCAAAATTTTGGAGGCATGCTAAGGAATGATAGCAAAATCCTCATTGGGATTCCATCTTCAAGATTGAAGACAATGATGTGGCTTTAGATTTAGGTATTTCTACAGTTCTAGACTACTAGTCTAGTTCATGTATATGAAAAAAAGCTTGCATTCTCCCATTATTAGTGGAATTTTTTTCACCCGTGGTTTTTCACTCTTTCACTTTTCAAAGGATTTTTCCACTAAATTGTTTATGCACTTTGTCTTTGGTTGTTATTGATGTAGTGATACTATTGGTGATGACCACCATAACTAAATCCTAGTGAACTGTTAAAAAGTGGTACTAGGTTCTGTAACAAGAAGTACAGCTTCATGATTTAGTAAAGTGAACCTAATACATGCTGTAGAAAGAAACTACCTAGAACCATGACAATAAAAACTGATTTACCTAAGAAAAAAGAGCTGATACTGAAAACAATTTGTCAAAGTGGCTGGCATAAGTTATATATGTTCAAATTAATATTACACCTACAAATTGTGTTAAGGAGTTTCTTTTATCTGCAATAATGGAAAATTTTAAAGAAAATGAATTTTGGCAAGGTGTTGTTACATACATTCCACTCGCCACCACCAAAGGTGTTTCTGCCAAAAACATCAATGCCCATGTAAACATCCAACCTTCTCTCGCCTGCATTGACAGCTGAAACTTTGGGGTATGCTTCCTGCAGGATTGGGGAATCTAAGTTCAAGGTAAAAGAGTAAGAAGAAGTTCACTTGTTTAACATTGAATAAAATTCTACCTGCCAAGTATAGTTGACAAAAATACCATCGCATAAATCAAAAAATGGCTTGTTGGCATCATTCAGTTTGTTTTGCCAGGCAAGTTTGCCATCTATAGTTACAGCGTCATACCTGCATTTTACAAATCATTCTGACGACTAATACAGCTTGCCAAGAAAGTGTAATGAGGAGTTATATAATCCGAGAATTTAGAATTTAGAGAGTGAAATGACCATATGACTAAAGACCCAGGAACTGAAGAATGCATAGTACGAGATAGATGATGGACAAACTCCTTCAAGTTATCAACTTGCTTCTTGTCCAGTTTAACTTCTATATTGACCTGAAAAGTCTTACTATCATATATCATTTTTATATGGGTCGATTCATAAGACCAAACTTACAAATCAACATCGAATTCAACTCCTAGAAAAGCAATTCTTGGCGAAGATACAAACCCAAAAAATCAAGAGCTCCAAACTAAAGGAAAAAATTATTTGAAATTCTGAAGACACGCACACAAAAAAAAAGGAAAGGGAAGAGAAGATGAGACTAACCAGCCAACCATCAAATCCCAAAGCACTAGCTAGTTCTGTAAGTCGTTCAGCATACATTTGGGAAGACTCCTTTGATGAAAGCAAGGTATCACAAGTTACTCTACCTTCATCCCATTCAACCAAGAAAGTTCCTAAGACCTTCATATCCATTAAATCATGCAACAAAGCAAAAAAGTATAAGTTAAGTTTTAACAGAATAGAAAGCAACATCATGTAAATCAAGCTGAACTGAATGAACGTAGGTAAGAGAATTTTTCACAGTTTGATAAATGAAAGGTTAATAAGCAAACAGGGGATAGGAAAGTTCGAAAAAAAAAGACTGGATGAAGGAAAAAAATGAATCTCAGAAACACAGAAACGTAGGTTTTTAAGCAAGATTAAATAGAATGTCGCTGATCAGTAGTCGACCACTGATCTATCTGCAGCAAAAACATGAACAAAAGACTGAGGCATAGTTCATACAGAAAATCATCTCCGTAACTATCAAGAATAGTGGAGCTGGAGCATTTTAGACCAAAGCTAACTGCTGCAGACAGAACACGATAGGTAAAACACAGCTTGTTTTGCAATATGTGGAATAGGATTAGTTCATTTTTCTATTTGGGAAATCCTACAGATGATTACTTATGTTATCACAGAACAGTTTTAATTAAGATAACATGAGTTAGTCTTCTTGACTCATTGGAATTTTTCTAGATAAAATATAAATTAACAAGCAACATAAAGAGAATGAGGACCATCGGGAGAGAATACCTTGACGCCATGGGTGTGGGCGGCGTTGGTCCAGCACGGCGGCGGCAGCGTGACCAGGTCATGCGAGAAGTAGACGAAGACATCCATCAGGTACCAATGCCAAATCGCGTATGCTCCGGGGTTGCCGCCCCCCTGCACCCGCAGATCGTCGACGTACCCGCCCTTCATGTCGTGGCACACGAGGATCCTACGGCGGGGGGGAAGAAAGGCAGCGGAGGACGGAAGCGGGACGGAGGCGCGGTTGAAGGGGAAATGAAAAGAGCGGAGGTAGGAGCGGGAGGCGAGGGCTTCGAGGCTGGCGATGGGATAGGAAATCGGGGGAGACGGCCGCGACGGATCGAAGGGAGGATCCCATGGCTTGAGGTCGGGAATCGGGGGGCGGTAGCGACGGCAGAGGAGGAAGTCGACTAGGGTTTTGAGGCACTTGCAGATCTCACGCAAGTACTCCATTTCGTGGAGGATCGTTTTCTTTGGCCACAGGGAGGGGCGCAGTGTTCGGTGTCCAAAGCCACAGTTTGCAAGTCAACGTTTACCCGGTTTCCTTCTCACTGGAGAGAACTCTGTCATGGATTTCCCACTCCGCGTGTGCAGTAGCAATTTCCGGGTTTTCGACAGACTTATTGAATACTTAACAGAGTAGCTAGTGTTTATGAAAAAGTATTTCTCTTTTATAAAGATAGAATCCACCATAGTCTTACTCAATTAATTTTACGATTATCTATAAAATAAATAAATTAAAATTACAATCTATCACGATAGAGAAAGATATTATCTCAATTTCATTGAAATTTAAATATTTATTCTCTTCTGCAACTCTGCTCCATCGTAACCAATTCAATTATGCCTTGAGGACTATGAAAAAGTATTAAAGCATAGTTGAATTGGTTAAATTGAATAAAATTATAGAAATAGTTAAGGATTTGAATCTCGGTAAAATCGATATAATGTCCTCTTCTATCATGATCAAACTGTAGTTTTTTGATTTGCTTCTTAACATATGGTCATGAAATCGATTGTGTAAAACTGTTTATGTGACAGATCCCAACTCTTGTAGTAGTATTTATGAAAAGACATATATTTTTTAAAAATTGTTCATTGGAATGACTCTTTTATGGATTTTAAATTATTTAAAATGATTAATTATTTGTTTACCATATTTATTTTATAGCTGTCAAAATTTAGAAAAAAAATGAATGGATAGGAAGGTTATTTTAAGGCTGTTATAAAGCAAAAGATCTCTTAAAAAATGGCAGTTTATCGCCAATATGACTCTGTTCCAACGTTGGAACAAGGCTCTCTTCAACTTATTAAAATTATAATACATGAAGTAAGTATTATTATATATAAATTTTAACAAAATCATTTTAATAGAAAAAAACACAGTCTCTCGCCAATATGAAGTACAAGTTTATTTATCATAGAAAAAAACACAAATTACTACGGTGGTTCAATTTTATTTAATTTCTCAATTGAAAAATAATAATAATAAAGGCAACTTGTGAGTTTTATTTATCATATAAAAAAATAAATTAATAGTGTGGTTCAATTTTATTTAATTTCTCAATTGAAAAAATAATAATAATAAAGGAAACTTGTGAGAGCACTGCAACGCAGCTGGCGTTAATCGCAGCATTAATGTGCAGTTGGCATTGGTGGTCGACCACTGTATGGTGATCGACCACGTGGTCGACCACCACTCAGGTTTGCCGTGCGTTAACATTAAAAAAATAAAAAAAAAGTATGGCCCACCGATTAACGCGTTCAGAACTCTGAACGCGTTAAATACCTCACTCTTCCCTCGCTCTTCCCTCACTCCTCCACGTCTTTCCCTCGCTCCTCCACGTCCGTTGTTAACGCGCGATTAACAGCGCCTTGCGGATGCTCTGAGACCAAATGCGTGTGGGTTAGATCGGACTACAGTGTTGAATAGGAAGTGTAGTAAATGCTGTGATGTTAAAAGCTTGTCTCTTCTCTTCACTTTCCACTTTCCACCTATCATCGTTCTAATAACCATTCTATTCCTATGCCCTACCCAGTACCTAGTGCCCTTGTTATTGGGGGAAGGGGCGGGCCCCTACTTCAATAATTCTCCGGCACTGGTCATCAAAATTGACCCACACCCACTCCCACTTTTGCGAACGGTTCGCGTTTCTAAAACCTCACCTGAGCAGTTTGCGATAGATTTAATTAATCGACGATTAAAGACCAGTCTGGAATCTAAGCATACTTTTAAAAAAACTATATATTACTAGCCATTTAGATAATAATAATAATAATGCACAGATGGCATTGTGTTTCCATTTGGAATTAATAGTTATTTTCTAAAATTTCAAAAGATAAATTTATTTTATTTTAACTTTTTGGTTTTTTAGTGTGAATGATAAATCAAGCCTTAATTGAAGAAAATAATGCACATGTAAAGTGTATCTCTGTTTCATATAGCTTCTGGGACATAATTAAATTAGTTAGTACGGGATGGACTTATTGAAGTGAACAAGGATTGAATTTCGATAAAGTCAAGACAATATCCTCTTATGATCAATTATAACTTTTCAATTTACATCCTTATAGATGATTATCTGAAGAATCACTCATTATTGATAGAAGGTGGAAGGAGTGGATGCATTCGGAAGAGCTTACAATGAAGAGCAAAAAGGGCGGAGGGCTCACAAATAGAAGGAGACGTGCCTTTTACTCATTCCAAAATGTCTATATTTTGTAATTTCCTCTGTGTAAAAAATATTATTAGCTATTTTCAGCAAGACATCAACCAGCATTTTTTTATCAAACCATATAGACTAGCCTCACTTTATGGCTTGTTTACTTAGAGAAAGCAATTTATATGGAAAATAAGCTACTTCATTAATACATTTTATCCTGTTTTTATGCCCTCAGTCAACAAACTATGCAAAAATGAGCTATTATTAGTTCAGCAATCATCATCATTTCAACAATCTCTCTAATATCATAATTTTTATAATTTATATTCGAAGAAGATAAATTGAGAGTCGAGGCCAAGCACAGCGCCGCCTCCCTGTTCTGCGTCGAACACATGGACGCTGCCGGCCCACCTGAACCGACCGGGCGAGTCGATCAGCTGGCCGCCGCCTTTTCCCCTCCGCCGCCGTCCCGGTACGAGTCCCAGAAGCGGCGCGACTGGAACACGTTCCTGCAGTACCTGCGGACGCACCAGCCGCCGGTGAGCCTGCCCCAATGCGGCGGTGCCCACGTGATCGAGTTCCTGAAGTACCTCGACCGGTTCGGGAAGACGAAGGTGCACGAACCGGGCTGCGCCCACTTCGGCCGCCCGGAGCCGCCGGATCCTCCCTGCCCCTGCCCGCTCAACCAGGCCTGGGGCTCCCTCGACGCCCTGGTCGGCCGCCTCCGCGCTGCCCACGACGAGCGTCGTGCCGCCGGCGAGGTCGAGAACCCCTTCGCTGACCGCGCCGTCGGCGTCTACCTCCGGGAAGTCAAGGAGCGGCAGGGCAAGGCGCGCGGCGTCGCGTACAGAAAGAGGTGGAAGCGCAAACGCGTCGCCTCGACGGCGGCCGGCAGCTCAGCCGGTGGTGATTAACGTGGCAGCCGTAGTAGTGGCGCGGCGGCAGGCGAGAGTACGAGTTCGTCGCCGGCGGCTTTTTGATTGTTTAGTTTAATTGATCTTCATTTAACTGCTTCGCTTTTTATTAATTATTCGTACTATTTTAGCTATACAAATCATTTCACAAAAAAAAAAGGCAGGTCGGGCAATTAAAATAAATAAAAAATATAACAAATTAGAGAGGTGTAAATATAATTCGCAATTGTTATATTTTATCATCAAATATTTTTTTAACTTGAATAAAGTCCTAAATATATTTGTGAAAATTTGCAATATTTATCTGTTTCATCTCCATTTCATCAATTTCGAATTTCAAAAATTTAGTGTTGCATCAGAAAATATTTCGGATTGACTATTTTTTTATTTAAAAATTTCTATTTAAAATACTAAATGGGCCCACAGTGACACCTAATCGGGCTGTTGTCCAGCCTGGCCCCCAACGAGAACTTTCTCTTTCATTTCCATCTCTCGTTTCGTCCAATACCTCGCTTGCCTGCCTCTGTTCCTCGCCTGCGCCTCCTCTTCCCATCTCGTAGAGGCCCCTCTCCTTCGCCGGGGACGAGGAGACAGAAGCGAGCTCCAAATTCGCTCGATGTTCCCAATTCCTGCAATCATTTTTACATTGGGGTTTTAGTTGTTATCCTCCATGAAAAAGGTGGCAATTTGACGCGGATTTGATAGGGCAAGCTTACTATTTCTGTTGGATCCACGAGGGCATCGGATCTGGAGGTAGGTTGATTGAGAGAGGAGGAAAGATGGGGGATTTCAACCTGGCTCTCGTGATCGTGGCGGTGGTGGTGTGCGTGCTGGTTCTTCTCGTCAATCTCTACCTCCTCGTTAATTATCAGCACCCCGACGATGCCAATCAGGCTTACTTTCCCAAGATGGTGGTGGTTTTGGGCCTCTCCGTCGCCGCTATCTCCATTCTCATGCTCCCGGCGGACGTCGCCAATCGCCATGCCTGTCAGCATGCTATTTATAATGGTGCTTGTAGTCTCACCCTCCCAATGAAGAGTCTTTGGCTGACCGTCTACATTGTGGATGCTGTTCTTGTATTCTTGGCCATACCGTTCGCTATGTTCTACTACGAGGGCGATCAAGAGAAGTACGTATTATGTCTTTCTCAAAGGGGAAACCTTACTTTCATTATTTATTTATTTTTATATTTTCGTTTTTGTTTTTGTCAGTTCTGAAGTGAGGATGTAACGATTCTTGTTGCAGGACTGTCGGGAAGAGGTTGAGGAGTGCTCTCCTGTGGGTTGTGACATCAGCAGTTGTCTGTGGGCTTGTGCTCGGAATTCTTTACGGTTAGATCCTTGCAAGTTTTATGGTTTCTTATGGTGTCGTTAATACAGATTAAAAGGTTTGTAGTTTTGCTTTAAAATAAAAAATTGCTATAATAGGTCCAAACGTTGTAATATGGGGTTTCCTCGATTTGAAGACTCACAAATAAACAAGATCGAGACATTTGTGTATAAAAGATTAAACAGTTAAAGTACCTTGTAGTATATCAAAAGAAGTTTTTTTAGATGGATGAGGCTTTCTATTATTCATTCCTCTATTACATTTATATTTACTTTTGGATTGTCATATCTAAGCATCTAAGTTTTATTTCTCATGGTGTCTAGCTCTGGTTGGGAAAGTAGACTTCACAGTTAGGCACCTCTCTTCCTCCGCAACGACCTTCCCTAGTTCTTGGTCAACTTTCTCAAGTTCTCAACCTTGCATAGGCTCAACAAATCATCTGGTGAGATTTTTGTTCTTTTCTAGCTTTACTAATATCTTATAATTTATCTGTGTTTCAATTGTTTCAACCTTGGATTATCTTTGTAGGAATATACATGATATGTGTTAGTTGTATTTCATAGCAAATCAAAGTGGGCATGTTCACATGTCCCAAGATAAGAAAAGACATTGAAGTTTCTATGTGCATACGCCATATGTTTTATGATTTCTAGTTCCTAGCAAATCTAGTTTGACCACGTTAAGGTAAGGCCAAATAGAAGACCCTGTTATTGTTTTGATTATCTAATTAATATTCAAGTCTCTAATACTCTCTTCTCTTCTGCGACGTTTGTGACTGAGGAATGCAGTCCCGTGATCGCCATTTGTGAGACACACAAATGTTTCTCGTGCTCCATCACCCAGCCAACATATCATTTCATTGTTCATGTTAAAGGATGTGGATGAGTTAAAAAGTTTAAGCATGAAAGTTCCACAGAAATCCGGATGGAGAAATTTGTAGGATCGTTTGCCTACTCCTGCCACTGTGCATGTATCTTGGCCTAATAATGATATTCTGAGTTATCTTGGTACATTTATTGTTTTTACCATGGGAATGGAGAATAGGATAGTATCTCCATATCCTTTCCGCACTACTTCCAAGATAGGGTAGGTATGGGATGTTAAACCATTGCCCTGCCATGCCCTCTTGCACATATCCACCCCCACATTCAAGAACTGGGCCCTAGTTTACCTGTTCACCTGACATTCAAGAACTTCCATACATCTTGTCGAAACTAACAAATGCTTCTAAAGGTATTCTCAATCCGCATTCAAGTCTAAAGTTAGAATCTTGGTCCAGGTTTATTAACTATGTCAAATGGGTGAGAAAAAATTGAAAGCTATCTTGATTTAGTTATCTTTTACCAGTAAAATGCAGTATTATTCTGGTTATCACTGGGGAAAATGGGTGCATCTCTTAATGAATCTTGATATATATGGATAGATACCTCCCCTTGGTATATCTAGTGATTATCTATCCAACCAACAAAAATTGTGATCTAAATTTTGGTTGATGCTCATCTTATGGAAATCAAATTCTCATAAACCTGCTTTTCCGAAACAGCTTAACAAAATGAAACAAAATTATATTTTCACTTTGAGTGAAGATGAATCATCTGTTATGGAAATATTTAGATTTTGTGCTCGGCCATGGAATCTGTCAAGTAAATATCAATGTGCTACAAAATCAACATAGAAAAATATTGATATCTTGTATAGGCTAAGGAAATCCTGTATGCAGTGTACAAATGATGTCCTTTTCACATCTACACGCGGGTGCATTGGAGAAGATGAATTGTCTTTTTTTGGATAACTTTTGCAATATATGACATTATCCAATTGTTCAGCAGATTGTGTTTGGATTCTGTGTTTTTAGATTAGCATAGATGGTTTAATGCTCTTTGTTGTATTCTCATTCTCATCCATTATCTTGTCCAGTGTGATGCATATGGAGCACCTGCTTCATCAGAAACAACTTGGACAATGCGAGCCAGCTTTCCAGAATATGTG
>JBBMKF010000100.1:570839-624063 GCA_037834155.1 Curcuma caesia | reverse complement strand
AGAAAGCTATTCAAGCTCTTCATCAGGAAGAGAGAAGTGGTGCTAAGGGGAGGAAGTGGCGCAAAAATGTGAAGGCTATTGAAAAGGTGCACTTATGTTAGTGTGTTGAAACCAGTCAGTTGTTTAAGTTTGGTCTTGGTAATATGAATGATTTTGTTGACTCAATTTCCTTCATCTTTTTATCCCATCATTCAAATGAATGATTTTTTACTTACAGTATGCGTCTCTTTGTGTTTTCATTGTCACAAGAACATGATGCTCAAACATATTGTACTCTTGTATCTCATGATCTGTGTGAATAATGAATTTTTTTTTTTTGTAGATTTAGATGCTAGTTCTAACTCAGTCTAGTTTTTAAATCTTATATTCCTTTTCAACTGTTTAGAAGCATTACTACAGTAATGTATATGATTCCTTTTCCATTCGTGTGGAATTGATTGACCTTCATGACATTTTCAGTTCACTTGATGTTTGCATTAACCATTTCAAAATCTGTTGCATAGCTCCATGATAATTTGTTTCAGGACACTATGACTAAAAGATTCAATTTCTAATCTAGTATGCCTCTCTAATGAAGTAGGCTTGTACTAACACATTTTTCTTATAGTTGGGTACTTATAGAATAAAGATGGTTTCACAATAATATGTCCACAAAAAAGTCATTTTTACAGGGTATTGTTATTTGGATATTTCATCTCTGCAGTTTGGCTTAGATAATTCTCTTCTTTGCACCATTGGGTTTTTGGTCTGTATCTTCTGTAAAGGCATCTCTTCTGATGTTTATTTAATTTTCAGGAGTTGCTTCTCTTGGAAGATGATATGCAAGCTTTGGAAGAAATGTATCCTCAAGGAGAGCAGGTGAGGGTATTTGAGAAGTATTGTTTGATCATGTCAATTCTCGTTGTTAATTATTTCCATGTTGTTCTTATACAGGCAGAGAGTCTTTGGGCTCTTACAGTTCTTGGTTACATTGGAAAACTTGTATTAGGTGTTGTAGGGTAAGTATTGTAATTCTAATACCTTGCAGTTATGGCTACCCAGGTCACACTAGACTTGTCATTTTAGTTTTCTCAGTGAATATTGTTGGAAACTTCTGTAGCGAACCAGTAATGCATTGAATAATTGCATTCTCCGACTGTCATCATGATTTGATAGCTAGCTTTCAAACATGTGTTGTGCTGTCCAGTTGATGTATGGAGCAGCCAAAGATTTTATCAAGCAAACTAGCTTAGCTGTTTGATAGATGAAAGATTTGCTAGACCATGTTCATTTATGCTGCTTCTACTGTGTGGTGGTTCTGTTATGGAATAGTTTATTCAGTAATCAATTAGTTATGAAAATCTCTAGAGAACAGTAGTTCTATTGTGTTTGTCTATCATTCCTAGGTAGATTATCATGTATTTTCATACTGCTTAAATTACTGGGTTGTTATGCATTAATTATTAAGTTTATGGAATCTCAAAATTTCATTTGGTATAAGAATCTCCAAACGGTGAGTCATATCTTTGACTATGCATTTGGCGCTTCAAGACAATCTGAAATAATTGAATACTTGATTAACAAATTCTGCACCTGAACAAGCTCATGGCATATATTCCAGAAATGTGAGGTCATATCACCAATTCACCATATATAAAAATTTAAATATTCACGAATGTAATGTATAGACACTTGTAACAGCTTTACTGAACAGTTTAATAAATCTTTGTCATCTGATGTATAGGTAGTTTTGCGTTGAACCATTCAGGATTAGTGTTTATGCTGAAAAACATGGTTCATGTTGTTTTAAGATTCTATGAAGGACAAGGTCTAATAAGTTCTGAAAACTAAGAAGGCCACATATTGAATACCTGAGAATTTAGATTATTGGAGTCAAACAAAGGCGTATTCATGCTTAGTACTTCAAATGTTGTGCATAGCTTTTCATGTGCAAGATAGATGAAGTCTCTTATACTGCCTCTGTTTGTTTCATTGAAAATATTTGCTGAGAAAATGTATTTTAGATTTTCTAGTGTTTGGTGCAATAGAAAATTAAAGTCAAATTTTTTTTAGTCAATCTGCAATATAGTCATTTTTTGAGGAAATTGACTTCCTTTGAGAAAAAGGCATAAAGCATTTTCCCCACCATCTATGAGCCCTTCACTTCATGAAAAAGTTTTTCTCAAAAATATCTTCAGAAATAATTTATTTTCCAGCAAACAAACAAAGTCTTAGACCAAATACTAATAAAAAAAACAATTTGACATTTAGTTGTTTGAGTAATGATGAAACTAGGAGTGGCAGTGGGGTTTACGAGTGGATGTGAGATCCCTTTAGCTTCAACCAGTGATAGTGGGTTGATATAATTTTATATCAATAATGGTGTAACTCTTTATTGAAGGGGATAATCTAATGACGAAAATTCTGTGCAGAGTATATGCTTATTTTTGGTATCTTTTTGCCCTCTGTCATGGTAAACTCATGACAATAGCTCAAGATATTCTTCTTTTTTCCCTCTCTCTTGCTGCATCCATTTACTAGTATTGCGAGTTTGATGTTCAGGAAACTGAGAATCTAAGTCACCTTACTCTATTGGTCATTTGGTTGCTATATGTTATATTTTTTGCATTTGTTTTCAGGCTAATTGTTTCAGTGGCCTGGGTCGCACATATTGTAATATATTTGCTGATCAACCCTCCACTTTCTCCGTTTCTGAACGAAGTTTTCATCAAGTTGGATAGTGTGTGGGGTACGTAATGTCAATTAGTTACACTTTGTTTTACTATTTTTACTTGTGCACTGTGAAACACTTTCCTTCCACACCAGGCCTGCTAGGTACTGCAGCATTTGCTTTTTTCTGCTTCTACCTACTCCTCGCAGTGATTGCTGGGGAGACAATGCTTGGACTTAAGTTGGTTTTTATCACTATCCATCCAATGAGGTAGTTAACCATATTTCCTTATTTCGCATTTCTCTTTATCTCATTCTGAAGCTTATGCCCATTTTGTTCATCTTTCTTCATTGCTATTAACCTTGTTCAGGTGGGGAGCGACTTTGATGAACTCCTTTCTCTTTAATGTTGGCCTCATTCTGCTTTGCTCCATCAGGTTTGTATCCTAGGATTTAGCGAAACTAACTGTAATTCAGCTGCATCTTTTGATCAAAAAATGTGTCCCTTTTTCTTTTAACCTTAATCAATAGGAAACTTTTAAATTGCTTGTGCTCCTAGATTAACTTTCAGATTAATTGTCAACATAGTAGATTGTCAGCTTCAAAATAAGCTGCTTAATGAGTCAATTAATTCATGTTTTACTGTGTGCTCTCTTCAGCAATGAAATATTAATGAGTTTTGTTGTATGCCCAAGATGATGGGTTTAGAAGTTCGACATTATCGTGCTGATTCTTTATTTACCCAATCTGCCCTACTGAGGACAATACTTATGTAGAGCAAACTTCATTCAAGATGGATGATATATTGTTAGAAACCGATAGTCGTTTTATTTCTTGCTAAAACTTCAGGTTGGTTGTCATAATTTTTATGGATGGTCAAGTTGGTATCCCTATTTTGCTTAAGATTCACTTCAAAATTATACTACATCTTTCTTACTCGTCGGGTGGCAGCTGGTGTAGTGAGCTTTCCTTCTGATTTTAAATTCCCAATGACTACTTTTGCAGTGTGATTCAATTCTGCGCCACTGCATTTGCTTACTATTCTCAAGCAACTGCTGCACAAGAAATTTTCGGACACACATTGCAATCTTTACGCGGAATCAAGTACCTATACAAGTGAGTTGAACATCTGATCTCATTACACTAAAGCTGCTTCTCTGGACATTATTAACACATCTCATGGTTCAACTTTTGGCAGGTACAACGTGTTTCAGTATGGTTTTGTTATCCTGGCACTAATCACACTTTTCTCCTACGCCGCATTCGTAAGTCATACTGTGATACGACGTATAGAATGATCTTGAATCTTACATGTTTCGTAGTTCTGATTGCTTGTTTTGATTCGTCAGGGATGGAAAAAGAGGAAACCTGGCGGCCGGTTCCAACTTTCAAGTTGATATGCTTTCCCATGAAGCCGTTGTGTAGACCTTTCAATTTGCGAAACTGCCCTGCTTTGTCAGAGATGTATGAGCTTGATGCTGCATGTATATGAATCGACCCGCTGATGTTGTAAAAATAGCTGGAGAAGGTTTTGAATTACGTTACAATTAAATTGATTGCCTTTGGGGGTTCTTGTGATCATTTTATATATACATATTCGTGTAACCTTTGTATTCACGATGATCGACTGAATATGCATGTTCGATATGGCTAGATTTGATAAACGAGTCCTGCATCATGATCACTTGTTGAGATTTAGACCTTCATCACTGCACTAGCATCGCATGTGTATTTGAGGTGCAAATGACTAGTTGCTACAGTGGTAACGTTCCTCCTTACTGCCATGGACGATTCCAAAGTCATGATGCTATATTAGAGACGAGATTGCTATCTTGCGCGATAAATTCGTGCGTGATCCGTACGTGACTCCTTGATCCACCGTCATTGCCGCCGTCCTCGTTGTGTTGTTTGGCTGCCGCCTCGGTTGTGATTGATGTGCCATTCGTCGGTGCTTCGGCTGGTGTTGGATTTCGATCAGATAGTAGTTAGAATTCGACGAATTTGGCCGAAAATAGTTGTCCCTCACTGCGCGGCCATTGTCGATGCTGATCGGGCCGGATTTTGGCTGAGGAAGGATCGGCGTCGACGTCGGTCCTTCTTCGGCCGATCTCCGACCGCGATTTGGTCGGAATCCAATCATAATTTGGCCGGAAACGGCGTTGCCACTGCCGATCCTGTTCCTGGTCGAATTTCGTTAGATTCTGACCACTATCCGATCGGAATCCGATGTCTGATGGAGCGCTAGCGAGCGGCTCATCGATCGCACCCGAGGCGATGGTCGGACGGCACAGCGAGGGCGGCGGTAAAGTGGTGGATCACGGGTGTCGTGCACGAATTGTGAATTCCTCATCGCACAAGGTAGCATTTCTCCTATTAGAAATTATATATATTTTATAACTCATTCTTGAATTGTTTATAATTGTGATTGAGAGAATTAAAGTTGGAGGTAAATTTATTTAATCAAATCCAAACGATCCAGATAACACACGGCGTAGTTTTATTATTTACACTCTTCTGCAATAATGGTGAAATTTATCATTTTAGCAGTCTCACGATCATATGTGAAGAGGTAAATTAAAAAATTATAGTTCATCACGACGCAGATTATTAGATAAATTTATTTAATCAAATCCAAACGATCGAGATAACACACGGCGTAGTCTTATTATTTACACTTTTCTACAATAAAAATAGAATTTATCGTAGCTTCACACGATCGATCTCATATAATTGATCACGATCATCGTATATATTTTTATTATTTACACTCAAAACAACAGTTGTGGTAGGAGGTCAGCGATTTTACATTTTTCTTAAATAAATAATATTTTTTCCTTTGATTAAAATTTATATTTTATTTTCAATGAAAATAAATAAATAATTTTAAGTGGCCAATTGGTTTACGCTGTGGCCCCACGGCGATGGTTTTTCCACACGAACTAGCCCGCCAACTCGCGCGAAGTGAACGGGTAGGCTCGCAATAAGCGTACTCAAATGATACACCACCACTAACCTATCAGATCTCGTCGTGGGCCCCAGAGATAGTTTAATTGTGGGACGTTGTGGAAGCGAGTAGGGATTCAAAGTGTGCCGGACAAATTGCGTCGCTTGCCCGCTGGCCCCACCCGATGGGATAACATTTAAGACACGAGAAAGGGGCGACCGACGAAGTAACGCGGCAGCGGGCGGAGAAGCATGTCGGGGTGCGGTGGCGTAGACGTGAGCCGCGCCCAGTGGTGCCGCAATGGCCCGGCGGCGCAGAGCCTCAAGATGGTCTCCATCGGGATTATCCTCGTCACCAGCGCCGTCGGGATCTCGTCGCCAGTGGTCCTCGCCCGCCTCTTCGAGGGCAAGCCCGCCTACAGCCGTACCCTGCTCCTTATCAAGTGCTTCGCTGCCGGCGTTGTCCTCTCGACCGCGCTCGTCCACGTCCTCCCCGACGCTTTCGCGGCGCTCTCCGACTGCCAGGTCGCTGTCCGCCACCCCTGGCGCGACTTCCCCTTCTCTGGCCTGCTCACCCTTTTCGGCGCCCTCCTCGCCCTCCTCGTCGATGTGGTAGCGACCTCCCATGCCCACGGATCGGTCGGCTCTAGAGGGAGGCAGCAGTACCAGCGCCTTGAGGAGGGCGTGAAGGAGCGGTCTGAGGCGCCAGTGGCAGAGGTCGCGATGAGTGGGTGCCACGGGAACCATGGGGGCGAGGAGCGCGAGGAGATAGGAGAAGAAGAGGGAGAGGAGCAGGGAAGCGAGGAGGAGCGACTGGAGAAGTTGAAGCAGCGGTTGGTATCGCAGGTGCTCGAAATCGGGATTGTCTTCCATTCGGTGATCATTGGGGTCACGATGGGAATGTCGCAGAACCAGTGCTCAATTAGGCCACTAGTCGTCGCCCTTTCCTTCCACCAAATCTTCGAAGGGATGGGACTCGGTGGATGCATAGCGCAGGTAAAAAAAAAGAATCTTTATTTTGCTTCATATTTGTTATCAGAATTTTGTGGTTTCTCTTCAGTTTATGCCCTCAAATTGTTGATCTTATGGTCGTTGCCATCAGTAGATGATTTTAATCTAGGAATCAAGAGATTAGACGACTTTTGGGAAATTGCATCAAGACAATAAAAATCTGTATCTTTGTATGCTTATATCAAACTTAAAGTGTTTAGTTAGGAATCAAGAGATTAGGCAACTTTTGGGGAATTGCATCAAGACAATAAAAATCTGCATCTTTGTATGCTTATATCAAACTTAGAGTGGTTAGTTAGTATGGTCAATATTCAAAAGGAAACATATCGAATTTGTTTGTTTAAAATTTGAGCATTTCCTTTGTAATATCCTCATAAACCAGCCATTCTATGAAGAAATTCTGCACGATCGTGGAATACGAGTAGAAAAAACTCTTTTCCCCTAATATTGACGAGTACATACAACTGTCTATAGTCTATTAAAAGACTTTAAATCCATGCACAAACACGTCAGAACTTTAACTTTACCACTATTCACTTTTTGTGCAATAAGCTATCCCTATCTTATTGGCACCTTCCAACCGAATGGACATTGTTGATTTTGGTTTTGATCAGTTTCATTGCAGGGTCCATCTAGACCTGGCACCAATGCTAAAGGACCTTTTCAATTTCACCCATAGTCTTAGAAAGGAAACAAGATGATTCCTACTCACTCTTTTTGCAAAAGAATGGCCTGACTGGATCTTTAGACATAATGGCCATTGGCCAACATCCACTTGTATAATATCTACTTTTGAAGGTGCTCCTTCAATTTTGCCTAGTAAATCACTGATGTTCTTTATACAAGATAAAAGCTAAGAGTTGGAATCTAGCGTACTGCAATTAAATTCACAAGGGTACCAGATCAGCTCTCTCTACCCACTAACCAATTATACTGTAATTATATGTTATATGTAGATTCTCTTTCAATACCTGGAAGTCCATTGTTAATTGACAATTCATTTAATATTGATATCTTGCAGGTGGGATGAAATGTTTTCTTTACTTGTCCTTTTTTGTTTCCAATGTATGCATATTTCTTCATTGATCATCTGTAGCTATGTGTAATTCAGTTGTATCTAATTTAATTCTGCATAAGTGCCTTGAATGGTACAAACTTTATGATTCCATACCATCTAGTTGAATGATCTGTAGCATCATTTTCTTACAGGCAGGCTTCGGCATGGGGACGGTGGCATATATGTGCCTTATGTTCTCAGTGACTACTCCTGTAGGGATAATTTTAGGAATGATTGTTTTCTATATGACTGGCTACGACGACAGCAGCCCTAATGCCCTGATATCTGAAGGATTGCTGGGTTCCCTCTCTGCGGGAATACTGATATACATGGCACTAGTGGATCTAATAGCAACAGATTTCTTTCACAACAAGACAATGTCCTCTATCCCTCAGATGAAGAAGGCATGTTATACAGCATTAGTCTTTGGATCTGCTTCTATGTCTGTACTTGCACTCTGGGCTTAGAAACATTGTAAAAGAGATGTTTTATTAGTGTCAGTATATGCTTCAAGTTATCAAAAAGGCAATCTATCACACAAGACGTTTTTCTGAGAAGGCAGCGATTTATTCAAGGCAAAAGTAGGTATGTTGATATAAGATATATTTCATTCTATGCTTATGCTTTTGCAACTTTATGTTGTCCTAATCAACTTCCTATTAAGTATTGTGTAGACCATGATAAAAGTTCATAAAGAGGTCTTCATACTCTGAGTGCTTTCTGATCTTGCCCATTTTGTAAGTTCCTTATCCATTGTTCCTTCATTCTTATTTCGAAGAATGTAACTACAGTGTCATTTACATGTCTGAAGAACAGCATTTCTTGAAATTAGGAAGGTAAAGCCGTGGTTGTAAAGAATGATAGCCTGCATACATATAACCATTGTTTTCAACGAGTTCCAATTTTAGTTTGTGTAATTTGTGGAGCACATTAATCTAACAGTTGGTTCTTTTAAAAAAAATTATGAGACATTCCTGATCAAAATCTCCAAAGCTGTAGGTACTGACTGGGTCTATGAATATGTTTGTGATTATAATTGGACAGAGTAGAGCTCATTTTCCAGGTGAATGATTGGAACATTCAGCGTGGAGACTTTCATATTGGAAGCTGATATGTGTTTTTTAGCAGCAGCAAGTTCAGGTTGGAGATCACTACTAATCCCTCTATCAATTTTAACCTTGATCAGGTTTGCAACTAGGTCTGTTTGAATTTGCTCAAATGTGGAATTCTATTAATTTTCATGAATAGATGTGACCACAAATGGTACAAACCAAAGATCAAACCACTGCCAAAACACCACCAGCAACAACTCTGGAAACAATGGCAGCAGCAGCCATTGCAGAAGCAAGAAACAGAGCAGCTCTGTTCTTTGTTCTCCTCTTCTTCCTCTGCTTCTGTGCCCCTTGCCAGCTGCCATCCTTCGCTCCACCACCAATCCAACTCTCTTCCTTCCCATGCCAAGTCCCTCATTATTTCCCTTGCACCGGCGATGATCGCGTCACTAACCTCTTCATGATCGTGGCTGATGCATTCAAATTCCTCGCCGGTGGTGTCGTCGTCGCCTTCGTCGTTCTTGGCCCATTCAAGGACGCCTCTCGGCGACGGCTCTGTTTCCGTGCTCAGTTTCGCCAAAAAAGGATGACTCAGTAACTGCTCCGCCGTCCACCGCTCTCTCGGGTCCCTTCTCAAGCACCTGGCCACGAAATCCCGGCCAATTTCTGACAGCTTCGCCGGCAACTCGGGTGTTCCCTCGGCGTAGCCTATCCTGAGCATTGCTCCAATGGCGTCTTCGCCCGCTAGATTCGGCCACGGGGGCGCTCTTCCCGTCGCCATCTCTATCACTGTGCACCCGAGCGACCACACGTCGGCCGCCGGCGTCGGGCGGTCCCCCCTCGCCACCTCCGGCGCCATCCACAACGGCGTCCCGCCGCGCACCCAGCTGCCGGAAGCGGAGGCGAGTCTCACCGCCACGCCGAAGTCCGCGAGCTTGGCCGCCGGGCCGCGCCCGCCTTCGTGCAGCAGCACATTCCTTCCCTTGACGTCGCAGTGCACCACGCCGGCGACGTCGTGGAGGTACCGCAGCGCACGCGCCACGCACTGGGCGTACGCGCGCATCCGGAGCTCATCGCCCATGGCGGCGTCCGCCGCCGTGCCGCCAGGCATGAACTCGAGGTGGAGGTTGCGGCGCCCCCCGACGGTGTCGTCGCCGAGGTAGGAGACGACGTAGGGAGACCGGAGGGACTTGAGGATTTGGATCTCGTTCTCGAGAGAGAGGAGGGAGGCAAGGGGGGAGGAGGTTAAGCCGACGGACTTGACAGCGAAGACATGACCAGGCTCGGTGGAGTTGTCGACGGCGAGGTGTACGACAGCGTGGGCGCCGATCCCAAGTCGGCGCCTTCTTACCCAGCTCGTGGCGCCGCTTTCCATTTGAGAATTGATTGAAAGCGCGTTGCTGCGGTCTTCCTCCAATCGACCTGATGACGACCTATTTATAGTTAGTTTGGAGGACATTTTAATTAGGAAAACAAAATTGAAATACTATTTATTTATTTATTTTATTATCTATTTACTTTGGATGCTAACCAATTTTTAAAAAATAATTTAGAAACATTTGCTATTTATAAAATAATTCATCTAACTAACTTAAACATGTGAAACTAACTAGACCAAATGGGTTCGATTTTGGTCGAACAATGGAGATCGAATTTGACTGGCGAGTGACTAGTTGAGCTGATCGAGCCATCTCAATCTGACATCATCGAATTAGATTGATTGCTCTTCCACTGTAGCAAGTGCTGGTGATCTAGCAGCCCTTGGAGTCAATTCATGCCAAGCCTGAAAGCACTACACCTTGTCTTCATGCAACAAGTTGGCCACCAAATTAGGGCTCCATAGATTTCCTCTTCTGGCTGGTGAAGCCCTACACTTTGCCAACACGCAGGTCCACCAGCCACAGAGGACTGCACCTAAGAAAGGATTAGCTTTCCAGTGCATCTATCATTCATCAAGATATCTTGTCACAAATCTGCTCTCATACGTTTGTAATGCGTATCTAAATTCCAAACAAAGCCGGAAGACAAAGCAGTGGGCGAAGCAGAAGGTAGTGGCTGCCTGCCTCGATTTGATTTGACTAAAGATGCATGACATCCTTTCTGTGGTCGCGGTTGGATGCCAATTCAATCAAGAAGACAAACCCCATGAGACGAGGAGGGAAGTAAACTGGATATCCAACAAGTTGTGGTGCTTCTTGATTCATTGATTTTCTGCATAGTCGTGCATTTCCGCAAACAGTTCACATGCTCGAATGAGTTGGGGCGAGCAATTTGGCGAGCACCACACGGGCATGCAGGCGCATGCCACACTGTCGATGCGCGTGCTGGTCGTTGTCACTGCGGTCGATTCCACGCCATCGATGAGTTTGAACGATTAGGTTTTAGAGAGATTTCGTCAAAATTTGGGTTGCTCGAATTGTGGAAGATGGGCGTATGAGGAGATAAGACCCCTGTCAATGTTTCTGTTGGTCATTTGGATAGCACACACTCGGCAGCAGAATGATTAAAGATCATGGAGCCACCTTGTAGACAAAAAAGGGAACCAGGGTGGCATTTGCTCCAGTCCACAACCCTGACAACATTCCAGATTTCAAGCACTTGTGCTCCCACAATTCTAAAATCTCTTCCCCACAAATATTTTGCAGATAAATCTGAAGAGAGGGGGAATATCTTTACTAAAACAGTCTTTGGTGATTAAAAATGATAGTCTGGATTACGATAAAAATGCATCTAGAACTTTGTTTCAACAGGTAAGCTAAACATGGCATGTGGACGAAGGGAATGGAATCTCATCCTGCTTCCAGTAAGCACCATCACTAGCAGCACCCAACATGTGACTTTCAGTGTCGGACATGAGAGAAACAATGGAAGGTACACACCCTCCTTGGTGTTCCAAGGTTGAAGATGGTGACTACTTTTGGATCCCATGCTGTGAAGATATCTGTCGCATTTCTGCCTGCAACTGCAACATGTTTTCCTGCCATGAAGACAATGACAAGTTGGTCTGAATCCACTCGAGATTTTTCATTTAATTATTACTTCATGAATCAGGATAAATGTTGTTGGGATGCATGAAACTGAGAGATATGTCCAAATTCACAATTGGTCATACTATTTTGGATTGAAGATCGATCTTCTGCAAAGACTTAAACATGTTGGGAGTGCATCTCTTCTTGCTAAACATTCATCATAAGCTGAGACTATTTATTTCTATGATACAGCTAAACTTTCATGATTAGCATCCATAATGGAGAAGAACATACCGACCAGTCACGGCCGAGCAACCTTTGTAAACCTCCGTTCGTAGAATACTGTAACTTGGTCAGCACCAGTCCACATAAGAGCCTGCCCTGGTGAAATCCTCATCAGCCTAGGAAGCAACCCTTTCCAAAGTGCAAGCAATCCCTCTTCGGCATATACAGTCCTGATTGAATGGATCATACCCTTGTATTTTGCATTGCCTGATCTACAGTGGGCCATCAACCTTGTCTTGACAACATCAAACGGACCAGTGCAGACAGGGCCAGCAGTCCCCAGCCAGGCATCCTGAAATCATTGACTGCCAGGGATGAAGAACTTTTCCATCTCTTTCATGCTTATTCCAAAGAATGATATCACATGCATTCTTAGCTGTGAACATGGCAGCTTGGTTTGTTCCATTTCGCATGACAGTTGGTGCTGCTCCAGCCCGTAGTCCCAAAATTCCTTCTTCGCGAATTATTGTTCTTCGTCAGGAGGCCAAGACTCAATCCTTTCTGTTGTCGCAATCTGATTTTCACCACCTAAATCCATAAGCCAGGGTATTGTCTTTATGAGAAAATAACAGAAACTAATAGCCCTGCATAGATTTTAAAGCAGTTTATCAATTTGATGATGTTGAGTAAATTGAAAAACATACAGCATTCGATCATATTATTCTGATACTGTTTGTCATTGCAATTGACTTAGACATTCATTTCCATACAAGAGATGTACTACTTAACTGAGGATGAGGCGTGGCATGGAAAATTGCTCCAGCACTTCTGGATATAACAAAAACTGCATAATATCCAAAGGCTACTTGATTGATTGCTTGTTTTTGCAGATAAATTCCACCTAATAATCCTATCCAGACTAGACACTAGTAAGAGCCTTATTATTCTCACATGGCTCCATGATGAAGTGCAGAAAATAAATAAATAGTCAGTGAGGAAGATAAGAAAAAGCAAAACCGGTTCATAAACAATGTACAGATTCTGAGGATCCTATTTCTAGCTCAATGATGAAGTTTGCATAACCTCCATGCATCGACTATAAGAATAAGAACCTTAATAAGTCTAATAGGTCTATACATTTCTTTGCAGTTCTAATAATCTGCATTACTATGTATGATCAAATTGTTAGAATGAATTTTCTATAAACCATATTACTGTTGAGACTAATTAAGTAGAGTATTTCTAGGAATGATACTCATACTGACAGGATAACAACTATCACACATCACAAGTTGTTCTTCTCAGTTTGAAACAAGGGGAAATGTTTATACAAACACAATGACTACTTTTGTGTTTATCTGAACAGTGCAATTGCTCAATCATTGTTTAGATAAGCATAATCCTTCTTTGGGTAAACGCAACTATCGCTTATGAGAATTGAGAAAGGTTTTGGATATAAAGAGAAAAATTATTGGGTATGGCATAACTGGTTGATCTGGAATGAAGACAACAAAGGAGTGGTGAGAAGAATATTGTTTTCTTTTTCATGCTATAAAATTCCTCCAACCGATGACTGTGTGGCACTTTACCATAGTTGATCCGCTTACAATTTGACTATTTACAAAAGAAATTTCTGTCAATTCTTGGAGCTTTATGAACTCCAGATGAATTTGACTTGTCATTTGATATAGATTTTATTAAAAACAAGCGGATTTTTCATGTTGCAATGAATTGGGGATAAACAATTACAGTGGTTCACAGCATGGTGATCCATATCAATTGCCTGAAAGGTGGAAACAACTAAATGGAGACGCATGGATACCTCGAAGGGGGTGACGATGAGGATGGCCTCGAGCAAGGCCTAAGGTATAGGCCTATCAGTAATTTTAAATTTTTTAATGATCAAAATTAAATTTGATTGATAATTTTTGAGTTTTTATTAGTTAAAAAATTTCATCAATAATTTTCATTTTTTACTGTCAAAATTAGATTTGATTGATAATTTATAATTTTTCTTATTAAAATTTGATTAATAATTTTTATTTTTTTATCGATCAAAATTTAATTTATTGTTGAATGTTAGATTTATCTGATAAATTAAAAATATTTATTAGTAGTTGATAATTTTTATAATTTTTTAAAATATTTAAAAACACATTTGATATTATTTCTCTCTAAATTTTATTTTTTTTTCTCCATCTTTCTTCTCTTTTATCATTATTTTTATATTATTATTATCATGCCCTTACTCCTCCATAAGTTTTCACATATTCTTTTTTTATATAATTCACTTAAAAAAAAAGACTACCAATTAAATATTTTTACTAGATAAATTTGATTGATAATTTATTGAAGTTAAAATTAATCAATAAAAAATTAGAAAATAGAAATTAAAATTTATACTAATTAATATTATAATAATAATTTACCAGTCAACATCAAATTTAATTAGTATTTTGAATATTGTATTAGTCAAATTTAATTTAATTGATTAAAAATATTTATTAGTCAAATATATTATTATTTTTTATTGTGAAAATAATCTTTTATAACATATTAACTGTTCTTTTAAAATTTATTAAGAAATCATATATTTTATATTTTAAAATTTATTTTTTGCAAATAAATAAGACTTAAATATTTTTCTGGCTAAAGCCTTAAAAAGCCCAGGCCCCGAGTACTCGCAAGCCTGCCGCGGTTGGGTAGTGGCGGGATACTTGAAGAGGTACTGGAGGAGGGCATTGGGGACCATGCGGAGGGTACTTGAGGGTTAAGTGAGTGGCGAAGGGGGTGAGTGCTTTCGACAGTGCCCGCACTCCCTCCGCCCTCGCCACCGTCGCACCGCATCGGACGATGCCGCGGTACGTCCCCTTCCGGTCGAGCTGCAGTCGCGTCTTGATGGCGTCCATCCTCCGCAGCCGCTGAGGCAGCGTCTTCCTCGCTAGCGGCAGCAATGCGGCGGAAAGGGGGGAGAGAGAGAGAACTCAGCGACCGCGACAGTAGAACCGGGAGAGAGGATGACTGGGATGCTCGACGCGTGCCCTGCTTTCCGACCGCTTTAAAATTTGTGCTCCTCTGATCAATTGCTTCCGTCCGCTTTAAGATTCCCGCACTCACTTTGCTTAACAGAGCTACCGAACGTGTCAAACAAACAAAAAAAATATTTAATTATATAAAGATAGTTAATCAGCATGATTTAGAGCTTAAGATTAAACAATGACTAAAAATGCGACATTAATTAAGGCTAAAGGAGCCACTTCCTTAAGCTAGTGTTGTATGAGTCAACTATCATAGCTAACTGTTGCCCAAGAGAATTATCTATTATATCTCCTAACGAAAAGGACAGACAACACACTTACACGTCGCAATCCCATACGATCGACGTGGCTCTTTCGTGGACTATACGCCTCGCACCCATATAATTTATATCCCCACTAATTTAGCAGCTTTGCGGCTTCTACTAAATCTCGCTAAATTGCCTTTATTTCTTTTTAAAAATATCTATAAATGTATTTTAAAAAGCATTTTGATATTTATCACTTTCATAAAATTTAAACAAATTTTTAACCAGAAAGATTGATCCAAATCATTTAAAATTATAAATAAGCACGATCTGTTCGCACCTCACCTCGGACTTGACCAGCCAGTCGGTCCCACTGCGGATAACGGAGATTCTGCCAAGAGGGAAGCCCATCCATCACCGTGCCAACTGGAAAATCACCTTTAACTCGACTAATAATAAACTTATTATTCTCGTGATAATATTTAATAAAGGAGAAAGATAATTTTAAAATTAAAATTTTGAATTAATAATGTAGCAAGGAAGTGGGCATCTTTTATTTCCTACTTTTCTTATCCGTCACCGGGCGAGACCCAAATATTCACCCGAATGTTCTCTCTCGCTTCTATGATCTCTCTACCTCTATATATACATCGCCTCTTCGTGTTTTCCCCTTCTCTTCACCCAAAGCCGCCGCTGAGCCGACAGGCGACCGTTCCCTTCTCAGTTCGCCCCCACCTTGTTCTCCATTTCGTCTCTTGGAAGGTTCTGGAGAGGAACCCTAACCCGAGGCGAGGGAAACCGATCGGAGGCGCGCCGGATGGACGCCTACGCTCTCCACCTCGCCGTGGCGGCGCTCGTCGGCGCCTCCGTCGTCGCCGTCTCCGCCTACTACATGCATCGCAAAACCCTAAGCCAGGTCCTCGACTTCGCCCGCTCTGTCGAGAGGGAGCGCGACCGTCGCCGCGGTTCCTCCCTCGAAGACGACGGCGATGAGCCCAGGCGGTGGAAGCGGGGCCAGTACGGGCCTCGACGCAAGAGCCCCGGGTACTACCGTCGCGTCGGAGGGTCGGTGTCGTTGCCGGATGTAACGGCGGCGGCGAAGATGGACGGGGAGGAGGATGAGGCTCTGGAGGGGCAGGTGCTGGTGACGAATGAGCCGTTCTTGGTGGAGGAGGATCAAAAGGGATATCCGATTCCCGAGGGGTTGCCTCGTCTGCAAACCGTTCCGGAAGGTACTTATGGATCACCATTTTCTAATTTCTCTCCGTAGTGACGGGGTTTATCCTTCGATGCTTTTGGGGGAACTGTGGTTCGTGCACTCGACAATACGTTTTAGACATAGTTATCTCTTCTCGGATCAAGAAATTCTTGTTAAAAACTACGTAAATAAGGTTGTAATGGTTCGTGGTTTTGTAACGATACCAAATTTATTCAACTGACGACGTCTGGAACGTGTCCTAATCAAGAAGCGTGTTTTAGTGAAAGAAACTTATAATTGACTTTGGGAACATAGATTATCCAATAAATTGTTGCAGTCGTTTTGAAATGTTCCCGCTTGCAGTTTGTTACGTGCATCTTACACCTTGGTTGATTCTACTGTTATTAGCCAATATTGATTATTTTTTTACATCCACTAGAGAGAACTTTCACATGGCTCCGTTTCTTACATCCAATATTTTTCTTGCAATGGTGTTTGGTGTTTTATGCAAACCCTTCTTGCCCGACCTGTAATTAATACCCGCTTGGAGGTTCTAGTACAATCGTCACGCTTGTATAATTTTCCCATTAGACAATTGAACGCTCATCTGAAGGGCTAATTAGCATGTTAAACATTTTTTATTGCATCCATATGGTGTTATAAGGGTGACTTTGTTAGGAATGAGGTATGGAAATGGAACCTTGTTGTTTTGGTACTTGGTTGAGAGATAGAAAAAATGTATTTGATCTATTTTTTCAAAAAGAAAAATTGTCAGCATATGGAATATGGCGGATCAACTAGCTATATTATATGAATATTTTAGGTTCTTTTTAGGCTATTGTTTTCTCTATTCTTTTTTCCTATTATGTTACAGTATGTTTATGATGGAAAGTTTAGTGTACTGTGATTTTTTTTCTATACTATTTACCCATTTGAAAATTTTCATGTGTACCTCTTATGAAGTTTTCTCTAAAGGCTCCTTTTGGAGTCAAGGTGCTTGTCAAGGACTCATCATACAATCTTGGTATTCTTCTTTTTGTTGTTGGGTATCATAAGGATGCCTTAATTTAGATATAAGACCTTGTTGTGTAGTACTTAGAGCGAGAGAGAACAATTTCTTTTGTCGTTAAGTTTGAATTCGACTCCTTTCATATCAAACTTTGCCACTTTCAACCAAACAATTATTTATTTATACTGTTGTCAATGAAGGGGAGTTTTGGCGCAATGGTAAAGTTGTTGTCATGTGACCTTGTGATCACAGGTTCAAGTCACGGAAATAGCCTCTTGCAATGTAAAGTAAGACTGTGTATAATAGACCTAATATGGTCCGACCCTTCCTCAGGACTTGTATTGGCAGGAGCATGTCGATCACTTTTATTTTTTCACAGTGTAATGCTGTTTATGTTGATATAATTTCTAGTTGTTGATGGATTCTTCATTTCTTTGACACTCTAGGTGTATCTTTACAGAATGATACTCTATTCTTTCAGTGGTAATTCAAGTATTAGTACAACGTATTGAGCATGTCCCTTAAGCTAGCTAACTGTCAAGTTGAGTAGACTGGAAAAATGGACAAGTTTACTGGATGAATTATCTAAGATAATTGTTATTAAGATTGCCATTAAGATAATATATGGTACAACCACTGGAGCTTGTATATTCCTACTCTTTATCCATGAAGTGCTAACTGTTATAAATTAGATGATCTACCATGATCTGTTAAGGCTTTAATCCCTCCATATTTTGACTGGCAAATTGAGAAACTTATACTGCTTATATTAGGGCACACACCATTGCAGAGAATGTGAAATTAGTTATGGTTCGTACTGATCCAGAAGACTTGAAGTTATCTTTGATAACTGAAGATTTTAGAATTGCCAACTTAAACAAGGATATTTTGATTCAACAATGCAAGATCCCTCTTTTTTTGCCTTAAGTAATCATGAAATAATTTATTGATAGAAGCCTTTTGTTTTGCCCTCAAATGTTTTTTTTCCTTATTCAGACAGAGAATTGATTATATTAGTAAAAGATCTCTCTTTGGTTTCCTTCACGGCAATATTTTTTCCTATGACCTATTCTTTTGGTGGTGTAAGCAAAGGATTTATCGATTAAATTAGCTTCGATGTGTTAGGTAATAAGCAATCTGCTCCTGCAATACCAAATAAAAGAGGGGGACATGTTATCAGACCAGCTTCTCCTAAATCTTCAGTTCATAGCGCTTTTGGTAGCCAAGATGGTTCAGAGGAAGATGATAATATGGAAAATGATGCAAAACTTGATGATGCCTATTTACACCCAAATGGACATTTCATAGTAAGTGCACCTTGTACCTTCATTGTCTTTTTGTTTGTTTTTATTCTTCTTATTGTAAACTTAGTCAACATTATGTTAATGCACAATTTGATACTATGATATTCAGAGCGGAAGAGATCATCTGTTAAGCAAAATATTGATGAATGGAGACCTAATACTCTTTATGTTAAGGATGGCTAACAGTTGCCAAGCTATATGTTTGCCTACCACTCTAGGATTAGTAAAGTATATACTTCCTGTTATTATGCAATGTTGTTATGCTTTTTATCTAGACGAGTGTGCCTCTAGGTTTGTACAGGTAACATGAACCATTGCATTGTTTTGTCCACTTGATTGCTCCATCATATTCTCATCAGCAACAATTTTGGCATTCCATGCAGTGTCTAGTTTTATGGGGGTAAGAATATGAATACCCCAAGAGACTTCCTTCTAGTTTGTGATTTTACTTCATACTCATAACCTTATGCCCTTAGTGCAGGCAGGTATCTGTAGGTATGCTTGTTCCTTCTGGAGTTATGCTGCTACAGTCAACTCACTTGACCTAAGCAATTTCTTCTGATACGAAATCATCTAATCTTCATAAAACCTAGAAGTAGAAATCAGTTATCTTACTTCCAAAAGTTCACCATAGTGCATACATTTTCAGTGCGCTATGCAAGAATTCCATGGTCGCTGATGGTGTATCATATTTTGCGGCCTTTGGTACTTGTAGGCACTTCTTATGCTCAGTTGATATACAAGTAGCACAACTATAGGGAAATTTTATTTTTTTTCTTGTACTTTAAATCTGCTTGCAGATGCTGCTACAGTTACATATTGCTTGTCTTGCTTAACTGCATATCATTGTGACACTGTAATCTTTAGATACAAAAGTAATTTTGAAATTGTTTCTTGGAACATTAAAGGACTGGTTAGTTGTTTGCAGATAAGTCATCTATTTGCAGGCATTTGGTTGCCTTCAAATGACCTGTGAGCTACAGGTTCATTTGCATTTAGGCCTTAAAAGTTTCAAATGTATCTGTGACTTAAAACTAATTTGCAGCTGCCATTTCCTGCATTCAACTAACATGCACAGTGCACTAAAATATAACAAATAGATATAGGCATCCTAAATATAGAAAGTTGATGTAGAACAGTATGATACTTTTATCTATATCAATAATTTTTCTTCGACATTTGGATAATATAAAAATTAATTGTATATCTGAGATGAATTTGTAAAGAATTGTTATTAGCATGATTTCATGTTTTCTTCCAAAAAATGTTGAATTTAGAAACAAGTATTAAATTTGCCATTTTAGTTTGTTTTACAGTTGCAACATCAATTTGTCTTTGCTACTATTAAATCAAAAATAATAAAAAGAATTAAAAATTTATAAAATTTCTGTTTCTTGTTAATATAAATTATTAAAATATTTTATGCTTTATTTTTCTAAAATAGGTATTCTATATACATTCATAATGTTATAGGTGCTATAAAATAATTAAAAGTGCCAAATATTATATTTTCATGTAACCTGGCATCCTTACTGCACATTGCTTTCACCATTGTGGCATTTGCTTACAATCACTTATTGCAGGCATAAGTAACTATGGGCAATCAAATTTTGCACAAGTAAATGAATTTAATGTTCTTGTCCATGTTTTAGTTTATACATTTGTATTATTTGTGTTTGCCTACAATCGCCAATTGCAGGCATAAGTAGTAATTCCAGACAATCAATTGCCTCACAAGCAGTATGCTATTGACTTTTTTGTTTTGGATTTATTCTCATGCTAGACCTCTGGACTGACTTCTCATTGTGTTGATTTTTTGTGTGAAGGGCAATAACAGCAAAGGCTTATTTCAAGCTTTGCCTAATCATATTGTTGGAAATGGTGATCCAAAATCAATAACTGCATCTAGCATGATTCGATCTCACAGTGTGTCTGGTAATCTGCATGGTGTACAACCTGACCCTGTAGCAGCAGATATTCTTAGAAAAGAGCCTGAACAAGAAACTTTTGTCAGATTAAACATTACTCCAACGGGTATGCTATATTCCATTAGATTGTGCAATATTATGCATGCTTTCTTTTGTTTTAGGCTCTCAACAGTCTATTCTTCTTAATCAACCACGTTGCACTTTTTTACACTTCTAGATGTGATATATTGTCAACTTTTTTAGTTCTTTCTATTTCTGTTTCACAATAGGGGAAGCACAGTGTACTAATAAAAATAGTCAGCATTGCTGTCATAAAAATTATTATTGAATTCCTCATGACTCTAATTTATATTAATTTGACTCTTTCTATTTGGAAAATTATCTTGGTTGTGGAACCTAACAATGATTAAGTACTGTTGATCAGAGCTCAAATTATCTGCCCATTGTGGGGTACATAATATATTAAATTTCTTTAGAATATGAAGCATTTTTTCATTGTCTCAAACACCCACTGAACCTTCTAACTCAGAAATAAATTTCCTAATCTGAATACTCAACCAAGTGATAAGGTTGCTGTGTGGGGGTGCCTTAACATTCTTGTATGTTCTGTGTTTTTCTCTGATTGTAGAGAGACCATCTCCTGATGAAGAAGATGTCTATATAGTTCTCCAGAAATGTCTTGCACTGCGAGAGAGTTATGTCTTCAGAGAGGAAGTTGCTCCTTGGGAGAAAGAGGTCATAACAGACCCTTGTACACCAAAGCCTAACCTTAACCCCTTTGCCTATGTGCTCGAACAGAAGACAGATGTAAGTTTTGTCTGTCAGTTGAAATATGCTTTTCATTTTTCCTAAGTGAATATCTATCTCTCTTCAGCAAATGTTGTTTATAATAATATTGTTTTGTCTCAGCACGTCTTCCATATGGTGGATGGAGTTGCTCATGTTTATGCTAATAAAGATTGTAAGAATTCTCACTGAAGCTTAACTCTAAGATTTATTACGACCCAATGCTTTTAGTTTTATTTGGGCTGACGATTTACTTAAACTTTTGACTCAGTAAAAGAAAGGCTTTTCCCAGTTGCTGACGCTACAACTTTTTTTACGGATTTGCACTATATCCTTCGAGTTCTTGCAGTTGGAAATATCAGAACATTATGCCATCAGCGTCTAGACCTTCTTGAACAGGTACCACAGCCTTATTGAGATCTACCTGAAAAGGGTTTTTTAATCGCCAGATATCAAATGTACTTTCTTGCTGTCTATTTTAATAGAATGACTTCTTTCCAGAAATTTAATCTTCATTTGATGCTCAACGCGGATAGAGAATTTCTTGCTCAGAAAAGTGCTCCTCATCGTGATTTTTACAATGTCAGGAAGGTTGACACTCATGTTCATCACTCAGCATGTATGAACCAGAAGCATCTGTTGAGATTCATTAAATCAAAGCTGAGGAAGGAGCCTGACGAGGTTTGTAGGTTGTCATTTGTATTCTGGGACTTGTCTTTGAGACAAGGGAACTAGTTGTAATCGTAAACTTTTCATATTATGTTAGATGAAATTCCTCATCTCTTGGTTTGTTGCAGGTTGTGATATTCAGAGACGGGACCTATATGACTCTGAAAGAGGTTTTTGAGAGTTTGGACTTGACTGGGTACTCTAACCACAATGTTCTCCAGTTTCCTGGATTTATTCTGTAGGAAAATTTATTGAATTTTTTCTTTTTGAGACAGGTCTGATCTTAATGTTGATCTCTTAGATGTCCATGCAGACAAGAGCACCTTTCATCGGTTTGATAAGTTCAACCTTAAATACAATCCTTGTGGCCAGAGTAGGCTACGGGAAATTTTTCTGAAGCAGGATAATCTCATACAAGGTATTTATTCTAGCCTTTTGACATTCCAATGTAGAAAATTTGAATTATGGTCTTCATCCTATTGTATATATTTCCATTCCATTGTTTTACAGCATGTTTATTTATGCCACAGTGGTTATTCCTAGTCGTGGGGATTCTTTATTATCTCCATCTGATCTCCATTTCATTGCTGGCTTTTGATTGAAATTTGAAATTGCTGAAAACATTAAATGTATTGCAGGAAAGTAACAATCTTCTGACAAACCGTTTCTGATAAAGCAAGTACAATACTTTTTCTGTGGCTGTGTATGAATGAGTTCACAGTTCATAGAATGGGTCCATAGTGCAGTTCTTTTGTGCATGCTTGTGTGCTTTGTTCTGTTAATGTTGGTGGTATTTCATGGAATAAGTTTCTTCCTCTCTTCTGCATAGTTTTTTGTTTCTTGTCCTGTTAGACCATGACCATCTACCTTAATTGTGTATGTATAAACAAACTGTTACACTATATATAATATGTTATGAAGTAGAATGTGGTGCTTCTCACTTTGAGAGCAATGCAATATTTGCGGGACTTGAGCTTGTATTCTTAATTCTTCTATAGGTCGTTTTATGGCTGAGCTTACAAAGCAAGTGTTTTCTGATCTCACTGTAAGTAAATATCAGGTAATTTCCTTCATCACTGTATCATGTTTTGATTTATTTTCTAGTCTCATTTACTAGATGCAATATACATGGTAATATAATATTTTGCACAGTGGAGTTGCCATTTCTCATTTGAATGAGTTATTATGTAGGCACTCATGTAAATATACAGGAAGTTCAATGTATGTGAAGTAAGATACATTATTTTGCAGTGTCATTATTGTAGTCATACATTCATTAGACTGTATGGTTTTGGGTAATTCAATGTTAAGCCCCGAGTCTCCACGGTCGTAGGCATGACATGACACCCACAATGGTCACATGACAATTTTCTTTGATGCTTGCTGGGCCAAACATCCATTTCGAGTAGAACAACAATTTTTTTTTTGATTCATTATTTAAAAAACTCTAGATAACAATATACTGTGAGAAAATTCAACTTGCATAGTTAACTAAAAAATTTTTACAGTGCTAGCAATAATCAAAAGGATATATGGAATTGTCATGTTTCACGTGAAGTGAGCAGAAGAAGAAAAAGGAGTGGTTAAAACACCCAAAACTTAATCCTATTAAACTTGGTCAACTGAACTGGTTCACGACTGGTTCAACTATAAACATTTAATTTAATTCTGGTTCGAGCTGAAAGTGAAATTAAATCAAATCACACCTGATAATTCTCTAGAAAATCCCATCTAACCTCAAAATAACCTCAGTAAAAATCTCTTGATGGGCTTTTAATTAACTTGGTTTAATTGTAAGATCTCTAATTTAATTTTCGTAAATTCTAATTATCCATAAATTACATCTATTTAAATCTTAAGTAAATTTCAGAATATAACATTCGAGGGCTTGCCTGGATTATATTTATTTGGAGGACTTATATCAGCTATTGTTTCTTATTGGTAATTGATATTGCATTGTTTCCTATAATTTATCCACATTGTTTTGTCAGATGGCGGAATATAGAATATCGATATATGGAAGGAAGCAAAGTGAGTGGGACCAGCTTGCAAGTTGGATAGTTAATAATGAATTATACAGTGAAAATGCTGTTTGGTTGATTCAGGTATATTTTTCAGCAATGTGACCCCTGAGCTTTAATTTCTTGGTTATCTATTCAACTTTGATATTTTACCCTTCTATGAAGCCGGTGGTATTGAATTCATTTTCTGTTTTGTTTGCAGTTTTCCTTGAACCATTGTGTGATTAACTGGTATAATGCCATATGTGAATCTGAATTCCTACATAATTTGATGCTTACCTCTATCTTGGTCATGTACAAATTAACTACATTTAACTATTTAGTCGCTTCTCTCTCTATGTATGTTAGATCAGGCATGATCTACATAAATAGATAACATTAAATGATCCGTCATTGATGTGATCAGTCTTCACTGGTTTTTTGTTTTCATGCTTGTGATGTTTAAATTATTATGATATTTAAATTCATATATAATGTGATTGATTTTACTTGAAGGATGTTTGACAACTATATTTATCCTTTGCAGATTCCAAGGTTATACAATATTTACAAGGAAATGGGTATAGTCAACTCATTTCAAACGCTTCTTGACAATATCTTCCTTCCCCTTTTTGAGGTCACAGTAGACCCAGATTCACACCCACAGTTGCATGTTTTTTTGAAACAGGTATTTGTTTGTTTGTTGCATGCATCTTGCTAACTTTGCATTTGTCTTCGTGTTTTAAGTTTGGCATTGCCTTTGTACTATGTCAGAAAGTATTGTAATTGGAAATATTATCAATTTGATTTTGCTACATGTCACTCTATAATATACATACATTCCTATATTGTCACGCCCCAAGGCCGCCCTTTTCCTTAACATGGAAGTTGAGACAGCTAATATGTGTTAATTCAATAAAAAGTAAAAAAACCTTCATCAGTTGCATGCTTAGTCAAGACTAGAAGAAGATTGATAACTAAACATATCTACAGAATACTAAGACATACGAGTAAAACAAGATAGAATTCAAGAAGCCAAACTTCATAAGTCCTATCAAGAGAAGCTCCAAAATCAAATAACAAATATATCTTATTATCCCCTGATTCATCGTAGCACCCGCCTCAAAAAGATGTGGAGGTAACAATCAGAGAGCATCAAATTGAAAAAGTTGGACAGTAGACCCTCACATCAGGATCATTCAACTTTTAGTTTGTTACGAAGTTCATCGTCCACAACCTTAACAAGTATGAGATGCTAGCTACCCAGTTAAATCTACCCATATTGTGTTAGCCATCTAGATCTCTTGAAAGTGTAAGAATCATGGTTTGAATGCAAGTGTTGGTACCTTGACTGAACCTGATTCGTTTTGGTGCAGCTCACTCAGAACAACCTTATTACGTAAGGCAGTATATTTATTTACCATCCATCACTTGAACCAGCATAGATAATGGTATCTAAATTTTGTTGTTTGGTTAGATTTGCTGATCTACACTGTTGACTACCTCTTGGGAACCTTTGCAGATTCTGACATTCCATTTTCCTTCTGTCATTTTATTGTAGATGTATCCACTTGTAGGTTATGCACATTTATGAACCATCCATACTTTGTTTATCAGGTTGTGGGTCTAGATTTGGTGGATGATGAAAGCAAACCAGAAAGACGCCCAACAAAGCATATGCCAACTCCAGAACAATGGACTAATGTTTTTAACCCTGCATTCTCATATTATGCATACTATTGCTATGCTAATTTGTATACACTGAACAAGGTGCTTGTTCTATACTCATACTCTTTTATGCTCAGATGATAGTCCATTTCTAGCTGTGTCTATTATTCAGGTCTATATTCTGCCATTTTTTACTTTTTTGAATGTCATTCTAATTCCAGCTCCGTGAGTCCAAGGGCCTGACAACAATCAAATTTCGCCCTCATTCAGGAGAGGTATCACTTAATCTGAATTGACATTCATTTCTTTATTAATCATGTGATAGCTGATGTCTGTTGTCTGCAGGCTGGTGACATCGATCACCTTGCTACGACATTTCTTTGTGCTAATAATATTGCTCATGGAATCAAGCTAAGAAAGTCCCCTGTCCTTCAATATTTGTATTATCTGGCTCAGGTAATTGAAGCCAGCCGCTTGTGGCAGCTCCATTTTTTTAATTAGAAGTATTGCTATGATCTATTTTCTCTCATTCTGTACCATATTACTTGTGCTGAGTTTTGCTTCTTTGCTACCAGATAGGTTTGGCGATGTCTCCTCTCAGCAACAACTCACTATTTCTTGATTATCATCGGAACCCTTTCCCAATGTTCTTTCGCAGAGGTCTAAATGTTTCTCTATCAACAGATGATCCTTTGCAAATTCATCTGACAAAAGAACCTCTAGTGGAAGAGTACAGTATTGCAGCCTCGGTAATCTATCTGAGTGATTTCTTCACTGTGCTGGAGTAAAAAACTATAAACCCTTAACGCCACCTAATTAGTTGCTCCTCCACAGGTGTGGAAACTTAGCTCGTGTGATCTATGTGAAATTGCCAGGAATTCAGTTTGCCAGTCTGGTTTTTCACATGCTCTTAAGGTGAGCTTTTGATGTTCAATGCACCAATATGAATGTGAAATAGTTTCATGGTTGCGTGATTCCATTTGTTAATCCTTTGATTAATCTGCTATAGTCGCATTGGATTGGGAAACATTATTACAAGCGAGGACCTGATTGCAATGACATCCATAGAACCAATGTACCTCATATCCGACTTGAATTTCGTGACATGGTATATTTCTCTACTTAAATTTCTCACCCTACTTCATTGAATAATATGGTCAAACAATTTTGTTGCAGATATGGAGAGAAGAGATGCGACTTGTTTATTTAGGAAAGCCTATTATACCTAAAGAAATGGAGAAATGAGGCTCTCTTCATGCTTTTTTGTTATAGGGTGAGTTGCTTTACTTAATCTGGAGAACAATATTTGGAATAGTTTCAGACAGGCAGGCCCTATTTTATATTCTGTCTTACTGACTGACTACTCTTTACATTGTTCTTCAGTTGACCATATCCCATTCTCGTGTCTATCTCATCAGGTTCAAGGTTTAGCTATCGAGCCTTGTGCTAAGGTTGGGACGATATCCATCCCAGACCAATTCAACGTTTGCATTCTGCACTAGCTGGAAGGCGGACAAAAGAAAGTGTGATTAGCAGATGCCTCATGTGTCATCTACTCTCGAGGGGACGAGACCAGCGATTCAAGGCCAGAGGCGTCGCTCTTAGTTTCAGGTTATTCAAATTGATAAATAAGTAAACTAAAACTCTTCCCTTTGATTTAGTCGTAGATGCGAAAGCATTTACAATGTGTACTGCGGTGACTTGTGTACCAGGACATGGGTCAGCGGAGCTACTTTCATTTGCTAGGGAAAAAAAATAATACCCTTCGCCATGAGTTGGTGAATGGCTGATCGATCAGATGTTAATCAATTATATTGAGAGAATTATAAGCTGATCAAGGAACGAGGATGTCATGTTCTAATTAGTTGAGATCATCCGGAAATAATATTTAATTTATCTCGTCGGCCGAACTTTTTTTTTAAAAATAAATTTTGATTTTAAAATATTTAATTTATCTAATAATTAGATAGATTAAAATATTTTACAATTAAAAATAGAATTTTTGCCACCTCTGTTTGTTTTGTAATTTGGATTTTGGAGTGTAAAATTCAATTTTAATGTTTAATTATATATATATTAATTTTTTATAATTAAAATAAGATGTGAACTCATGCATACATATATGATTTTATTTTTTATTTAATCAAAATAAAATCCGATTTTAACTTTAAGGTTCCTAAGAACACATACACAGTTTTTACAAAATTTTGTCAACTGCTAGATTGATTAAAACATTTTGAAATAAAAAAATATCCAGCTCATAAAACCACAAGTATAATTTGATTTATATATATATAATTTAGGTTTTTACGTCACTTTGTTATAATAAAAATAAAATATGAAACGGGTTGTAAGGAGCGTATAAAAAGATTAGAGAGCAGAGTTAAGATGATCGATTTAGATCTATGGATTTTATAATAATAATAATAAAAAACAGTGAATCTAATTCGACGATTGTAAGCAAGTACGCAACTAAATTGCTACACAGAAGGTGCCCAAGTCCCTTCATAACATATCTGTAGTCAACATTTACGGAATTCAGAAAGCATCACACAACATTAGACAAGACTTAATAGAATGAGATTTAAAGCCTTTGTTTTCAAGAGCTAAATCTACACTGTTTTTAAAGTTGCTGTTTTCCAAGTTAAAAGACATCAATTATATCTGGAAGAACATCTCAACAGAAAGTGATTCCTTCTTAAACATCAAAAATAAAAATAAAAAAAAAACACAAATCTTCTCAACAGTTTATTCATTCAAATACAGAATGCCACTACATGACTGCTTGAACTGATTGGTCATTAATTTAGACATAACTAAAATTGCTAAAATTAAGATTATTCCACACAAACAATTGCCAACCAAATGGGAAGAACACACCCACCCCTCTTATTGGCAGGTACTTGTCTCAATATATAGAATTTACTAGGAAGTATTACTATTACCATCGAGAGAAGGCAAACATGTGCTTAGAACTTCGACAGCGTATTCCAACTCCTGCTGCGATATGACCAATGGGGGGACAAGCCTAACCACATTCCCTTTTCCAGCAGTCAGCACCAACAGGCCGGAGTCTCGACAAGCATCAACAAGTGGTGAAGCTTGGACATCCAGCTCAATTCCGACAATAAGCCCAAACCCACGAACTTCTTTCACATGAGGGTTCTCTCCCAGCTTCTTGAGTAGTAATTCTTTAAGGTAGAGTCCTTTGTGGCTTACACTGGCCAAGAAATCGGGATTCTGGATTTTATTCAATACTGCAAGGGCAGCATGACAGACGAGCGGACCGCCGGCAAAAGTGCTCCCGTGGTCTCCGGAGCTTATGGCCGCTGCAACCCTTTCAGTGGTGAGGACAACACCAATTGGCAGACCTCCGGCTAGGGGTTTTGCAAGGGTCATTATATCAGGTGTCACACCGAAAGCTTCATGGGCCCAGAGCTGACCAGTGCGGCCCAACCCACATTGGACCTGATCACATAAACAAAAGATACTGAACAGCTTGAAAAAAAAATGCGGGCAAAAGGTAGACAGTGGACTGACAAATACATAATCAGCAACTACACAAATTAATTATATCAGATATGAGATATTTATGATATTTGAATCTTGAACAAACATGTCTCGTTAAATAAACATTGTTATCTAGTAGTGCAACTTTCTCTATTCTATACAACTTTTGTGACAGAAATATTGCTTGTGTACGAAGATACAAAACAATTTCAGTGGTTGATTGAAGAATGATCTTTCAAGACAGGCGAATTGAGCAAGTGACATTTAGAGGGCAACACCCACAATTACAATGGTGAAAACACCTCACAAAAGATGAATACCTTCTTCAAGCCTTTGACTTAGTTGAATAGATGAATTAAATGAGCTCAGTTGATAAGTAAAATATAGAATCTGAAAAAGCTGAGGGCTTCAGCAAAATAATTGATGACCTTAACAAAAGAGCAAACAAATAGTTATGCAACCTAAGGCATTGCCAGTATGTGACTGCTTTTTCCTTCTAAAAGGAAATGATGTATGGAGGACATCTTAATATGTGTTTATATATATAGACGCATGATCTTAAGCTGCTTACCTCATCAAATACCAAGAGAGCTCCAGAATCATCACATGCAGTTCGCAGTAGTTGTAGGAAGTCCTTTGTAGCACTGAATATCCCACCTTCACCTTGAATTGGTTCCACAAAGACTGCTGCAGTTTTGCCAAATTGAATGGCTTTTAGAGCCTCTTTAATATTCCCATATTCTACGAATGTGACCCCAGGCATGACAGGTTCAAAGGGTAGCCTGTATTGCTCTTTACTTGTCAGCGCCAGAGCACCCAGTGTCCTTCCATGGAAACTATTACTGAAAGCAATGAACTCAGTAGCGGGAAATTTTTCCTCTGGATGTGAATGTCTCTGGAACTTCCTGGAGAATTTTATAGCAGCTTCGTTTGCTTCTGTTCTGGAGTTTGTGAAAAAAACGCGGTCAGCAAAAGAACACTCTACTAGGCGCTTTCCAAGAGTTACCTGAATCATTTTGCATCTTAATACTTGAATTAGTAAAAGGGAAAGAGTGCTGATGCTCAAGAAAAAGTCAAATTGGCATCATAAAAAAAATATATAAAGGCAATAAAAAGAAGTCACAAACAAGAATGCATAAGCTTGGTACATCAGTTTCATGTTCAGAAACAAAGTAATTGGGAAAAAAAACCTAATGTGTTTTAATTTTTTCAGATGGGTGCAGCTTTAGAGAGTTTTCTGTGACTCAATTAAACAATTAACTTGAGAAACAAAAAACAAATATTTCATTGATGTTTTTTGAAGAATTTTAGTCATCTAGCAGATGGATGTTATCGGGCATCTTTAGGACCATGAAGGATTTACTGCAACTTCGTTATAGAGACTCGATGTCCCTCGAGTAGGCCAAGTTACCTCATCAAGTGCTCAAATTAGGATTAGGTCAACTTGTGCGTTCAGTGGAGAAAGTCACAGAAAACCACTGAACTGAAACTGAGCATAATCTTTTGAAAGAAAAGTCAAAAGATGGCCCAAAAATTCAGTTAACTAAATTAATTCCATGAAGATGGAATTTATTGCCTATTCATGTGAAATATGAGCAAGTTTGAATTACTTAGTTTCATTTTAAGACAGCAATTAATGTGACACCCTAATTTAGTCCCATATAGATAGTTATAAGATAATCAAGAGAGTTTAGAGGCACAGAATACTGAACTACTACTGCCTCAAGTTTAAGCATTTCTGACTAGTAGTTGAGCCTATCAATGTCAATGAGTCAATTTTCTCAAATGATCAGTTTGTTACAATTGGTATCTAAGCAAATCTAATTCCAGGCATCATGAGGCAATCAAAAAGGGTTGCCGCACAATGACAAAGCAATCACTGTGCCTCATGTATCACAATGACGGAGCAATCACTTGCTTCATGTAACACCGATTAAGGATGGCTTCCGATTATGAATTGGGTTGTTAAGGATCATCATGCCTTAAGTGGAGATTGGACAATCTAGTCCTGAATGATGAATTATAGGCTAATCACAGGAGCTAATAAGTTTAGATGAATAAATACCAAAAATTAATGTCTTAATTCTCTCATCTAGATGGATTTTTATAATACTGTGGCACTCTAATTTAGCTCCACAATAGAATTGTGGGTTAATCAAGGGTGTTTGTAAACTTTTATATTACTATTGATTTGGGCTGACAATAGTAGTTGGACCTGACAGATAATGAGTCAATTCTTCCATCTGAATGGATTGTGGCATGATGATGGAATTGGGAAAGGTTGTTAATGTAATGGCAGAGTCGCTATAAGGCCTCACATGTCATTAGTGAAAGATGATATGTGACTGAGTTGGATGCTAGACCTTGAAGGGGCCATCAAGGCTTCACAGGAAGGGATTGTGTCACCCTTAGTTCCTCATGGAGAGCTGTAGGTTAATCAAGACAGTTTATAGGCATGGATGAGTGAACTAGTATAAACTTAGGTTTAAGCATTTTGGTTAGTGTTTGGGTAAAGTAATAAGAAGCAATTGAGAAAAATCTTGAATTCGAAATGAATAAATGACAAAAATAACCGTATAGAAACTAGATATTTCAATTGAAATAAAAGTATACTAGATATGTGGATGCAGAGATCAAAACATTAGTCAATCTGCATTAACTCAGAAAGAACAAAATCATCATGCGTTTACCAATCACAGAAAGGGCATGACCAAATTAGGTTTCAATATCAAATACAAATAACAACAGTTAAAATCATAAACTCAAGAGGTTGGGAAAGTTTCCCTCCTTTCCTCGAAATATATATAACATACCAGTTTAGAACCTAAGGGGGAAAACAATACCACTTCTATTGGTTGTCATTGTGCTACAATTTTAAGAAAGGCAGAGATCCACGATAAAGCTAGAAAGATTAACTTTACCTGAGGCAATGAATAGTATACATTGCTGACATGTGTAAGAGTATTAGCCTGCTCAATCACTGCGTTGATCCAATCTGGGTCACTATGCCCCAGTGAGTTCACTGCAATACCAGCCGTCATGTCCAAGTACTCCTTCCCATCCACATCATAAACTTTGCATCCCTTTCCACTCTTTAACACCACCGGAGCTCGAGCATAGGTCCCAACAAACACATTCCTCTCTATCTCTATTACTTTCTCGCTCGCTCTCGACAATGGCTTTGCAGATCCCGCCTTCACTTTCTGTTGTTTGCCCGAAACAAGACAGGAATAAATTTTTGGAACTTCAGCTCGGAATGTGAATCTCCTTCTTCTGTCTAACTTAAACCCGTAAAGCGGATCGATTGACGAACAATCGTGAGACATGTGCAGCGTCTGTAGAGAATTCATCATGCTTCTCAGGAAGGACAGGAAAAAAAATCTTCTTTGATCCTCCAACGCCCTGAAAATCGAGTGTCACGAAGAGGAAACCAAGCTTGGGCCAAATATTAGATAGAAACCCAAAAGGAAACAGTTAAAAAAGCAATCTTTTTTGAATAATTACCCGATAAGGAAGGTTTGATCGATAATCCAGATAAGCTTACAAGGAATTGGAAAGAAAGAGAGAGAAGGCGGCCGAGATCCTTCGAACGAAGACAGACGAAGCCATCGCTGCTAACTGGAGACTGCAACGCCCAAACACTTCCACGGGCACTCCGCTCAATGCAAGAATTAGGGTTTAAAGTTGGGTAGTAGTAACGGTGTTAACATTACACATTGTGCCATGTAACGGCTCCGTTACATCTCGTGGCCCATTAGAAACGACTAACAGGCCGAGGTGAGTAAAGCCCAACTAAGTCATGGGCTTCGACAGTAAGATCTACAAACTAATTAATTGGTACAATTTTATCAAAAGAAATTATAACAAAGCAAATTACAAATTAACTCACAAAACATTTTAGATTCAGATTCAGATTTTTGAAGAGCAGAAACCACTGTGCAATAGTTAAACTGCTATTGGAAGAGCTCAAAACTTTAATCTGCAGAGTCTGAGAATTAAGATGTGCAGTTAATTAGGATAATTATGGACAGTTAGTGGCCACATTTGAGCTAAAATTCAATGATAATGATAAAGGACACCTGTTCAAGGAAGCAAACAAAGTGGTTTAGGTGGTTGCTTTTTCTTAATTATCAGATATTTATATATAAGCAAATGTTAGGTATGTCATTGTCCTCATCCTCACCATGTTAAACACCACTACAAGCAATTATATAAACAATGAAACAGCAAGTGGCATGCAATCCATAAAAACAATGAAACATCAAAAATATAAAAAAGATTCAATCAACTGTATTGCAGTGATACAAAGATAAGACTAAAACATTCAGATACTTACATTGGAGGATATATATAGATGTATGTTATATGAATTCAATGAGCATTAGTGTTTTGAGAAAGAACAAGATTGGTCGTGCATGGTGGAGAAGTAGGGCGCATGCTTGACTTGAACCAGCTAGCACAGTGCTGTTTTTTTGCTTAAAAAGCTCAAGAAGAATCGTCGAAGAAGGTTAACCGATATCGATCGATTGATTGAGAGAGATGGTGATGGAGCAAAGGTTGCACGTGCCCTGCTTCTCCACCCTGCACAACCTGATCACCTCGAGCTCAAGGGGATTGAAGGAGATGCAAGGCCTTTGGGTGCTGATAATATTTATAGGACAGGGGAATGGATGATCTCATCATCATGTTCTTTCATTCTTGTAAATTAAAAAGAATTGTGATAGAATAATACTAGTAAAATTTGAAACTTGGCTAAACCTTAAAACGTAATTATTTGAGCATGAGTAGATCTTCATCATTACAAGGAGATACTCATCATCATCAATCCACTTTTATTAGTGAGCACCAACTCAAACCCTAGAAAGTGCAGCATCAAGAAGTAGACATCAAAGTGTCCTTTCTTTTTTGTTTCTGAAAGATAAAATATGTTCATCGTGTTTAATAACGAAGAAGATTTGAAAGATTCAAAGTCTTAGTTCCTTGCTTTTTGTCTTCACACCCCAGCAATTTTCCAAGCACAAAGTTGGAGATATGTGAACTTAATTCATCCATGGCAATCAATCCCTGTCAAGGGAAGTAGACAACAAGATTAATTGGCATCATACAGATGTATGTTTTTGCTGAGGCTTTGGATCAATTGTTGTTTCATGTCCCAATCAAAACAAACAAATAAATTTAAGGTCATTAGAATATAGAGGAACAGATGGTCTAGGTGATTCTGACTTAGAATTCATTTAATGCTTATGTTTTATTGCGATTTTTATTCTGATATTTAGATGGACAATTAATTAAGTGAAATAATTTATTCAATTTTATGACCAATTTAATGAGTCAAATTGAGCAATTACTAGATAGAACGATTCAACATATTAAACCAGAAACTAAAAGGAAGGGAATCGCTTTCTAAAATCCAACCCTTTCTTCAAGGAGCTGGGAATCTGTTTCCAAGCAGACAATAATGGAGTAGCTTTGACATGATGCTGGTGGGAAAAGAAATATTTTCAGAAAAAAACAAAAAGGAAATAAAGGAGATGAAAAGAAAAAATTGTTTTCGTACATTAAATCTGCTTAATCAATATGATCTTATCTTAAGATGACAGCAAGAGTGATATGGAACATCTGCTGCTGAACGATTATGCTTTTGTTTATAATGAAAACATTTCTTTTAGTTACAATCTCAAATAGTGTTTTCTTAGAATAGCATCCAGCCAATAATTCTTGCAAGACAGAGACAAAGAAAAAATTATTATTTGACTTTGGGGTTGGGAGACTGATAATTTTCTTTGACATGCACCAACACGATCGACCAACTCCTCATCAATCTAAACTCATTTCAATTTCAACAGTTCAAATGACTTAACTAACAAGACTAAATAATTACTAATACAATTATACAAAAAACATGTATCTATTGATAGTTTCAGAATCTTAAAATAGGTGCATCACTATAAAGAATTAATATCATTAATGCACGATTGGAGATAATAGTCACGTAAAAAAGAGAATAATAGTACACAAATAGTAAGATTAGAAGCAAATGATAGATTTACAAATAAGCACAACAAGAAGTTAAAGATGATCCGAAGATCTAAAACAAGAGATCCGAAGATCTAAAACAAGAGAGATTATATCTCTGTTATTCTCTTCCTGCTCATATATATATCCTATTCAGACTTTTTATGATCGATCCAATTAAGCTATAATATACGAATGAAAGAACTCGCAGGCCGCCATTAACAAAGCTCAGACTCCCTTCGGGCATCTTCCAGGCGTTCCTGCTAAAAATTATAAGCTGGATGCAAAAGATATAATGAAGAAAAGAACTAGTCAGATTGAAATATTTTTATAATTCTTCATCGTCGTTGAATTGATGGAAACGAATTCCTTTACGCCATGATCTTCTCCTCCGCCCATGGGGAGAAGACGTCGCCGCCGTTGCTGCCGCCGCCGGTGCTAAGTTGGTAGCCATTTTGCTGCTCGCTGCCGGCAGCGGAGAATCTCTGTCCAATTGGTGCGATAGGAGCATCCTTTACTAGAGATTGCACCCAGGGTAGGTCAGGTTCGTTCATCGTGGACGGCGGGTTGACAGTCGCTGTGGCGGAGACGCCTCCAAAGGTGGCGGCTTGGTTGCCGCGGAAGGCAAAGGAGGCAGATTTCCTCAGCTTCGACAACTCCTCTTCTTGGATGCCCCAATCAAGCTTACCGCCCGGCGAGCCCCAGTCCGTGAGGTCGGCCGCAGGTGGGGCCGTGATTGGGGAGAGGGTAGACGAGCGGCCGGTAGATTGCCCACGATCGATGAAACTCTGGCTTCGCTTGGCGAAAGCAGAAGCCCTCGAGTTCATGATGGCTTTCGCCATGGAGGGGTCCAGGCCAAACGATGACGTCGCGTTCACCGGCGGGGAAGAAGAATGGCCGCCTCCGATTCCAGAGAGCAACTGCGTCTGGTGCTTTTGGAGACCAGGTGCGGATTGGTATTGAGGAGCTGACTGCCTCATGGAGAGACCCTGCAACTGAGTTAGCAGCGATGGGTCTACATGCCCCAGCATATCGCTGAGTTCGGAAGAGCGAGATGCTTCCGCTAGGTTGTTCGAGCCCCAATTCGCACGGGGTGACGAAGTTCTAGTGATTTCATCGATGAGCTTCTGCTGATATCCTTCCAATCCGAGTAAATCGAGGTCGAAATCCATGTCTCTGGCACTCAGCGAAGCCTTCAGCCTGCTGCTCGGCAACTGCAAGGCCGGAGGTGTCATGGCACCGCCGGTCGGGTTCATCCACAGCGACGCAGCTGACGAAGCCGAGGGGGACATGGGAGAACCCGGCTGCTGCATCAGCATGAACGCCGTGGCCATGTCCAGAGAAGAAAGGCCTGGCGACGACGACCGCGACGAGGGCAACACCATTCCGGCAACTGATGCCGCCGAGGGATTCACGGTTCGAAGTTCTTCTGGTTTGTGGGCAAAGAAGCAAACCCGACGATTGCAGCCGGTCTCATCCTTGCACAGCCGAGTCCGATACTGTGCGGGGTGGAGCCAACTCTCGAACACGCCGTGGGCGTACTCGCAGGAATCGCCGTTCCGGCAAGATCCTTTGCGGAACTCAGGGCACGGCACGCAGCTATACGAGAACTTTCGCGGATCTCGGCGCCGGGCGTTCTCGCCAGGATGTACGAAGGGGCACTCCGTCCAATCGTGGGAGTAAGCCCGAGAGCACGGTTTGATCTTGAAGGTATACATCCGAAACTCGTCGGTGCCGTAAATCCCGGTCTTGATGTCGGGAAGCGTCAAATCCAACGGATATTCCTTCTTCTCTCCATGTTTAGCCGTCTCTTCCTTATTTGGCGATGCGACCCTAGGGCAACACGGGGCCTTGAGGACAACTTCGAGCGATTTAGCCACGCTGTTAGAAAACTGCCGGGCGATGACGTCACCAGGGCGGTTGCCGCTAGCATCGAGGGCATCGACGGCGTCCGCGGAGGCGCCGATCAGGAGCTTGACGGCCTCGAGAGAAGCCGCGGAGCCGCCGGCAGCGGCGCAGTGGAGAGCGGTGGTGCCGTCGGAGGCAGCGTTCCGGGCAGCCTCAGCGGGACGTGCAGCGAGGATGTAGTCGATGACGGCGGTGCTACCAAAGAGGGCCGCGATCATGAGCGGCGTACGCTGCTGGTAACCCATACCTCGGCCGGGAGAACGAACGTACCAGGGAGCCGAGGCATCGAGCGGCCGTCCCTCCTCCACTGCCCGCTTGAAGGCAGCGACGTCATCTGAAGCAGCAATCTCTAGGAGCAGCGCAACATCCTCCGCCACCGGCGGTTGCTTCGGATCTTCGCCAGCCGGCGAAGAAACTTTCCGGAGGCCGCTACACATGTCTACCCTTATCCACAAACCAACGAAAACCGCCGTAAAAAGACGATCAAATCATAAAAAAAATACCAAAAAATTCAACAAATCAAACTAAGACGAGGCAGAGAAAGGATTCTTACAAGAGATCGAAGAAACCGAAGAAACCAACAGATCTTTGTGTGCGGAAGAGGTGAAGATGTTTCGGTGCTTGGTCCTTTTTGTAGGTGAGGATGGGGCGAATAGTTTATACAAGGAAGGCAAAAAGTCCTGCCAAATTTACTCTTCGACCCTCGAACTACCTCGAATTCGCTAGATACAACCAAGGCGGGAACGAAAAACAGCCACAAAGGATGCAATAAATAATATCTTTACACAGAGGACTAAAATAAAAGAGACCACAATAATTCCATGGCGGTCTTCCGGTCAACGATTCGACTCACGGAAGGCAGCTGCCTGCTTCCTACTCCCTAAACGAAGCCAAAATGAAACGAAACGAAACGAAATCCCAACAAAAATGAAACGAAACCAAACCAAACGATTGGCGGGCCCACCCGGGCGCGGCTAAGTGGACATCGCGTCAGCGTCGCGGTAGCTGTGGGTCCCGGATGCAATTGTGGCCAACTGCAGATCGACGCGTCGACGGTGCGCAATAATATCCCGTATGGCGCCAGGGACACGTGGCGAGTCATGCGCTTCGCGCTGCCTCCTAAACTTGGTTCGGTTCGTGGATCATCGCGGTTCGGTTCACCCGCTCGATTCGCAAACGAACGATGAAGCGGACATCTCGCTTTCGGCTCGCTGCTAATCCACTCACATAACGTTACCCCCGACGTACCTGACTCATTATTCGTTGTGGGCTTGACGAATAAATGAAGAATTATGGCAATAATTAATCTTTCCAAAAAAAATGTTTATTCTTTCCATAATAAAAAAATAAAAATAAAATGTTGACATGATCTATTTCATTCGTTGTATCATGGAAAATAAAATAATATTCTTTGTTTTATCAGGCCCTTTTTTTAAATAAAAATAAAACTTTTATCAGTCAAACTTTAAGTCTAACTTGTTTAATTCTATCCATATATTTTTTTAAAAAAATCAAAATGATAATAACAACAAAAAGAACCTCTAAAAAAATATTTATAAAAATTTAGATATATGTATATAAAATCTCGAATATTTATTTAAACCTGACATAGATAAGATATTTAAGATGAATATTATATATTTCTTTTTGGTTGGTATAAATATATTTATCTAAAAAAAAGTTATGTGAGCTTTTACTTGTAATCGAGTATGTATCTAAAGCTCAAGTTGTCTTTATCTATCAATATTTATTTATTTATTTTACATTAAAATAATTTATTTTTTCTAAAACATGTAATTTTTATAATAAATACAAATATTTATCATTAAAATAAAAAGATATGTATATAAATAATATCATTTTTTTATTTATTTGTATAAATCTTTATAACATGCTCCATGTCTTATAAATCTTCTCAATTATTTCTCCCATCTATCATTAATTATTCATTGTTCCTAGAATAGCTATATTTATAAATAAATCATGAACATTTTTTATATTTTGAATTTTATGTATTATTAAGATTATAGAAAGATTTTAAAATGTTGCATAACGACAATTGATACACCATTTTGTAATGTCTTATTTTGGATGGAATTCAAAATAAGGAAGACAATTAATGCAAGCATTTAACCATTATAAAAATATATATTATAAAAAATGTATTATTTTATTCAAAACTTGTCCAAATTTCATATTGCGGGACATAATTATAATTTATAATTTTGCTTTGTAGTTTGTATTGTAAAAAGTCATAACGTCCATCTTAGATGCCCTTCAATACTGAATCTATATCAATTAAAAAAAAATAAATCATAATAATTAAACTATTTCTTGAGATGATATATATTTTATTATTTTTTTCAATGATTCAATCTCTATTCTTTTATGATCTATATAGTTTGTATTCATGCCGTTTATTAACATGGATATCCAAACCTTTCAAAAGTCAAACTGATTTTTATATCCAACGTAGAAAAAAAAAAGGAGAAATTAGTGATTAAAATAATGCAAATTATAATTAAAGAGAATAATGTTTTTACTTCCACCTTCTAAACATTTATTCCTCAAAATAAAAATAAAAAAAAGTTGGGCGTACAAAAGATATAAAAAATATAAATTGATAATTAAAATATTTGACCAATTGTTTGTGTGTGCCGACTTTGGGATAAGATCACATCAGAATCTGCAGTCCAAATCCAAATGCACGAGACATCCGATTGACCGTTGATGCGGATGGTTGCTCTGTTTGACCGTTGATGCCGATGGTGGCCTTTTTTTGCATCAAACACTTACAGTAAAAAATATATATATATGATCTGGTAATTTTATTATATATTTTTTCAATTAAAATAGCATTATCAATCTGCTTTATTATGTAAAGTCGTCTATTTATTATTAAAAAATATCATCAATGATCTGGTAATTTGTGAAACTCACAAAATCAAATAGTGTAGGATTTTTGAGTATTTCATAATTTTAAATATATAATATTATGCTGGTATTTCTTAGTTTAAATAATTAATCTATTTTTAAAATAAAAAATAATTTAACTAACCATGACGCATGATGACGACACTCTCATCGAACTGCTTAATTTCGAAATTGCCACCAGAATTATAAATATTTATTAATCGACAATGTATGTTGCATGATTAATATATGATATCTAATTATAAAAAATTATTGGACCGGCGTCAATCACCAGATTAGCATTAAATACAGTCTACGACTTAAGAAACGAATGGAGCTTGATCACAACTCTAGCAAACCCTAAACCATTATTTTGTTAACCTACTCGCTAAAAATTAAAAATAAATCATAAATATATTATGGACTCAATTTATCCGCAATCTAATTGTTATTATTTAATTATTTTATGATATACAGTTTGTAAGTCAAATTAAGTTCATCTTCTCCGGAAATATTGTGGCCTTTAATTTATTTATTAAGATATATTTTTTCATAAAATAATTACTTTAAATTTTTTAGATACTATTTTAGAAAACATAAATCATAGTTTTAATTTCCTTATTTACATTATTTGTCTATGGTATGGTTTTTTAATTCCCGTTTAAAGCTTGTATTTTAATTTTAAATATGATTCAACTTGAATTATTAATTAATTAATTATATAAAAAACAAATTTAGAGGGGGCGTCGACTTGTTAATGATATTTAATAATTTTGACAAGTGAGGGGCCATCGACTTGTTTCAAAATAATAACATAAATTCAATGTATTTGTCCTAAATTAAAGTTACCCTGAATCAAAAGTATGTCACCATCAAATGGGCCTGGAGATAAATCGGGCCGGGAACTTTTAAGGCCATTGTCGGAATTTAAATGCAGATGTATAGATGCGAATCGGTTTATTTAGAGAAAAAAAAACTCTGGTTATTAGATTGAAGAATTGTACCAATTGTGTCCCCGAGTTAGGGCATTGTCTCGACTTCGTTAAGATTCGATCTTTGTCCACTTTAATAAATCTGTTCCATATTAACATACTCAACCATACCATATAAGCAATTAGTTGTTATAGCTATGTCAATTAGTTGTTACCCTATTGTTATCGTGACACGTTGATAATACCATAAAATATATAACAGTTCGTACTATGATTATAAATAGTAAAATATTATAGTTTTAATAATAAATTCTTACTACAAGATAAAATGTTAAATAAAATAGTAATTTGGTTAATAGATAATATTCTAACAGGTATTTATTCAACTGTCTATATATAAACTGCTCACGTATTGTATGCCCAATACGGATATCCACTTAATTAAATGAGTAGATATACATTTAAATTTTTTATAAGTATTTAATGTGTCAAATATTTGATTGATTAACGTCTCTAAACTGACATCATTATCAGCTCAAACAGTTGGAAATAGAGACAAATAGAAAATTAGGTTCTCAATGATTCATTTTAAATTAATGAGTTGGACTGTAGTTTTAAAATATTAGAAAATATATTCTAAAATATTCATAATAATTTAAAACATATAAAAACAAGTAGCGCTTAAATAACATGATAGCAACATTTAAACAACTGAATTACGATTGCTAATAAACTTAGGGCATCTAAAAGTTGAATAAAAAAAGCTTTAACCATTGTAATTTTAATTTAAGAACAGTAATGAAATTCAAATATATTTGTTTTTCTTGAAATTAATCGTGTGAGTGGGGTTAAGAATTAGTTAACAATGAGCTTTGAGATTAACAGTATACTTTTTTTATTGGGTAGAGAATAATAAACTTTTATATATTTGATGTAATATATTGAAAATTATATATATAAAAAATCATTTAGAGGTCTAATAATAGAAGATCCCTTTGAATTAAAAATCTCAAACCTAATGTCCATAATAGTTCGAGTTTTTTTGTTCAATTTTCTTCACAAATCTTTCTAAAAATTTTACATTGGAGATGTCCTTTAAACAAAAAAAGATATATTATATTATTATATTAATCAAAGTATTATCTGTAATCCACCGAATAAACATTAGAGTTAAAGTCTTAACTCTTAATCCAGTTCTACAATCTAAAATTAATTACAATATAAATGACAACAGTTGTAATTTTATTGGTTCCATTTCTATGGTGCGTGTGCGACTCCACTTGCATCCATTTAATTTAAAAATAATTAATTTAAAAGCTACCCATATTTTCATATGTTCCATCTCATTTGGTGGCTCCACCTCATGGGTACCTCACAATTACACGGTATGAGAAATTAAAAAGAAGACAAAAGAATCACAAATTATATTATATTTTATTTTTCATGGTTTCAACATTTTTATCGTTTGTGGACCTTCTATTTCTTCCTTTTTCTGATTATTTTTATTTTCCTTATTGCTATTTAGTAATGTGGCATGAAAAAAAATAAAATCGTTAAAGAAAAAAAAGAAATTGAAAGAAAAAGGACTGAGAAAAAGATAAGAAGCAAAAGAGGGGCTTTAGAACCGTCCATCTCAAGTGCTGACGCACGGATCGTGAAGTTTGACGTGGTGATGGTGGCTGCCGCAAGTATTGACGTCAACTGCCGTCCCCGACCCGCATATTTAGCTGTGCTCCGCGACCGACCGCACGGTGAACAGCAGGCGCGCGCCCGGGTGCTACCATTTCCTCCTCCTCCGCCGCCGTGGTTCTCCTCCACCTCCTCCTCCGTCTCGGCCCCAGGTGGGGCCACTCCGTCGAGGCCGGAAGAGAGCCGAAGAGCCTTCCCGGTGTTCACGTCTCCGCTCTCCGTTGCTGCCATGGCCGAGCTGGCCCAGGCGGAGTTGTGCTCTCCGGGGCCCGCCGCGACGGCGACCTCGACGGGGAAGAGCGTCCAGGTCTGGCGTGCTCTGGTGAGCTGGATGGTCATCCTGTTCCGCCTCCTCCTCCAGATCCTGCGAGGGACGCCCTCGTGGGCTCAGCTCCTCTCCTTCGTTGGCCTCCGCCAACCCCTCCTCTTCTCTCCGTCCGCCGCATCCACGGGTTATAAGCCTCTCGCAGTGGATCGACCTAGCGACGCCCAAACCCTCCGGGTTGGAAACTCGCTGGAGTCCCTCAATAGGCTCACGGTATGACTTCGTTTTCGATCGGGGTACTAGGTTGTGACTATTTGGTTTGAATATTGGATATTTTAAATAGATTTGTTGAGATCTATCTTCTATTTAAGTTTCTTCAGATATTGCTAGGAAATACGGTTGCATTCTCCTCGCTTGTCTCGTTATCGCCTTGCCATTCCGTGATTTTTTGGGGATAAAACCAAAGATTAATTTCTGAGTTTTCTTGAATTTATTTCTGAGTGTCCAAATGATCTTTACTGACGTGCTTAAATTTTTTTACAAAGGCGATCTTGCCAAAAAGACTTGGCGAATTAGGGCTGGAGGAGTAAGGTAAGTAGCCAATTAAGTGAATTGATAACCTAGGATCTTCAGGTAAAGGTCTTTGCTAGAGTTCTATGAACCGACAAGTTTATGAAGTCTAAATACATACCAAGTTTTGTATGCTCAATGATTCCCTGAGCTCGAGATAAAATGTTGGCAATACTCATCATGCCTTGATTCTGCATATCAATCAATGATCCATATTATGACAACTTGATTTAGTCTCACAAGAGGACTGGGTTTGCTGTGTTGATTCATAAGTCTAGGCTAGTCTTTTATGATTAAATACGCTGAAGATTTGTTAATGGTGTTGAACGTTAATTTATTATGTCAGTCATGAGATTTTGATATCAAACCAACATGACTCTAAGATTCATAACCAAATCTAATAAAAAAGTCTTTCTAAGAGGTGGTCAACATATGATCTAACATCCTGAGCTAGATTTTGAATGTCGGCAAGGATACAGACCTTGAACGATGGTGACTGCAACATCTGTGGTGGAATCCCAAGAGGGAAGTGTAGGCTGTTAACTTCATGTGTTAACTTTTCACGCCCATACCTTGTGTACAATCACTACCAATCATGAGATGTATTATGCTCAGCTTTATGAACATGACTGATTTGCGCCAATTGTTGTGTTTGTTATAGGTAATTAATTTTTTCACGGTCAAAATGTGTCTGTTTATCTAAGAACTACGAAAATTATATTGGAAGAAGTACATATAAATGCCACCATACTTGCAAAATCACTCATTGACTTTATTCAGAAGTTGAAATATGAAAAATTCTCCATACATTGGGAAACATTGATAGGCCACAGAGTATTAGCTAAAGCTATAGCCCCATGAATCCCATGATGATGTGGGGATATGTTATAGATAACGACTATCACTCTTTGGTTTGGTTGGTCATATCCCAGAATATTTTGCTTAAACTAAAATTGCTGGTTAATGAACATAGAATGAAATAACTACAAGTAATGATAAGTTTGACGAAAAATCAGATCTGTTGTGATAACTGATGGTTACTAAAATGTTTTCATACAGTACAAGAACCTATAACAGGCTCGATAGAACTCGGGTAAGACATCATGTGTTACTTGGTAATGTTTGATGAACTTGACCCAAAATGCTGATCAATATAGTTAGAAATAGATTTCACTACCTGGTTTCAGTTTTAGCTTCTTGTTTGTTGCTTTGAAATTGCTGTAATTCTTAACTTTGCATGTACTTTTATGTATTTCCTTCCCGAAATTGTAAGAACTTTTATGTTCACTAAAATAGCAGACAACATGCTTTGCTTATTCAGCCACAATAAGTACTCAGGGTATCCAGTGTTGGACCAGGTATTCCGTCCCAAGCCCTTGTTTGAACTAATGAACTTTTGACCTTTTAACTTTCTTTGTCATGTTATTTTTAGTCCTATTCGACTAAAAGAAATAAGTAGATGTTCAGTGTTTTGTTGTGTTAAGGACTACTACTGAATTGAAGAAAATTTTAAACCTCTTGGTCTACTACTGAATTCTTATTATCAGAATTTTTCTTTCTTCTACTGCTGCATAAACTCCTGAATTTTGCCTGTGTAACTGTTCTGTTCTTCCGCTTTATCTTCAGTTCCTTTTCCAATTCCATAACTGATTTTTGATAGATGGCCTCTCCTGTCCAACTAATGTAGAAATGGCCTTTAAATCATTTGAAAACTTTGTTAGATAACCATTATTCTTGTATCCTTCTCTTCTTTATTCTTGTTTTAATTTTACAACAAAAGAAGTAATGCTGGGAGAAAAAGCGGATGATACAATCATATCTCATACCCTTTTGTTTAAAACTATGAAATTTCTGTGAAAGAATATATAAGGATACAGCATTTCCACCCTTCTTTTACAGATTGAGATTATTATTGGAATGGTCAATTTGTGCTTTGTTTCTTTCTGTCAATGTTAACAATGCAATTTCTGGTTGAAAAAATAGATGAATTCATGGAAGTGTTCCATGAGAATCCTGAGGCAGAGAAAAGATCCTTGTGTCATTTCAGTGATATGTCTTTGTTTAGTTTTTATAATTGAGTCAAATTTCACCGTTCAAGTTCATGGATTTCATTAAAAGCATATGAGAGGTATTGAGAATGTTTTGTTTATTGTTTTTTAATGACTTCCTCATTTATGGTTAGGCTCCTAACGTTTGCAGGTTGTACTTGATTTGGATGAGACTTTAGTATGTGCATATGAGACATCCAGTCTTCCATGTGCAGTTCGTACGCAGGCCATTGAAGCTGGTCTAAAGTGCTTTGAACTAGAATGTATATCTTCAGAAAAGGTTGGTCTTATGACTTGCCTATTTTAAATTTTCAGCATCATCTTAAGGTCCATTTGTAATTTTGCTGAAAATTATTGAAGGATGCCGATGGAAGACCAAAGGTCAACCATGTCACTGTCTTTGAACGCCCTGGTTTGCACGAATTCTTAAAACAGTGCAGTGAATTTGCAGATCTTATTCTTTTCACAGCTGGTCTTGAAGGTTGCTGTTTTTGGTGCTAGTTTTCTTCATTGTGTGCTTGTGTGTGTGTGTTTAAAATTTTTATACTTCTGAATGTAATTTATTGTATGCTTCCTTTTGCATCAGGTTATGCTAGTCCTGTTATTGACAGAATAGACGTTGACAAAAAATTAAGTCATCGGCTATACAGGCCTTCAACTGTGAGCACGTAAGTGAAAGTTCTGCTCATGAATTTGCACTCTGAGTTATAAATAATCTCTGTAGCTGCGCATTTTTAGTGTGACTATATTTCGAGTGTTATTGATCATAGTCAATATCACAGAAGTTTTAGCCATTGATATTCAAATGGTACTTGGTGGAGTGCACAATCATTGTCATATGATGGTTGGCCAACTTATGTTTTTTTCCTAGGTTAAGGTTAAACACAAAGTAATGTTCCTGAAAAGAAAATAAACTTTTTCTTTTTGGTTGAAAGATAGTTTGTTGGAGAGTCAAAGTCTCAAAATACAGATTAAATGCTAAAAAATATTGATTCTTCAAGGCGTGATTTATTCTTCAGATGTTATTTAATGTAAATGACTGAATCATTAGTGACAACTTTTCTTTAAATATAAATTATTGTTCATTTATCGAATCCAATGAAGATTCATATAGCCATGTTTACTGAATGCTTAAATGTCTTCATAAAAATTGCATATTGCATGTGGTGCCTACATATATCTGTATAATTTTTGTATCCAAAACCTTCTACAGTCAATTGCTAAATCCTGCACATACTATACATTATTGTACAAGTAAATGTTATCTGTTTCTGTGAATCAGGGAATACCGAGAACATGTCAAAGACCTTACTTGTGTATCGAAAGACTTCTCCCGCACTGTTATTGTCGATAACAATCCATTTAGCTTCTTGCTTCAACCTTCCAATGGAGTACCATGCGCCCCATTCTTTGCAGCACAGCCTTGTGATAATCAGGTAAAAGACTTGGAGTAATACCTGCGCGCCAATTTTCTTTCTTTCAATCTAAGAACTAAACAAATCCCTTATCGATCAAAATATTTTCTTTGCTTCCAGCTCATGGAAGTCATACTTCCCCTTCTGAAGCAACTTTCATTTCAGAAGGACGTCAGACCTGTTCTATATGAAAAGTTTCGCATGCCCGAATGGTTTGAACATCAAGGAATCCCCTCCATAAACCCTAGTCTGTGAGACATCATCGAATTCCTGCTTCGAAGCTCCCCTTACTGGAATGTACAGTAGGTATTTTAATATACACAACGCAGGAACCCTAATTCAAGGGGGGTCCCTGCTTGTAGATAATGATTAGAAGAATCTCCTGAGCGTCAAAGAGTGGCGAAGGATCAAGATTTTATGGCTCAAAGGAAGAATTTTGAGACCGAAATGAACAGATCTATTGTTAAGCATTACATATGCTTAGGAAGATTACTTCAAACTGCAAGTGTAGCTGTTTTTGTATTGTATATTATTCTCAATGATCTTGGGCAAGGGAAGGCTTGTGCAAAATCAAGTCATTCAAAGCATACAACCAAAATCAAATAACACCAACACACAAAATATGTTTGATCTAAAGTCAGTCATCATAATTTAAAAAACAAATAAAAAACTAAAGGCAAAGTTTTGGGACTCACTCATGTTCAAATAGTTTGCAATGTCTTAATTATTTTGCTTGTTCTAATAAAATGATCAACCTTTTGCTTCCTCGTCCCATTTGTTGGTTTCTAATTCACTCCATCATTCGCCCACTGCTTGGCCCGATGTGGCGATGTTGCCGGACAAAGTATGCGGATTCACAAGCGATTGAATTGGATTACCTGGAGGAAAAATTCCGGGCGCCATGGTCGAGTCGGCGAAGTAATTCACGAGGCCAGCGGGTGCCTTGCCCTTCTGCCAAGAGTAGGAGTCGGTGCTATCTGCGAAATTGCGGAAGTAGGAAGTCGCCGGTGAGTTGTTCGACGAAATGCTACCGTATTGATTGTTCTCCTGCGTGTGATGGAAGAATGGATTTATGTTTCCAGGCACGGGTTTTAGATTCGGAATTGGGGTGAGGAAGCTTGGCGCGGGGGCTGGCGGCAGCATATGCTCTTGTTGCTGAGCCTGGAAGAGATTCGTCGGCGTCTTCATCGCCATGCCGGAGAAGTACGAGGGCAAGGGAGCGGTTGCGGTGGAATTCATCAACCCTGCCTTCTGCAGCAAGGCTGACCCGGATGAGGATTCGGAGAGCACTGGAGCTTGGAATTGCTGGTTTGTGTTGTTGTTCATGAAAGATAAGCTTCCGAGCATTGGACTGGCGGTGCTGGGGTTACTCTTCTGCCCAGCCTCGGTTAGCTATGTTTGTGCTAGCTATTTTGAGTCGGCTACATGAATTTTTTCCCTCTATTGAAATCTATGAAAGACTATATTACTTGAAATATTCAAATTAACTAAATCTTTTTTATTTGTTACACTGACTAATGCATTTTTTTGACCTCATCTCTCTAATCTTATAACTTGAACATGCCCGAACCATGCCAATCTATTTTATTTTACTATTTGTTGGAGGTAAAGTTAATTGTTGTTAAATAGTAACGCCTTTTATTTCATCCTTTATAGTAACATCACACATCAAGGCTATAATTTTGACAAACTAGTTTACTTGAGAGAATGACCATCATAAAAATATTGGACCAGTAGTATAGTATTTTGATGACCATAAACTCATAGGAAATTACCACTAAAATAATTTAATTTTAGTGCACAAAGTAAAGGAGAATATTTTAAAAATGTGCCTTTTTTACTCTACTTTTGTGCTTAGTTAGTATGCTAAAGCCATTTCATCTCTTGTAGATAACCAAAAGTGCTTTTAAACATAGAAATGTTTCACAGAAGTAGTTTAGTTTTTGTGAACAACATAGTCTTCTAGATGTAGAAGCACAACAAAACATGTTGAGTAGGCTTAAAGAGTTATAGGATATGTTAAAAGACATTCTTCATTATTTAGAATAAATGTCACATGAGTGTGGAATTAGAAAAACATGATCAAACCTTGATTGTCTTTGAGCTTCAGAGTTAATGATTCACAAACAATACCTAAAAAACTTGATCATTATGCTTCGTACTAATAGGCTAAATGAATGTAAGGACCATCAAATCCTTATAGGCACAAACTTTTATCATTAGTAACTCCTTGTTAACAACATAAATATATAAATTGGTTCATTTCCCAATACCTTGCGCTTTTGGCATAAGTGATTGGCCAAACAAAATTAACATGGTATCAAACAGTAGATCAGAGGCTCGAATCTAACTTGTATATATTAAAAAAAAATCAATTCATGTGTTAGGAGGAGATCAGGGTAAATTAAGTCAAGTATCTCACCCACACATGAATAGGTAAGCTTTTGGAATTAGTGAGTCAATCAACATTAACACACATGATATACTTGGGGATTCAGGCTTAGGCATATTAACATAAGATATGCATGAAATGGTTAAGGGTTTATAGAATATCTAACTACAATAAGGAATACATTAGCTTTTTATATCTTGTCTCAGGAAGTGTCTATAGTACACTTAACTAGACAAGTCAAAGTGATTTAACAATTTCATCCTTGGCAAACATTTGGTTGTTTTAATTTGGTATATTATAGATGTTTGTGATTTCGGGATTTGTTGCATTTATAGGATTTGAGTCTTTATTGGATTAAAAGGATCTATAGGAAATTTAGAGATTTGACTTATCTAGGCGATTCAAGCTTAAGATTCCATTAACAACTGAAAAGGATCCTAGTGGAATTTGGTAATTAGTTTCAAGTATCTTAAAATGAGTTAGACATAGTTGACTTACCAACTAGTTTCTCAAGAGGGTTAAGCAGATAAATAAACTTTACTAATGACTCAAAGTGATCTACTATTAGGTTTTATAAAATGAATCAGAAACCAATGGCATTTGGTCTAAATGGCATAGAGGGACCTAACCAGATGATTCCAAAGGGATCTTATGTTGGATTTTCAACGTGATTGCATGGTTCAAGGGGTTTAAGTTCAAAATATAGTGTGGATTCAAGCGACTCAATCTCAAGAGGACCAAATTGATATACTAGTTGTTCAAGGGATTCTTTATTGGTTTAAATTTGATAGATAACTCAAAATGGGCCATGTTGAATTTTGTATAAGTTGCTTAGAAGGAGTTAGACGAGTCTTGGGTCACCGAGTATGTTCTCAGTGAGTTATAGTTGGCAAAACATTTATGTTTACCTAGAGACCTTATGAAGTTTTAGGTTTTGACTTGAACTGAGAGAGTCAAAGAGACTACGAAAGATTTGATTTACATTGGAAAATTCATAGGGATCCAGAGTAGGATTTGGATAAAGCCTGAGTGGAAAATGGGACTTAGGATTTTTGGATCCAACCTGCTTCCAAGTCATGCTAGTTGAATGACTCTCAGAAGTATTTTGGCCTTTTGTGGGCTGCCAAACTGGGGGGATTGAAGTACCTTGTTGTTTGACCTTAAGTAATAGAACTTGTATTTTAGCTTTTTTGGGTCGACAATCATAGTTGAGAATTTCACTAGACACCATTAGGTTCAATTCGGGTGCTTTGGTAGTCAAAGATTTTTGTTATTAGGCCTTGTTGACTTTAAAGTATGTTGATGACAGGTCTTGACTGAAACAATTCCAAACCTGTGATTTGAGCTTAAACATAGGCCAATCCCCTTGGTTGATGGGTCATACGAGTTCCCAAAGTATTTAGGTTTGACCATGTTGACATTGAAATCTGTTGGTGTTGGTTCTTATCAGTTTTACAAGAATGTTTTCTACTCAAATAAAGATCAAAAGTGCCCCTATGTTTCTTGGATTCCCTAACATTACCTCCATCGAAAGGCTGATTCATGAATTCTTGACCTGCAACCAGCTTCAAATTCAAACAATGATAAACGTAGGTATGTTGTGTCCATCAAGTGGTGATGCTGTGTTCGGAAGTTAGAATTTGTTCTTAGCCATTAGAACTTGTTTCTTAGCCACACATCGTCACAGAAATCTGGCTCTTACTCATATTAAAGTAGTCTACAACCTTCATTGCCACAGACAGATAGTTCTTCCAAAAAAAATGACTTGTTCCATTAACTTCAAGGATGCTTGTCGAGTAGTTTCTATATAATGCTGGTACAGGCCAAATGAACCTTCAACTTCTGGTTTTCTAGATAACAAAAGAGCAGATTGAATTTTCATCATACCCAGAGACTAATTTGATTTTGTTGAAGTACAGAGGAGCACCACCTGTTGAAGTACAGACTATCAGCTGTCTTGCATGCAACCACTATCATCCAGTCTGAAGCAGATAGGCAACTTTCCTGGGCTGCAGAAGAGATCTCAGATCAAATTGTTTCTGCTTCATGGTTTCAACAGCAAGTGAGCTAGGGTCACCCTGCTGGGTACAAATTACAAATTTGAAGGTTCAATAGGGGTAGAACAGTTTGATAATTTTTGGCTGGACATTTAGGTGCGTTCTCCTCGCCTGCTTGTACTATATTTACCTTTGTAGATTGCATCACACAAATAGTTGAGACAAACACAACTTTACGATGATGTAACTTAGCCTCTGGTTTTGTTTAAGCTTGAAGTGTGTAGGGGAAAAAAATATACAAGTTGGTCAAAAAATCTTATTAATGGATTCTTTATTGCTATATTGTTGATATAATGCTTCACCTTTACCCTATAGCACACTTTGTATGAGCAGATACTGTTTGATACTTCTGAAAAGAGAGTTTGGAATAAGAATGATGAAATCCTTTGAATGTGTAGATAGTTTCATGACCATGGAATTTGTTTCTGCCCAAATGAGCCATTTCACCTTTTCCTTACCTTGTTTTTTCTTTCTGCATCACCTAGTTTCCATAGTTATCTTTTGCTGGAGCAAGCATTTTTACTGGAGGAAAATGTCTCTATGTGGTGACTAATTCGACTACTTTGGGACCATTTAAATGAATATATTATAGTAAAAAAAAAATCCACCATTTCAGCGGTTTTACACGATCAATTCGACGATCATTTATGAGGAGATAATTCGAGAATCCACTGCTGCAAGTCTGTCCCGTATTAATCAACTCAACCATATTCAGGGGTTAATTTAAATAGATACATTACAACAAAAAGTGAAATCCGCCACTTTAGTGATCTTACACAGTCGACCCACAATCATATATGAAATATAAATGGATACTTAGTAAAAAGTGGAATCCCCTATCTTAGGGGTTTTATTATCATATGTGAGGAGGTAAATCGGGAAGTGAATCCGCTACTTTAGCAGCCTCAGGTTCATCTGTGAGGAGGTAAATCAAAAAGCTGCAATTGACCACTACAGAGAGTGTATCGGCTTCATCGAGATTCGATCCTTGTCCACTTCAGTAAATCTGTCTTGTATTAACCAACTTAGCTATGTAATGGATACATGAATCTAAACTAAATCGATCAAATAAAAAGAATCAAATTTATCAATATACAACTATCATCCTTGATTTCATTCTTACGAACGACACTGTAAAAGCTACTTTTAAAATTAAATTGAATATATATATAATAATTATATGTTGGGGGTTGGGGATGGCGTTGGCTATATATATATATATATATATAATATTGATTTATCTTTTATCGTATCATAGTATACAGATTTTATATTTTATATATTTATTGTATATTTATTTATTATTATTTTTAAAATTTTTATTTATTTAAATCATAAATATTAATTTTAATTAATCTCACAATATAATTTTAATAAAAATCTTACCTCCATAAATTTAATAAATTATATATATTTTTTCACATATAAATTTATTTTAAAAAATAAATATATTTTTATAATTTTATATACCTAATTCTCGTCCTTTTTTTCCTTTTCTTCCAAACAACATAACTTTATTAGACCTTTCCCCTTCACTCTTGCGTTCTAGGGTTTTAGCATTCTAGGAACTGATGGCCGTGGCGGTGGCTTCTGCAACAGGGATTTCGCCGGATCTGTACCCCGGAGAGGAAGATCTGCCCTACGAGGAGGAGATCCTCCGCAACCCCTTCGGCCTGAAGCTGTGGTGGCGCTACCTCATCGCTCGCGCCTCCTCGCCCTTCCGGCGCCGTGCCGTCATCTACGAACGCGCGCTCAAGGC
>JBBMKF010000100.1:531169-542275 GCA_037834155.1 Curcuma caesia | reverse complement strand
TGCTAGTATTCCACTGGAGGAAGAGGTAGACTGGTCAAATGTCAGGGTCAAAATGGTTGGATGGAAAGTTGTTGGTGACTGGTGAGGCTGCCGCTGTGGCTGTGTCGCCGGCGGCGGACTGCAGCAGAGTGGAGTGGTACTTCCGTACGGAGACAGAATCACCATAGTCGACGGATTAGGTAGGTTCGCGCCATCTCACCCTGCTGTGGCAGCGTCACTGATAACTAAGCAAGACGGCAAAAGAGAGAATTAGTATTGATTTTGATAGTGAGCAGCCAGCTAGATTAGTAAATAAAACTCATTGATGATTCTAATTTAAGGCTATTTCTTTAAAAACTAATTGGAAATTTAATTCTAATTTTACTAGGTGAAACAGGTAAACAATTATATTTGACCTTATTGACTACGTTTGTTTTGTTTATCATCCTTATTTTTTTAATAAATAAATTAAAAAATTATAATTAATGATGATCGAGAGTGATGAAATTGATGGAGGAGGAAGGTTACTCTTTCAGTGAAGACTTATACCACGATTAATAGTACATTGCATTGTTTATGTCGTGGCCAATAGAAAGTTTGTACGGATTGTCTTTAATCGATTTTTTTTTACAATTTATTCTCATCTTGTCCGATTAATTTTAGAGGTGGATAATTTTCGTCGCCTTCTTCTCCTCCCCTAGTCTCTCGCCCTCTCGATCTCTCTGCGCGAGATTCCTCGCCGCCCCGCAGCTGCTGGGCTGCCCTCTGCTACCACTTCCCTTGGCCTTCTCAGATCACCGCCAGCCGTCGTCCTCGGCCGATCTCTAGCACTGGGGCCTCCGAACCGTCGCGCGTATCGCCTCTGCTACCTGCAGTGGTGACCCGAGGCCTCGATCCGCTTCCTGTGCCGACCCAAGCAGTGGTCGACCGAGCTACACGCATCGCAATCCCGGATTCCATCGAGCTGCTCCTGCGGCGACCCGACCGCCTCAGTTTCTCTCTTACCGAACCCGACCAAATCCCCTCTGGTTCAAAATAGGGGAAGCAGAAATCTCGACGATTCCTCTACTGTTTCGTGCCTGGAGTGCATCGCCGCTCGTGGACCCGTCACGTGCGAGCATAACGCAATGGCTGAACTCCTTGGTGCGGCACAAGTGAAGGAGAACAGGGTGTTCAAGTGCGCTTTCGCGGTGGTTGGGATCATGAGCAGCTTGCTTATCTATGGCATCCTACAGGTAGATCAGCATGCTCATCCATTTCGGCAAACCCTAGCTATGTATATATCTTATGATATTTTACGGAACGATTTTCGTTTGTCCTTTTATTGTCAATAAATAAACAAAAATTTGAAATGGGTGCATAAACTTCACCTCATGTGTTGGCCTATTTGCTTTTGTTGGTCTCTAATTATTCTATTCCAAACGTGGAGTAACTCCTCTCGTTTAAGTCGGGAAGTTCAATAATCTTAGTGGTGTGATGAATAGTGTATATGTTTGGAAAATTCAAAATTGCACTGCGGTCTAATGAATAGTGCACAGATTCGGAAAATTCAAAATTTCACTTTTCATCATTTTCATGATTCACTGGACAAAAGTTTGGTGTAATCAGTTGCTAGTACGCTAGTTTTTCCATTCAGTGTAGGGTGCTATTTCACATCCATTCTGCACTCTTCAATTCAATTGAAACAGCATAAACATTTAAGTTTATGAAATTATTCATGTATGCTCCTAAATCTCACTAAAGATCTGCGCATGGGTTATTCCAACCAAGCATATGTGGTACCCTGGAGAATATTGGATTTCTACTTTTTTATCTTGCTCACTGGATTGCTTTTACTTTCAGGAGAAGATAATGAGAATTCCATATGGGATAAACAAAGAATATTTTAGATATTCACTGTTTCTTGTCTTCTGCAATCGCATTATGACATCTGCAGTATCTGCAGGAGTTTTGCTGGTGAGTTTTATATGTCTCTAATCTATTTCATGTTTAGCTAGCCTGCTTTAAAGAAAACAATTCCATGCTTGTTGTTCCATAGGCAAGTAAAAAGTCACTGGATCCAGTAGCACCCATGTACAAGTATTGTGCGGTATCTATATCTAACATACTAACCACAACCTGCCAATATGAGGTAAATAACATTTATTCAGTGACTTTATCATCATCTTTTGGGCGTAATTGGAAGCCTTTCTGATGCTTTTGTCTTTGTGTCTCCAGTACAAGTAAAATTATTCTTGGTTGTTTCAGGCCCTGAAATATGTTAGTTTTCCAGTGCAGACCCTTGCAAAATGCGCAAAAATGATACCTGTCATGGTAAATCTCCATCAAGATTATGTCTATCTTTAAATATAATTTCTGCTTCATCTTAAAACATTTCTTGTTTTCTGTCCAAATGGTGTTTGACTTGATTCTGATTTTTCTTTGTTTGACGATTTACCTTTTCCTTCTGTGTCAATCTTTTTGTTGGCTTTTAAATTGTTCATCAGTCAACACAAAATTGATATGTGTTGAACTGGAGGATTTGGATATTTAGGATAAACATTAATGTGTATGCTGTTTTCATTGGCATGAAAACCTTGTTCTATTTCATTTTAGCTTTGTTAGTCCACCAGTAATTCCACAATATTTCCTGTTTTTCCTATTGGATTTATTAATTATATGGAAGTGGTGTTTAAATATTTGCTACTCCTAGCTTTTTTGAAGAATACCAATTACATTGTTCTTCTAATCAAGTGTAGTGGAAGATGCATTAAAGAACATATCTAATTTGTGACTTTGTGTTGTCTGGTCTTAGTTTGTTACTATATTGGCCATAAGTGTTGTAAAATTTTAGACTGAGCCATTTTGCTAATGTTGGTCTTGTATTCTTTTCAATTATTTCTTGCATGGATATATACAATGTGGCTGCATATTCTGATACCGTATCACCGTGCTGGTTCAATAGCTGATTGCAACCATTTCAATATTTGTACCTGAAGTCAGTGAGAATATTAATGAGCCTTGTGATACTGTCTCGCAACATTTGCTGATGTGGATCTCTAAGATATCAAACATCGACATGCTTTTAATTAGCAAAATTGACACTTCTTTCTTTTATTTATACAGAGTTTTTAGCAGAATAGATGTCATGTATAATTGTATGGATAAAGCAGCAAAGTTCACAATTATGCATTTCTTGAGCCTTTGTCCTTTTTAGATTTCTTTGAAGTTGGTGACTTGTTACCTAGTCATGTCTAGGTATGTGTAAAATATTTTGAATTACATGTCACTCCAATTTTGTGGTCTATGATGGGTTCAAATTCTGAGATTCTTGTTCCTAGTTTTGAGCATGAATCTTTTTTCTCTCCTTTCTGATGTATGTTTCTTGTTACTTGGAACATTTCTGGTGTCTACTGTTTCTGTACATTTATCATGGAAAGGATGACCTCACTTTACACAGCGATATGGAAGGTTTCACTACATTTACCATTCATTAGAAGGAAATATTTGTTAATTGACACTTTTTTAGTAACTTAATGATGTTCAATCACATCCCACTATAGTTATATAATCTTTGCATTGATCTTGTACTAGCCATATGAATTCCTTGTTGAACTAAAGTATTGACATTTAACAGTGTCTAGATATCCTAATAAGTATCATCATGCTTTTAGTTTTCAGAGTCATGGTTGAGTTTCATATTTGTCCTTCAGTTTTAATCAATTATATTTTGAACAGTGTTGTCACACCTTTCAATATTTTCTTAGGAAGTTTTCTTTGTTTGTGCATCTGTGATCAGTATTTCTTGTGTATCAGGTTTGGGGAACACTAATAATGCAGAAGAAATATAATGGGAAAGACTATCTATTTGCTCTGCTTGTGACAATTGGATGTGCTGTATTTATTCTATATCCAGTAAGCATAAATCTTTCATTTTGAATTTTTTTCTAGATTTTGCTGGATAGATCTGGTCATTTATTTGATAGTTGTTTCTCAGATGCCTTCTTGCTGTTATTTTTTCTATACTGCTTTATTAATTGACTTCCAAAAATCCTCGTACTTGAATAATGCTTCTCAAGTACCGGTTCTCATATGTGCATGTTTCTACCTAAGTAGGAGTGATACTTTTCAATTTTTGGGGACTTGTTTTCATAAGCATGTTGTGTTAAAAAGATCCTGTAGTTCTATACTAGATTGCTAACTTTGCAATTCTATCTTGCATCTCACAAGTTCTTCATATGGGTATGCTAATATGTACCTTTCATGTGTCACGACATTAATAAATTGGTATTTGTGTTTAATAGATGATCTTCATAATATCAATCTTATCTATAGACACAAGGATCAAATACCTGGAGTTGATTTTTTTTTTAAGATTATGTTCTCTAAATACTGGAAGAGAAAACACTATCTGGGGATGATGTAACTTCTCCATTGCAGGCATCAGCTGATATTACCCCGTATAATACTGGAAGAGAAAGCACTATCTGGGGAATTAGTCTTATGCTTGGTTATCTTGGGTATACCCTTTCTAGTTGCTAGTTTCATTATTTTGTGTCCATAATAGAAGGAATCTGATTTCTTTTAGTACTCTGGTTGTTAAATTTGGAGAAAAGAGATATTGGACTGTTTGTTGTATGAGATAATCATGACAAGTTATATATAGGACTCAACTTGGGCCCTAGCCCTAAAACATCTAATATGGGTCTAAACCTACATGACTTATAATTCCTAGCTGTCTTAACATTGGTTTTGATACACCAGAATGTAAGGTTGCAAATTATTTATCTGGATATTATTGCTCTGAAGACTTTTAACAATCATTAGTAGTTTCTTGGAACACTGTTCTTTGGGTTGACATATCTTCTCATCATGCCACTTTATGTTGTATGTGTTTGTTTAATTTACATCACTATTTTAAATAAAATTAATGTTTTACTTGGCACATTATGTTTCCACATTTTTTTTTCTATTGCGAGGAATTCTATGATTTTGAATGCTCAAAGTAGCCTACCCTTTTGATAGACAAGTTTCTGATAATTTTATGATTCACGCCAGATTAGCTTTTATCTGAAATATGTTTACTGTCTAAGCTCTTGAGGGACTAGCTGTCTTCAACCCCTCTTTACATGTTCTCTTCATTCAAATTTCTTATGAATTTGCTAAATTTAATTATAGTATATGGGTATCTCATTTGGAATCTTAGATAAACAATAACCAGTTCACTTGATATCAATTTACTGGATTGTCTCCAACTGATGATCTAGTTGATCTAAAAAGTGTACTATGTTTTCTTTTGATCAACAAGTGTACTATGTTATGGAATACTATTCTGATAAATACTTGTAGTCGTTTGGTGATGGATATATGCTAGTTTCGTTGCCAGCATTTTTTTGATTAATATAGGTCACATTGTCACATTTGCCAGCATTTTTGTGATTAATATTCACATTGTTACATTTGCCAGTATTTTGTGATAATTTTGTTCATATTGTGGCATTCCAGTTTCTCATTCTTCAGTTATGTTTTCCAGGTTTGATGGTTTCACCAGTACATTTCAAGACAAACTTTTTAGAGGTTATGACATGGAAATACATAATCAGATATTCTACACAACAGTTTGTTCATGTCTCCTCAGTTTTAGCGGTAAGATTTCATTATATTCTTGCACTTCAAATGAATTGCTTAAAATCATACCACTGGTGAACTGTCTTACGTACCTTTCTATAATGGTTTCTTTTTTTGCAAACAGAAAAATCATTTGTTTTATGCAAATCAATCATGTGTAACCTTTGTTGAGCGAGTGTCCTTTGATTTCTCTAATTACATGATTCTTTGCAGATGCAAAAGCAGAGTTCTGGAATCTCAATTTCTAAATTGTATTGATGTCTAAGAACAAATGATTTAGGCATGTGATTTTAATATAGGTCTGAAAATGCTTTTACATTATATTACTAAATGAATTCAGTTTTTATCTTGTTGCTGTGAGACTGACAACAATTGGGAAGTTTAGCGTATGATTAGCAGAATAATACCTGTCTGAAAGTGTAAAACTAGCATGCTCATCACCTTTTTGTTGCTTCTGTCTATAGATTCTTCTTGTCATGGATATGACTATTTAAAGTTGGCTGACTTCTCATTCCGAAAGCTCGAGCATAGGAAATAGACCGACTTATATCCATACTCTTCACAGTCCCCCTTTTATTATTTTAATTTAAGCATAATGCCTCAACCGCAATGGTGTACTAGATAATACTACTAGGCTTAGTAATGATATAATTTGATAACACAAATGATACTGAAGTACTGAGCTGAAAGGGGCCTTCTGAGTGCTTGGTTTACAGTCTAATCTCAATTTAGAGTAACTTCATCTCTAGCTGACTTTATTTAACTGGTTGCTGGTTTTCTCTACAGGACTCATTCTACAGGGGCATCTTCTTTCAGCAGTAGATTTCATGTTCAAGCACCAAGATTGCTTCTACGATGTAGCACTTCTATCCACTGTAAGCATATTTTACCCAAGTTCCCTTTACTTTGCCTTCCCTTTCTGCTCTCATGGTGGTTCTATAGATGGTGTCCTTTAGCATTTGATTTGACATCAGTTAACACTGAGCCTCCCAGATCTTGCGTCTTTAGATACGACACACTTGATCTAAATGTGAAGATTTCTGATATACTGACAGAGACTCCTGATGTTTTTTCTTTCGGCAACAGGTAGCAACTGTTAGCCAGTTTTTTATTTCTTATACAATTCGCAATTTCGGGGCCCTTACATTTGCTACCATCATGACCACCAGACAGGTGAGTTGTTTACGAAAATAAGATCTCTCCGAATCTTGTCCAACTTCTGTACTAATCATATGTTTGGACATCTTTTTAGCTGGTCAGCATCTTGCTTTCTTGCATTTGGTTCGCTCATCCGCTTAGTTGGGAACAAATGATTGGAGCTGTAAACACTTCTACACTTTCTTACTGGATTTTGATATTTTCTTTTTGTACTTTGACTAATACAACTTATTGTTCAGGGAATTGTTTTTGGATCGATATACACCAAGAGTTTCTTGAGGAGCCAGACACAGAGATCACAGCACACGAGTTCATCGACTAGCAATGCCTGATACATAGTTTCAGGCACGCATTTCTCTCTTCCCTTTTGAAAGAAAGCAAGCTTTTAGATCTGCTTAATTCATGTGATAACTGGTGGATGGTGTTTTAATCCAACTAGGTAGTGTAATACCCGCGCTTTTGCACGGACAATTTTTTTAAAATAATATAAAAAATAACCAACCAAAAAAAAGAAAAAGTGAATTAAAATTGCAAAGTGTTTATAAAACTATTTTATAGGAGTTGGCGTGGACAGGCACAATGTATATATTTAGTTAGAAAAATAATAAATTTAAGACTATGGACATATAGTCATAATTTTAAATATATTTAGTCAATTTATAAAATAAATTCGTTCCTTTTCGTATAATTTATATATCTGCATTTGTAAAAATTCATTATCGCGTTGTGTCAAAGACGAAAGCGTCTCAATTTTTTCATCTGAATTGAATAATCAACACTTCTCAATGATTCATGAGTTTTGCAGTTTTTTTGTTTTATTTACCACATTATTTTATTATATTAATCTTTTTAACGGTTTAAATTTATTCACGTTTTGATCTAATGGCTTGAAGAAGACCTTCATAACAAATTTCGGCTCTCGAAAGGCCTTCATAGCAAACTTTACAAAGGACCTTTTCTATAAGATTTTTTTTCAATTAAAATAATTCATAGCAAACTTTCATACAGACCTTATGATAGCGTTCTTAAAGTCATTATATCTCAGAGATTAAATGGAAATCAATCTGAACTAGTAATTAATTAATTAATTAGTGATTTAATTTCATTCACATTATAGAGAAATCAGATATTCAATTATTCGAATCGGTTAATTCTGAAAGTAATCAATTTGGTCTAATGAAAATTTTTCACTAGTCATTAGTGTAAATTGAGAAATACGAATGGAGTCATTCTGCCATTGGAGAAAATTAATCCACGACTCATAAATATTTGATTAACTAAGGAAGTGTACACTTCCAAGACATTTTCGTTCACACTACTATCCAACTGATCTAAACTTAACAACATATCCATGAAAAGTACGATCCAACGGATCTTGACTTAACAGCCATCTCCATGAAAAGTCCTTTCGTATAGATTTTTATTCCGAGCATTCGGGTATTAACTCAGCTGCTACACCTTAGGCTTTTGTTCCATGCTTCCCCTTCCCTGCGTCGTTGCAACCGTGAAACATAAAACTTGAACTCAATTTTTTTTAATCAAATTCAATTAGATATTATCCATATAATTTTAAAATACATATTAATTTAATATATAAAGCTCATTTTTTTTATTTTAATATATCACATAACTTAAAATTATAAAATTTTATAAATTATTATATTATTTATATTCAAATAAATATAAATAAAGTTATATATAAATGTTAACAAACCCAAGTCACTAGCATTCAAATTTCTTTTTTTTTTTTATTGAATGATATAAATGAAATCTTAACGAATTGTGATTCATCTACCACCTACTTCAAAAACCCTCAAGTTTGAATGAATATAAATGAAATCTTATCAAATCGAATACTGACCTTCCCGAATTATGATTCATCAACAACCTACTTTAAAAAACCCCTCAAGTTTGCAAACATCAAAATCAAATCACATAGTTCAACAGATATGATTGTTTCAACAATCATTTGGCCTTGGGATAGCTTGCCATCCAGTGCATAATTGGAGGACTTCTTTAAGAGCCAGTGATGCAGGTTCCACAGTCCATGGTGGATAATGTTCTGAGGGATCGAAAACACTTTGAGCACCAGCATATAACAACCCAAGCTGGGTGCCATTCAGAAACATGTCGCCTTCGGACCTTATCCGACCCACATTCACCTCTTCCCGATCAGCTGCCTGCACCAACAACATACACCTAATTACCAAGGCTCGCTAGATTCTTAAGAAATTCAACATGGAAATGTTCATAGCTCATTTAGAATGAAATACCAACTTCTCAGGCATGATTCAAGAATTACCTTCTCAGGCATGTACTTAAATACCAACTTCTTTTCTCCTGCTTCATAAATATTGCATTGAGACAAGATCTGGAGCCAGAGAAAAAGGACAATCAGGTATTCTGAGTAGAACAGAAACAAACTAGTGCTTATATAGTTTAAATTAGAAAGGACCTGTGCTTCTACACTGGCACAGACAGCATATATGCTCCAGTTTCTTGTGTAATTGTTGTAAAGGTGAACTTTGCCAAATCTAAGTCGAGGTTGTCTCTGTCTTGTTCCGTCGAAGAAGCAATGGTGAATGGTAACACGAATGCATCTATCCGTAACATGACTGCTGTCTGCTCCGATAAGCATTGTCTTGTCATGATTGGCGAAGCGGCATCTGTTCAAACATGGGAATGAGAAGCATACAGCGATTCTTACAGTGATCACCACTAAGTAACTATTTTATGCTAATCTATTGCAAGAAAAAACCATATCAACAAGATTTCTTGATGAGGTTGCAGATTTTGCAAAAGGAATTTCAGAAAAGATTGCTGCATTATGTTGTGATGGCTAGTAAAATAAGGAAAGCAACTGCAAGAGTATCAGAATATACACCAAACGAAACAGAAACTTCTACAAGGACAATAAATCAATAATCACAGAGAAAAATTAGTATATTACATCACCTTGAAACAGTGATATCAGTACTTTCACGAGTGATATCGATCAATCCATCATCATAATCTTGTAAGCTGCAGCGGTCTATCCAAATATGCATCGACTTGGGCTTTATCTGAATACCATCGACATCATGCCCTCTACCACCTTCAAATTCCAGATTGCAAACGATTACATGTTCACATTGTTTCAGTTGTAAACCTTTGCCAGTCAATTTTATCCTCTGTCCTCGACCATCAATTGTCTTATATGACGATACCCTCAGGTATGAAGAAAGGTGAATGGTTCCTGAAACTTCAAAAACAATCCAGAGTGGTTCTCTAATGCGGCATGCCTCACGAAGTGAACCAGGGCCATCATCTACGATAGACAGCAGGATCAATTCAAAATGGAATATAAGAAGAAGGAACATTATAAAAATGCACTTTAGCCGTAATTGATCCCACAAAGTCATAATAATACAAAACACTTTTGAGACTCTACATTGGATAGAATGAGACGACAAACTCAATCCAATTTTTCCTAAAGTAGAAGACCTTTTCCTAAAGTAGATTCAATCCAAATTTTTATCCATGTTTTTCTCATTTTATGTGGTCAGAAAGAAGAAAAAAACACATCATAGCAAAATTATGTAGAATTTCTAGTGCAACCTAAGCATACTTTTCTAGCTACCGAGACAAAATGCAAGAGTAGAAACTTCAACTCGAGTTCTGAAAAAGCAATAAGTTGTAGCAGTCAACACATTCCTTCTATTTATTAGTGAGATGATCCCAGCTTAACAACGCATAGGATGTTAAGTATGAAAGTTGTTGCTGAAAAAAGCACCGATTTTAGTGACAAAGAAAGAAACTTTCGCGCATTATTCACCAAAAAAGAAGAGCTGTCAAGGACAAGATTGACGCAATCAATAACGATAGATGATGAGATAGAGCATAATTAAACTGACACGAAACCCTAGCAAGCAACGAAATGCGAAGGGGAGAATGAACCTGCCAAGGAGGTGACATAATAGACCGGTCCATGGAGGCCTCCGATAGCGAAGCGGCCGAAACCCTCTGCTTGTCCGGCGAGAGCACGCAAGCTCGTATCGACGTGAGCGTAAGGCAAGGCGCCCATCAAGGCGGTGGAAGCCGCACCTCTCCAAGCGGAGGGAGGAGGCCCCAGAGGAGCAGGGCGCGGAGGGAGCGCGGAGCGATTGTGAGGACGCCTGGATCAAGAATCAGCAGAGCCACCGACAACCTCCCACCCACCGATCGCCGCCCAAATTCGCCTTATGCAGACGCAGAAGCCATGGGTGAGAAATACTATAATTTAATGAGAAATTTCCAATTTTTCAGTTTGATCCTCCATTAATTCATAATCTCCATCTAATTTCAAGCCCGAGGTTCTTGTTCCTCGTTTGACCTACTCTCTCT
>JBBMKF010000100.1:515084-531069 GCA_037834155.1 Curcuma caesia | reverse complement strand
CATTTTTAATCATGCAAAATTATACATTAAGTTGGATCACTTAATAGACATTAATTGTGATTGATTATATGTTATGAAAGAAGAAATGAATTCAATGGCATCAAATGGAGTTTGAGATCATGTTGAGTTGCCTGATGGTGCAAAAGCCATTGGATGCAAATGAGTTTTTAAAACAAAGAAAGACTTGTTGGGCAACATTAAAAGATATAAAACAAGACTCATTTTAAGGAATTGATTTAAAGGGAAGGAATCGACTATAATGATACCTTTCCTTGTCTTTAAGAAAAATTCTTTTCATGTTATTATGGCATTAGTTGACACTTTGACTTGGAGTATGCAATCAATGATAAAGGTTTGCAGAATGAAGTAAAATAATTTCTCTGTAAAAACTTTGATATGAAAGATATGAATGATGTATCTTATGTCATTGGCGTTAAGATACATAGAGATAGATCTTGAGGTATTTTATTTTATCTCAAGAGACCTATATCAATAAAGTTTTAGAGAGATTTCGGATGAAGAATTGTTGACCAAGTGTGGCTTCCATTGTAAAGGATGGTGATAAATTCAATTTGGATTAATAGTCAAAAAATGATTTTGGAAAGGAGAGCCTTGGTGCAACAGGAAAGTTGCTGCCATGTTACTCAGAGGTCATGGGTTTGAGGAGCGGAAATAATCTCTTGCAATGCAGGGTAAGACTGTGTACAATAGATCTTTCTCCGGGTTCTCGTATTGACAGGAGCTTCGTGCATCGGGGAGTTGGTTGCATACAAAAACTATATGCTTATGTTTTGTCAAGTTGACAATGCTAGTCGGTGAACTTGTATCTTGGAGAAGTATAAAGTAAACCTTGGCTGCTACTTCCATTATGGATGCATATCTTATCTTGAGGCCACCTCATATGGTGTATGGAGTATGGACAAAGAGTTTCATTTTAGAGCTCAGAATTATGGATTTTATTTGTAGGCCATCAAGGATATATTGTGATAATTCAGCAGTTGTTTTTTTAGCTAACAACAACAAAAGTGGTAGTTGAAACAAGTACACCAACATCAAGTACTTAACCATAAGAGAATGTGTTAAATATAACAGTAGTTATTGAACACATTAGGACATTAGGATTAAATTGATGATTATTGATCCTTTGACTAAAGGCATGCCACCATTGTAATTTAAGGGTCATGTGGATAGAATGGGGCTTGTTTCTTCATGTAATTTTTGTTGTAAAACAATTTAATTATTGATGAAACTCTAATATGACATTTTTCTCATATATATTTGGGTACACATTTGAGAAATATATTAAAGTTGGACCTTGAGTAAATATAGGATTTATTCGTTAAGTTACATTGGCTCGAGAAGCATAATACATTTGTGATAGATGAGAGATACTAGTGGCCTTGAGAGGACCTAGCACCATGACTCATGTATTTTGTTTACTAGTGATTCATGTATTTTGTTTCCTCCTTCAGTGAATGACAAGATATATATAGGTCAAGTGGGAGAGTGTTGGAAAACAAATTATTTTTGACATTTTAAGTGGCCCATATATTTGTTGAAAGTTAAGTGGTCCATATATTTGTTAAGATTTAATTCTGCAGAATTAAATGAAAAATCCTATTTTGATATGCATAATTATCTGAAATGGATAAAATTTCATCATGATGGATAAAATCTCATCATCACTTGCCATAATCTTCATGGTATTGTTGTTAGCTCTATGTGCTTTTTCTATATTTTTGATGTTTGGCTCCTCAACATAATTGCCGAACAGTAGTGATGTTGGTAAATGGCTGCCATTTGTTTAGACAGTCAATTTCAGTGCATGAACACCCCTACATGGGTCTAACACCATGAGGACCTTGAAGAATTATTCCGTGTATGCTTGTGGAACAGTGGTGCACTGGTGCACAGGTGCTGGATTAATCCGCTTTTCCTCATGGTTTGAAATACTACAGAACCCATGACATTTATGACCCAGCTTTTATTCTGGTTTATTTATGTTTTTTATGTTTAACCTCTCACTATATCACTTCTGAAACAGCAACTTAGGTTACAGTTTTTCTTTGGTTGTTTTTTGTGTAACAAGTTGTTCTTTAATTATATACATCTGGCAAGTCGGTCAAATACCAAATGCTGAGAAAGATCAACTTTGGCTGTTATGCTAATTAAAATTGCATCTGCAATGTATCACTGCAAATACATGGCTATTCTCTGATGTTCATTTTCCTTAACGTGGAGTCCCTCACATGATGCTCTTGTAGTCACTCATTATGAAAAAATTGTCAATGCATATGCTCCTAAGCTTTTTTATAGGTTCATTTCAGAAAATCTGCTCATTGCCTAATGGGTTGCCATTGAAATTTTGTTTCTTGATTCAGATTTATTTTTCTAGATGGTTGATTCTTTTCTTTGTGTTTTAGATTCCTCACTTGAGACCCACTCAGTACAAGAGGTCTAGACTATCCAGAAACCGAAGGACCGTAAACCGAGCTTATGGTGGAGTTTTATCTGGAGGTGCTGTCAGAGAGAGGTGGGTAGTTTGGGCCTCAGCATGTTAGCTGATTCGTAGTCTATAACCTTTGGCAGTTTGCACGTATCGCCTAAATCTATTCCTTCATTTCCAGGATCATTCGAGCCTTTCTGGTAGAAGAGCAGAAGATAGTAAAAAAGGTCTTGAAGATCCAAAAGGCCAAAGAGAAGCAGCCCTCCAAGAGCTAAGCCGATAAACTAAAATGAGTTGTGTTATGCAATAAATCCGTCGATATGGTCATTAGAATTATCTACTTCCCTTGTTGCGTTAATGTGGTGCACTGTACGTGGAATAACTGTATCATTTCCTGAAATTTTAGGTGTATTTGGTTTATTCTATTCCATGGATCTGTTTTATTCCTGTGTTTGCGCCGTTGTTTGCAGTTATGTTTTAATTAATGTTGTACATGAAAACACTGGGCTACATATTTTGTCTTTCTTTTAATCAAATTTTATTTTATTTGATTTTTTATGTTTTTGAACAAGAGGAGTTGTGACACCACAATAAAATAAACAGTTTTTTATAATGCAGGTAAGGGCAAAGCTATGTGGTTTGATTGTTTTTTTGGTTAGATATATATAGTTATATCTATTGATATCATCAATAAAAATAATAAAATATTGATAGTCTTTTTTAGCTGTTATATTAAAACAGTCACAAACAACAATATATATGAGTTTTAACAAATTGTTAGCTCTTTCATTGTGTCCATTAAAAAGAGTTTTTGTTATTTTATCTTGAAGATAAGATTTGCATATTTTATATGATTCAAAATCAAACAAGTTTAAAAAGTCCATTCTTATGAAATTTAGATATGTGATTTTTATTTATGTGATTTAAACGATAATATTAGAAATATATTTGATTTAAATTATTAGATTTGATAGGAGTTGTGTATCATTTTTTTTTAATTCCTAGTTTTTTGGAATTATTGTTTCATAATTTACAATGGAGCTTATTTACATTTGTGGAGGGACTCAATCCATAAATTCTACTAAATGTTTCATGTTTGCAAAGACTCCAATTGACATAATAACTTTGCTTCTAGGTTATATTTTTAAGAAATCATGGTAAAGCAAAGCACTTGCTTTTGCCTTTGAATGCAACAATTTAATTGTAAAACTTTGAGTGATCACTATAGTATATTTTTTAAGTCTTATTAACTGCATAGCACTTTCAAATTTAATTAAAATTTTAAAACTATCAAATCAAATAAAAATTGAATAACTGTAAGGAAAGATGGAGAAAAAAAATAAGGACAAAAATGAAAAAGACATTCTCATATGTAAAAGAAAAGAAAAGAAAAAGTGAAATTTATTATATTAACGGTTTTACAGAGTTAATTTTACGATTACATGTGAGAAAGTAAATCGAAAAATTATAATTAATTATAACATACAAAAAGATATTATTCAATTTCGTCGAAATTCTCAAAAATAAAAAAGACATTCTAAATTATATAAGACACTCCTTTTTTTTAAATAAAAAAAAATACTTATTAAAAAAATAATAATCACAGTTAGTCGTATTGACTCAATCCTTGTGGATGACCGGTCTGATCCCACGGAAGTTTCCTATCGGTCACCAGTGTAAATCAGGAAGCGCATGCAGTGGCCAATCCAGATGCTCAGCATCCTTTGATTGCGATCCCCATTTGGAGGAAAATTTCTGTAAATACATCGTAGCTAGGGATCGAACTGCGGGTGCTTGGGTGACAATCTAGATGTCCTACACCATTGCCCTCGAGGACTCCGAGGATAAAAAAACACTTATTAAACAGAAGAGGATAAGGATACAATAATTATAATTTTTTAATTTACTTTCTTATAAATAATCATCAAATCGACCGTGTTAACCGTGTAACACAGCAACGGATTCTTTTTTTTTTTTTTACATCATCCGCTCCGGCCGGAAGCTATTTTACTTGAATTGATTTGGACCGGGCTTCGCTCACATTTCAATCCTTAACCTAATTGCAACCTTGCAGGGCGTTGTAGGGACGAGCAAGATTGCCATGGTCTCAGAGGAAGTTGGCACCAAGTTCCTCCGCCTCTTCTATTTCGTCGGCGCCGGAAGTAAGTTATGCATATCTACCATGCAGATCCTCTCCATTTCTTCGTATATTTACTTGCCCAGTGCAAAATATCCTCTTCGATCTCTTCCGCCTCAGTGATCTGCACCAAGGGAATCAACCTCTGGCGCGACTACGAGCGAAAGACCGCCGCCGCGACGACAGAAGAAGCGAATCGGACCATGCCTAAGGCGCCGGAGGGGATGGTCAACCCATCCGCCGCGGTCGCTTCAAAGCCTTGATTCGCGGGTAGGGTTTCTCATTTTATGCTACAGTGGTATTTTTAATAAGGGACCGAATGAAGTTTCTGGAAAGTGTAGCGAAATATTCTTGCACTTACAACTTGGGTATTTCCATTCTGGTGGAAGTGTTAGATAAATACGATGCGAGGGTTTAAATTTGGAGGGTTTTCAAACTGTCTCAGGAAATGGAAAATTGGTCGCTATCTGAGATTGTAATAGTGAATTTGATTATATAAGCGTCCTTGATATCCTTGATTAGAATTTCTCTTCATTCTCTTCTGAACTATTATCTATTGTTAGGATGTATAAGTTATTGTGAAGCTTCTGCTTGGTTGAGATAATTCATTAGCTCTGAAGTTTTTGTAATCTAAATCCCTTATCATTCCTGACCAAAGTGTTATGTCTTTTACAGTTATTAGGAGTAACAAATTAAATGTTGAATTGGTTGAGTCTCATGTTAGGTATTTATTTATATGATATTATGATCGAATTCTATTGATATGCTGTAATGGTTCTCTTTAACAAACAATACAATATTTCATCCCACTTAATTCGGTGTCATCTGTTCTTCTAGTACTTAGTTGTATTCTTAATCCCCTTAGAGAGTTGTTGCAAGTTTGATTTGACAGCATTATTTCAACTACCTCCATTGTAGACAAAACCATAATTTTGCTTCCCCTTTTGTGCACATCTCTTCCCCTTACACAATTTTAAAAACGAGCATCTTTCTCCACCTCTTTCGCTATGCCATCCTATACCTCCTTTCCTATGACAATTGCCTCAACCACAATGGTTGTGTCATCGGAAAAGGTGCATGTCTCTAGGATAATACATTTGGCATCCTCTAGTTAAAAAAGGAGGGGAAGGATAGAGTTTAAAAAGAGAGAGAAAAGAGAGCTGATAGTTAAAAAAGGGAGAATACAAAAACAGAGGCTCATTTTTAAAAAAATGATGAGATATCTGAATGTTTTATTTTCCATTATCATCATATAAACATTTTCTATTCCCTTTATTTAAAATTGATGCACCTCTAGTTTCTATCTCAGCTTCCATTTCTTTGATTGTGTTTTATATGCATGATTTACATTGAGGTTAGTTATTGTCTATCATTTCCAACATCTTTTTCTCTTGAATTAAAATGATTGACAAGTCAGTCTTCTTTCTGGTTTTTCCTTCTCAGAATAGATGGTTGAAATCCTAAAAAATCTTTTATATTTGCAACATCAGTATCTCTTGCAACTTTAATGAGAGCATTTTTTTGTTTGTCGTTTCCAACTATCTCTCTTTCCTCAAGAGTAAAATGATCCACAATTCAGTCTCCTTCCAGCATTTCTAATCTCACCAGTGTATACAAGAATTTTATTTTCCTTGGTTGAAAAAGGACTAATCTTTATTTCTCTTCCACTATCCTCTATCTCTCTAGTAGATGTCAGTCATCTTGTTTGAAAACATCCTTGTCTCTCAGAGTAGCATCTACCTTTACTCAGTCTTTGTCTCAATATTACTTCTTGCCTCAATAATAAAGAATTCGTCATCAACTTCTGTCCAGTATTCTTGAAGATTAGAGTAACATGATGCCTTTCAATAGCTGCACCAGTATTGCCTTTCATCGTTGTCAAATGTCTCAGTCACATTTTTTTTCTAAGATCTTTTCTAATTTACATAACAAGATAAACATTATTAGTGTCAATACACTAGTTTGAGGGAGAGCGTTAGTTATTATGAGTAATTAGTTCTCTGCCACTCTGTTGAATAAGTTGTCTGACTCGTTGTGTTTAGTTATAGGGTGTTATAGATTGAGTCCTATCAATATAACATTTTATCCCTCTCAGTTATATCTTCTTTAAGGTTGTCAAATGCCCTTTTCTTTTGCCATTGCATGGGCATATGTGAACAAGTGTGCATATGCATGAGCCACTTTCAAAGCAATTTTTTTGCATAAAGAGTAACTCTATGTCCTTTGATAACAAATGTTGTTTCCATGATCTTCTAGGTTGCATAATTGTGTCAAATATCACGGGCATAGTTGTTTAGATCTATTGTAGTTTCCCATCGGTGGCCCATTCAGACAATCTGCTTTCTTTGACCCACTATTCATTGGAGGGAAACCACTCTTGTAGTTCGCTGCAGCTGAGTAATTCCTTGTGTTGGAAAGAATAGAACTTCACATAGAAAGGGAGCTGAGAAGTTAGGCCAAGGGCAAAGCCAGGTGCTCTGACTGAGTTGGATGTTTAAGGTGCCTTGTCCTCCCTCGACCCTATTGAATGCCTGGTGATGAAGCTAACTAGGACTTCAGTTGTGCACAGTAGATGAGGATTTTCTAGTCTGGACAGTATGGTTGAGTTTAAAAAGTGCTGTTAGATGTTAATCACATTCTGGTGTTTATCTGATGATACAATTGCATTGACATTGTGGTGGGCTGTATCTGATACTGCAAAATGCTTGATTGTTGTCTCTGAAGGCATCCTGCAAACTGGATTTCTAGGATAGTAGATGCATAAAACTGCAATCTCCACAAGCTGCATTGCCTTCAAGTTTTGTGTGGACTGCTGCACCTGCAGTGGTAGCACAAGATCATGCCGATACACTGAATAGTGAAAGTGCATGGCCTAAGCAGTTTTTGGTAATGGGTATACCGCAAGCAAGCAGAAATATAAAACAAGTATCCTTTAGAACAGATATTATAGCTTCTCAAACATCTGGCCACCTATCAAGTTGCATTTTTGATGCATGGATATTATAAGTTCCTTTTGCTGTAGTGCTATCTATGCATTATGCGCTATAAAAAAATTAATATTTAGGGACAAATTATATGACGAATCTTAGAAAATAATTCATCGTAAATATTTTTGCGACGAAAATTGTGATGAAATTTTTTCATTGCTATTAAGTTGTTAATTTCTGCGATGAAAATTTAAAATTTCGTTGCAATATTTTATGATGAATTATATTTTCGTTACAAAATTCATTGTTAATTAGTGACGAATCGAGTTTTATCGTCAATTGGCGACGAATTTGGTGATGATAATTGATTTTCGTTGTCAATTATCGATAAACAGTGAATTACGATAGATTTGCGATGAAAGTGATTTTGTCACAGAATTCGTCATAAAATTTGAAATTTTTGATCTTGCTCATTTGTGTATTATTCCATATATACAAAATGATCCGATCGATCAATTTAAATTATACAAATAACTCGTTCATATCAACTTTACAAATAATCTATTCATACATAATCCACCATAAACTATACAAACAATTTAAAATCTTCAAATTTCATATCAAAATCATATCAAAATGATACAAAATCCATATCTACTATATATACAAAAACACGTTCATACAAAATCCATTTCACCACATCAAGTCATAATATAAATTCATATCAACAACATGATATAAAATCCATATCATCAATATGATACAAAATTCATTCCACCACATCAAGTCTCTAATCAATATGAAGAAGTATGAAAATGAGAGAAAGATACAACAAAATTATTGTTGTGGTCTTTTTCCTCTGGAGACACTGCTTCCTTCTTCTTCCATATCTCTTCTCGTCTTGCATAAAAAAATAAAAAAAGAAAAAGTATCATTCTTAAAAAGAAAAATAAAACCTATAAACTAAATATATAAATACTTACCTCTTCTAATATGATCTCACCAATCTTATTACAAAAAAAATTGACAGTATTAATAAAAAATATATAAATGAAGAACATACAACTTAATGAAATGATAAATGTTAATAATATTGATTGTAAAAAAAATCATATAAAAAAAACTTATGAAGAACCACTACCATCATCGTCGTCGTCGTCATCACGAGGAGCGAAATTTAACTGAAGATGTATGATCAGGTTTTGTTATCGATGCAATTTGCTAATTTTCTGATTCCTTTGCTTCATTTCTTGATCTTTTTTATTAATAAGCCCTTCAAATGGCTAATCTCTTCAATCAAATTGTGTATCTGTATCGTTACAGTTGGAGAGGTGATAGAAGATGTACCAGAAACTTTATAGGTTCTGCTCAAAGAACTTATACCCAATATCCTTTTTTCACATTTTGATCCCTCACTAGCCTCTAGCCATAAACTCAGATCATTCCCAACTGAGGGCTCAGATCCATCATTTTTATCACTAGCATTTGAATTTCGTTGTGCTAGCTCGAGCTCATCATATTTGTCTTGTATTATCATAAGAAAAATTAAAATAATAATATTTGAGAAACACATATAAAGATATTTAGATACTCATCTAAACCTTAATTACTTTAGCTCTGTCCCCGTTCCAAGTCTTGCCTTTCTTTTGAAATGTGCGAGTGAAAGTATATATAAAAAATGACTCACATTCCTTGGTCTAAAAAATTACCAATGTGCGTATGCTCATTGAAATAATGAACTAATTTGAAATAGATTAAAATTAAAGTGGTTGAAAAAAATTACCAATGTGCGTATGCTCATTGATATTGATTGAGCCGCCTACATATATCACAAATAAGTATCCACAATTATAAGTTTGATTGAGCTTCTGTTGACTCCTGTTTATGCTCTCTTCGATTTCTCAAAAATTACAAATCTTGACCTAATTCTCCTCGGTGATGCATGGTAGTTTTTCCCCTTGTCTTTGGATGATTAAGTATATGGCGAATGTGGTCACCATATTTTTTTTAAAAAAATTCTCCTAATTTCTAATTTTTCATTAGGGTCCTAAGTGAATACCCACTGAAAGGAGAAACAAATAACTGATTATATATTCAATAGTAATTTCATATATAAAATAAAGTAGATAGGTTACCTTAAATTCATTCCACCACAACTCTTTGGTGGGATCAAGAGTGCTTGTATATGTTATTGAATCTTTTGGCCAATGGTTATTCATAATCCTATTAATACAATGAATAATACGTACAAAATTAGCAAAACTATAATACAATATAAAATAAATAATATTAAATAATTATAATAGTTGATAACATTAATTATTTTAAAGTACTTATGAATCGCTGAGAGGGGATGTAAACTTTTGATTATCGATCATCTCTACAGCTGATTGTCTAGTTGAAAGACCTTCCATGGGTATTGAGGAATGGAAAGGTCTTGGCGAGTCATATGTATGAGATGGTCCTGCATTTGAAGGAGTGAGGGTTGTAGGTGCAGACTGACCATGACTGGTGCTGCGTCGACCACGTCGAAATTGTCAAAAAAATATTGAGATAAAATAAATAAAAATTATTTACATAATGAGAAACGTGAAAAAAAAACTTATCATTATGCTATAACTTTTGAAAAAATATGTCAATCAATACACTAATAAATCACCTCTAATATTTTATAGGAAAAAAGATATTGTAGTTAAAATATATGACTTTAAGATAATAAATATATAAATAATAAAATAAGCTAAGAGTTTTGTAATCTACCTATTAAAATTAAATTTGCATATTTGAATATTAAAATTAAATTTATAGATTAAAATAAAATTTAAGATTACTATATATTAAAATGAATTATTAATATATTTTTATTTTAACCTAATTTACCCATCATGAAAAATCAAAATCATCGTCGTGGTCTTGATGGTCGACATTGTCGTCTTCATCTTTCATCATTGTCTCGTCTTTATTTTCATGAATTTCACTTGTATCGATGTGTATCACTACTTCACTGAGATCTCGTAATATAGAAATATTATATTCCTTGATCTGAAATGTGTTTATAATTTCCTCTTGTTGATATACAATATTTTGCCAACGTTCTTCAATTTTTTTCCGTGCTTTCGTGTTACAAACATCCCACCAATCTTTTTTGTCACATTTCAAACTAGGATATGAAGCACAAAATACTTGAATCGCTTATTGTGTCAACGTAAATAGTTCATATCTCTTATACAATCTCTTATGATTTATTTCAACTAAATTATACCATGGATGCATCTTCATCCTTCTGACAGGGTCAAACTAGTGACACATAAATAAAATAATTTATATTTCTGGACCAGGGTATTTCACCTTTATCATTTCATCCCTCTGACAGGATCAAACTAGTGACACATAAATAAAATAACTCGTATTTCTGGACCAGGGTATTTCACCTTTATCATTTCATCCAATAACTCATAAAAATCATTGTTTCCAGCTCTATTATTGGATGATTAAACATAAACCCCACTATTCATTGTATCCTTCCCCATTCCATATTCCTAAATATGAAAATTATATCCATTTATAAAATATGTTGGCTAAGTCTGTACTATTATTTTTGGATTTCATGAAAGATAGAATGACAATTCTTGCTCAATGTGAGCTTGATTATCATGAACCTAAAGTCAAATTTTAAAATTAATTAAAAATCAAAATATGTGTAAATTAAATTTAAATTTTCTACTCATATATGATTTGAACCATAGTGTAAATTTTTTATCGCAAAAGCTATTAAACTTTTGTGTTGATATTTCAGAATTTAAATTTTAAAAAATCTTATAAAAAATTAATTATAATACATATTATTTATGGCCTAAGAAAAAAATAAAAAAATATATACTCACTCAAAATATGAGGTTATTTCTGGATAATTCAGTAAAATATATATGTGGATTGCCTATTATTCTTGACCAGTTAATAATCTCTCTTTACATGATCCACTTGGTCGATCAAGATAATTAAAAATTAAAAATGATGTCAAATTGGAATCAATATGACCCTTATTATTTCTTTCCACTTTCCGTCTTTTGCTCCGAACATGAGGTTCAAAATAATATGATATAAAAGTTGTTACTTCTTCTATAATATATGCATTAACAATAGAAATTTTAACATGGGTCTTATTTTTTCACTTTTTTTCTTTGGATGATATAGGAATATGATTATAATAAAATAAAGTATATTAGATATTAATATATATTAAATAATTTTATTTTTTTATGAATTAATCATGAAATATATAAGTAATATGATTTTACTTTTCAAATGGATATCTTCATCGAAAATGGACAGAATCTCCAACTTTGATCTCATAAGGTAAATTAATTAAAAGATGTTCCATCGAATCCAAAAATAAATATGGTAAGATACTTTCTAAATTATATAAAATTATTGAAATTTCTCTCTCTAATGTTTCCATGTGTGAGTATCTCATAACTGTTAAATAAATATCATGAAAAAAAATAACTTCGTAATGACACCCTATACAAAATTTGATAACAGCTCCTTAAAAGCAATAAGAATGAACATTTCCATGAATATAGGGTAATCACAATTTTTTTAAATTAATCAATTTACATTCCTTTAAATCGACATATCTTCCAATTAGAGACATAATCATCTAAAAATTTTAAAGATTTCACTCATTTACAAATAACACGTCTCTGATCTTTATTTAATGTATTAACTGTCTTTAGCTTTGGTCCCATATTACTTTCATCGACATCAAGAATATGTCTTTTATAAAGGAGTCATATATCTTTTCTGGTATTAAAATTATTTTTTATTTTTTTGACAATATCTGTCACTGTATTAATTATATTATCAAAAATATTTTTCTTAATATGCATTACATCAAGATTATGACGAATCAAATAATTGTACCAATACATTAAATTTTAAAATATACTTCGTTTAGTCCATTTATGTGTATTTTCATATTCATAAGTTGTACCATGTGAATCTTAATAGTAGATGAAAAATTATACACTCTGTACTAAATCTGTTGATCTGTTAATCTCAATGGTGGGAGTGTTCTTTCAATTTTATTCTTTGTGAATTCTTTTTTATTCTTTTTGAAATTATGATTTGGTGGTAAAAATTATCTATGACAATCAAAATAACTTAACTTCTTCCTATATTTCAATCTGATTGATTTTGATCTTTCCATATATATTGGACATCATAAAATTCCAGCGATACTCTATCCTAATAACATACCATAAGCCGGAAAGTTATTTATGGTCCAAAGAAGTGCAACTTTCATTATAAACATCTGATCAGTATGCATATCATAAGTAGGAAGGAGTTCATCTCATAGTTGTTTTAGCTCTGCAATCAATGGTTGTATATAAATATTTATTAACTTCTTCGGATTTTGTAGATCAGACACTACCAATGTTAAAAACATATGCGGTGTTTTCATGCACATTTCAAGTGGAAGATTATACGGAGTTATAATAATTGGTCAACAAGAATAATTTCTTCCTGATTTACTAAATGGAGTAAATCCATTAGCACAAAGACCTAACTGAATGTTTTGAGTTTCATTCGCAAATTCAGTATATGTTCTATCAAAATTTTTCCACTGCTGTCCATCTGATGGATGACACATTAATCCCTCTTTTGTTTGATGAGTTATATGGTAAGTCATGTGTTGAGCAGTGACTTTTGATGTAAAAAGTCTTTGTAGCCTAGGAATTAAAGACAAATAAAATAACTGAGTGTATGCTTTACGTTGCTGTTGACTCCTTTTGGTAGTCTTGTATCTATCTTAATTATATAATTTATAAACTTCTGTATTTTCATCATTACCCTAATATAATATACAATCAACTCTACAAACATCAATTTTTTCCACAAGAAGATCTAAATCTTTGATAAATTTTTTCATATTATAAAAATCATTTGACATTATGTGATCACGCAACAATGTCTCTCTAATAACTTGAACAAAATTATTAAAACAATCTTCAGACACATGATGTTCTACTTTGACATTCAACAGTCTTATTGTGAGAGATAGTTTAGTGTGATTGTCATAATTAGCCCAGAATGGTTCATCTGTAGCATTTAATAATTCTTAAAATTGGAGATTTAATTCATTATTCATATTTTCACCTACTCTTAGTACTTCTATATCCTCCAACAGTGATACGTAAACAGTAAACATTTGTTCAACCATTGAAGAAAAACTAGAACTTGAACCATTCGGTTCAGCAATGAAATTCTGATCCACTACATCAATTACCATCATTTGATATGAATTAAATTGACCATAATAACTCTGATCCCCACTGATTGAGACTGTATGTTTTATCCATAATCCTAATCAGATATGAACGATTCATTATGACAAGTCCAATTATAGTAATTGGGGGTGAAATCAAATCTACAAAGATGTTCTCAAACTTTATCACACTGTAAAAATTTATCGTTGTGATATTTTCTGCACGGACATCTTATTATCTTCATCCATAAACTCAACATTACTTAAAGCAAACTTCAAAAATTATGTTAACCTAACAATATATAAATTCATCGGTTAAACTCCTACATTCAGGTAAGTTCTTTTTATACATCCAACTTCTTGCTTTTTGTTAATTTTTTCTGAATCCAAAAATATTAAAATATTAAAATATAATTAATTCTTACTAAATTGGAATAACTTTTATCTATTATAAATAAAAATTAATATAGATCTCCTCATAAATTACATAAATATAATTAATTCCTATTAAATTAAATCATAAAAATTAACATTCAAATAATTACTATTATAGCTAAATACTTTTCACTATCCAAAATAACTATAATTATAAAAATACCTAAGGTCGTGAACAAAGACGAGTATCTCTTCAATTACTTTAAATCCACGCAAACTATAAACCTGCACAAATAATATTACAAAATCAATAATTAAATATAATTAGCACAAAGAAATACTTTTAATAAATTAAATTAATATTTTAAAAAATAGAAGTCTTCAAACTACTCAAACTTAATGAATTCGGAGCTAGCAAAGTTCACAGTAAAGAATGAGCACGCAAACAAATAAGCTCGCAATCAGCCAGTCAGCCATGCTTGTGCCTAGTGACCACCAAATGCGGCGACCATCGACCGTGGCCAGTGCGGCGAACACCAACCGCAGCCCCTTGCTAGCGGCCGATGAGCTACAGACCGCGACTCTTGGTTGGTGGCCAACGGTCGACGGGTAGCGGCCCACAACCCCTTGCTAGCGTCCGACGGGCTACAGACCGCGGCTCTTGGTTGGTGGCCAGCGGTGGACGGGTCACAGCCAGCGGTCGACGGGTAGCGACCCGTGACCCTTGGCCAGCCGACACCTGACCCGCGGCGGGCCATCGGCTACAAGCGAGGAAGGGGGAGATACTCATCGGAGAGACGCGACAGGAGGAGAGAGGGAGAATATCTCTAGGGGCGACGAAGGGTTTCGTTCGTTGGAGAGATCCGATAGAGGAGAGGTGACGACGACGATTGACGAAGACGGCAATCTATGATCAGAAGAAGAAGCTGGCTATGAGAAAATGCGAGAGAAAGAAAATAGGGATTGAGAGATTTAGGATTACGCCCTAAATTTGACAACGAAATCAAATTTGTCACAAATTTTGTTGGATTTGTCATCAATTTGGTGATGAAAATTTAATTTTGTCGCCAAATTGACAATGAAATTTTATTCGTCATCAATTTAAATGCGATGAATTAATATTTCGTCGTACATTTGTGATGAATAGTTCATCCGTCGTCAAATTAGCGACGAATAATTTATTTGTCGTCAATTAACGACGAAATATATTTTCGTCAAAATTTTACGATGAATTTCACGAGAAAAATATTTTTTGCAATGAAATTTTTGACGAATATTAATATGTTACTAATTCTACAACAAAATTATTTTCATTGTAAAATTTATCATAAATTGATAACAAAAATATAATTCATCGCTAAATTTATTTTAAATTTGCAAAGAAAAATATTCATCGTAAATATCCGTTCCTAATCGATTAGATTTTTGTAGTGATAAGAGAGCCGTATTTGGTCCAGCATTTACTTTCTAAAATTCGAGGTTCCATGTCTGTTCATGTTAGTTAGTCAACATTTTTACTGAGCTACAATTGTTTCAAGATGGAGATGGTTTTGTACGTCTTGTTCTATAGTCAGCGACATTTTTTCATCGCACAGGAGAGCAGTCACACCTACTTCCCCAACTTGCATTCAACCTCCCTCCCTCCCTCCGTCCGACGCACATTGACAGCCCAGCCGAATCGATCGAACCTCCTCGGCAGGGCAGGCTCACGTCGACTCTTTCTCTTTCTCTTTCATTTAGACGATGGCCACGGCAGCAGGCTCTTCGTACGCAGAAGTAGACAAATTAAATGCTGCTCAAATTTATCAACTTGGTTGGTTGGTGAATTTGCT
>JBBMKF010000100.1:481016-503045 GCA_037834155.1 Curcuma caesia | reverse complement strand
AAATATTTCTAGGATTAAAAATAAGATTAGATGTCTTTTTCATATTATTTTAAAATAAATTATCATAACAAAAATAAAAAAAATACACTTTTAAATTTTGCCCATTCCTAAAATTTTCATATTATGGGTCCATACGTTTATATTCTTTATTATCTTATAAATTGTAATCATCAATTTGTTTATATATATATATTATCCTATGCGCTTTATAACGTTTGACTCGTCAGTGACAGAAAATTTGATACGCTCAAAAGTGTTTCAGATCGATGCTCAGAATAATAGCAGTGCATTTTTTATTTTTTTTATTTTTTACTTACAATTAAGTGATTTTCCTTTTAAGGGTTAGTGATTGAGTTATAGTATTAAGTATAAAATAAATTTTAAAATAAAGAAATTTAGTTGATCAATGAATGTATATATTGAATAAAAATTACATATAACAATCCGGTATACGAGCAATTAAATTTTTTTCGTTTTAAAATTTTTTTTATACTTAATACTATAATCCAATCCTAATACTCCTTATTTAGTTATTTTGAAAAGGCATCTCAGTTTTTTTAAATTAAAATAATATTCATTTCATTTAAAAAATACTTTTATTTTATTATTTTTATAGTGTTTTGTTTAGAATCCCCGGAGAGATTTTTATAGTTAAAAAATACTCCCCGGAGAACTTGATTGGCGTCGGAAGCTATGGGTCGGTGTACAGAGGCTGCCTCGGCGATGAGCAAATTGCGGTCAAGGTGCTCGACCTCAAGCACCGCGGCGCCTTCAAGGCCTTCATCGCGGAGTGCGAAACGCTGCGCAACATCTGCCATCCGAACCTCGTCAAGATCCTCAACACCTGCGTCAGCATCGACTCCACGGGCAACGAATTCAGAGCCATTCTGTTCGAGTTCATGCCGAACGGAAGCTTGGAGAACTGGTTACACCCCGAGACGAGGGACAAGAAGTTCCACAGTACCAAGAGGTTGGGCCTCGTGCAGAGGCTCAACGTCGCGATTGACGTCGGCGGGGCCTTGAACTATCTCCACGACCAATGCGACACGCCGATTATCCATTGCGACTTGAAGCCCAGCAACGTGCTGCTCGACGCCAATATGACCGCTCGCGTGGGGGAGTTCGGCATCGCCAGGTTCCTCACGAGGAGCTCCAGTGTTTACCAATCTTCTTCCTCCGCCATTAAAGGTTCCATTGGCTACATGGCACCAGGTGATGTATGCTCCGGAGAGTATGGGATGGGCCGATCAAATTTCCCCGCAATGTTAAAATTTGGATTCTCTTCTTTTTGGGATTTGCAGAGTATGGGGTTTGCGGGCTGATATCAACGCAGGCAGATGTATACAGCTACGGGGTGCTACTGCTGGAGTTGTTCACCGGGAGGCGGCCGACGGACGAGGAGTTCGAGGACGGGTTCACACTGCAGACGTTTATAGAGAAAAAGCTCGCCGCCGGAGTTGACGTCACCGGAGGCGTGGCGGATCCGGCGATGTTCTCGGAATGGGATGAAGAAATGGCGTTGGACTTCGTGATTGGGAAGCAGGTGAGCGGAAGGATAAAGCAGTGCTTGGAGTCGGTGCTGATGGTTGGTCTTTGCTGCGCTATGGCGTCGCCGGCGGAGCGGATCAACATGGCAGATGCAGTGACGAGAATGGAAACGATCAAGAATCTGTTGCTCATGACCAACATGTGATTGCTTAGTACATGGATTATAAGAACGCGAAGGGAACTAATCACCTAAATATGGAATAAGATCTAATAAAACAAAGAGACGAGTAGTTGTTGCAAATCATGAATTATATATTTGCAACCACCAAGAATGAACCTTTTTTTATTAAAAAAATCAAAATTGTTTCTTTCAGTCCTGTCCATTTTTTATGTAAGATATCCATATGAAATGCCAACAAAGAGATATATCCCAATATCATGTCTATTTGTTGATGATCTTGCTTGTTATGCATTTATTTTTCTTTTTGAAATACGTCATGAAGTTTCTTAAGTTTATCAATCATTTGATATCTCTTGCTGTTTTAGTTTCGGAGAAGAGTAATTCAGAGAACTTTCTTTCGAATAACTAGGAGCTGAGACAACATAGATGATTTTAGCTTAGCAATAGTATGACAAAATAAATGGGAAGGCTGCTAAATGTTACCTGATGAATAAGTTGGCGATGCAACATATTTGTTCAGGCTCAAGGACTTCAAGTGAAAGCTGACGGATACCACCTGAAACAGTCGGTTGTTGTTCTATGAACATGCATATTAAGAGTGAGATTAAACATTCAAACGCAATGTCAAGCATCATGAAATGACAAAATTCATGAGTCCTAGCATCAAATAAATAAGATTCGTGATTTCAGGTTCCTCGATCAAATACTTGTAACAATGCTGTCTGACATTGGTTACAAAAAATAAATTTAACCAAGGCAATATACCATGCGGCCAGCAAGCTCTGTCCCGACGACCATTATGTAACTTATCAGTTGATTTTCAAGTTTTGAAATAGCCCTCTTGTCAACACGGCCGAGAACTTTCTCGAGGTCCTATACTCAAAAATACAAGAGAATAAATCAGGTCAAGCTAATGCAATAGCATTAGAAGTGTTCGACAGGGAAAAACTACATGAGGCCATCCTTCTATTTATGCAACGATATGTATCACAACTGTGTCATTTACATATTTCATTTCACATTGAAAAGCATGTCACCAGAGATTCTCACCCTTGTATGTAAGATGATTAATTCAGAGAGAATATTAAGCGTCAGGAAAAGTATCAAACTAATGAAAAAAAATGTCAACAGAGTCATGTAAGGATTTCAGTCTGCTAGAACCAACATGTGTTAATCGCTTTTGTTATGGAAGTTGAGTTGATATAAAAGGTAGAATTAGGAGAGTCGCTCAATAAGAATTACAGATACTTATGTTATGGAAGTTAGTAGAATTCCGAATTCATATCAAAGGTAGAATTCCGAGAGGGGCTCAGCCAAATTTGCATATAAGTTTTGTCAAAACTGTCATAGGGATTTTAGTTTTAGAATGGTAATTCTTCAGTCTGCTAGAACCAACATGTGTTACTCATTTATGCTACGAAAATATGAATTCAGAACTGATATCAAAGGCAGAATTACGGGAGGGGCTAAAGCCAAAATTGCAGAAAACTTAACAGGTTCATATAATAGCTAGATTTAAGAAAAGTTCAGAATTGGACACACCTTGAACTTCACACGCAAACCCTTTACATCAAGCACAATGTCACCAACATCAGTCTTGAGAGTCATCAGCTACTGGTGCACCACCAGTTAGGAAACTTGGCTCATCCTCTACACCCGTATCTGTATCTTCATAACAGAAGTTAACTTCATCAATGTCTTCATCAGATGAATCTTCGCTAGGGGCACAACCAGGTGTATCAGTGTCAAACTACTGTGCTTGGATACCATTGCAAATTGTTGCTCGACCAGATAATGTGATAGGACAACATAAGGATTTCTTTCGAGTAGCGGTCTTGCAATTTCAAATGGAACCCACCAGCATAACAGTAGTTATGTTTTATAATTTTGTGGCATTCTGTCAAAACCTTAGATGATGTAAGCATCTGATGTAACAATATAACAATATAAGAAGTGAGAAAATCTGTGTCCAAACTCCAAACCTTAGATAATGGGAAGAGCTTTATGTTAACTATATGTTTGTGATTTGGCAATAGACACAATTTGAAATGATAAAAATAAATAAATAAAATTATCGAACTGATTTCTCGAAATTGATCAGGATCTTAAAGTTGCCAACAGCAATAAGCCATACACAACTCATCATCCAAACTGTAGAAGTTCCATACCCACAACATTTCCATTCAAATCAGTTACATTTTTATGATTAGCATAACCTGTCTCTATTTTGTAGGGTTTATGTACCTAATCAACTAACTTAATTTCTTACAGGTACTTAATAACAAAACTTGGTTCATACATCAATTTACATATATTACCTTCAAGTTTGACTGAATCCCCAGACATGGACCTAATATCCACTTAACAACAGATTTAACTAGGGTACCCACAGGTTGGGATAGAAGAAAGAAAGTTGAGATGAGTTCTTTGTTAGTATAATGCTTTTGCATATCGATTAGCAAATATTACCAACACCTCCAATTTGTAAGCTCGCCACATTAGAAAAAGAATATATAAATGTGTTGCACGAACCATGGAATAATACATAGTAACATATGAAGTGAATAGCATCTAACCTATCAATAAATAATGCATTTATTAAGTAAACATGATGCATATGATATTTGTGCATGAGTAACTACATGAAAATTCCCACAGTAAGAGTGCATACGCGTGCACATATACAAAATATGGATCATGGAACACATGTTGCACATATATAGAGTTTTAACTCTAACCTGCAATACATATGCACTTGATACGAGTCAAGTTAACCCTAAATCCAAAATTCTTTAAGTCGTGTTTTTTTAATAACATGATCTAAAATTTGAAGAGAAGCTTTCTGGTAGTGAAGAGGACAGAGTAGTTCAGATGGACGATATGCTGCTTTGTATCTCATTTTGCTGCAGGAGTGAATGTAATATCCAAGTTAATAATACTGGAAGCTAGGGCAATGGTTTTGAGTCTCCTTAACCAAATTTATTTCCTGCAAAGTTGAATATTTCCCAAGGGATAAAAAGGCAAAATCAGGATCCCAAAACAAATACTTGCTTGACAAACAATGGGGAAGAATGTCCACTACACCAACTGCAACGAGCTCCCCGTCAATCAAATATTGTTGATGGAAAGATCCAAATCCAGAAGATGCAATTGCATTGTCACCACTAACTGGTGGAGTAAATATGATAGGAGTGTCCACCAGACAGCTTTTGTATGAACCTATTGTAACTTTTTCAAGCTTATCACCATGGACTTTAATCTGATATTTTCTGTATAGGCATATTCTTCCTGATCAAAACTAGATCTTTTCAAACGGATTTCAAGCTTTCTTCTTTTCTGGGGCACAATTATGCAATTGTCAGAGGTAGCTAGCTTTTTGCATTTCCTTGATTGAGTCTAGGTTTTTGAGCCTTTTGTTTCAGATTACTAGATTCCAAACTCTGTTTGATGGGTGAATAGAAATTTAGGTGGCCGTTGCAAGCTTTTGTTAAAAGCTCAGAAGGCACATCTTGCTGTATAACTAAACCTCAAATCTTTTCAGCAATAGCCTTCGGGTTGATATCTGGTAATTCTAGCTCCTGGAATTTATTTATTTCAACTGAAGCTTGAGAACGTCTAATGGTTGCAGTTATTTGAAATGCAATATTGCTAGTGTATACCAAATCTTCCGATATATCCATCAGCTTCTTTTTGGCTTGGGCTGTAACCTTCTTCACATTAGTTTCTGGAAGCTGACGAAGAGATATACTCCTCAAAAGTATGTTCATGGCTTTATCAATAATGTCCGACAAAGTATGAAGAATAGAAGATTCACTGGACAGCCTTTCACACGTCCTAGATGAAGATTCATTTGTTGGTATTGATGTGAATTCTGGTGTAGATTCTTTGCTGACCAGCTTGAGTGAGCCCTTACAAGGGTTAGCCTTTTGTTTTGAATTGTCAGATTTATCCATTGATGTGGCACCATCAAAGAACCTGCATATTGCAACTGTTTATTTATAAAAATCAAATTAATATAGATTTGTGTTTAAATACTAGCCAAGAGGACAAAGATATCTAAAATAGTAAATTATATCATATAAAAAACCTAAAAAGAATCATCTGCTTAGGCAAGCAGAAATACCTTGGCATTCTTTTGCATACACGATCTTGGTCTTTAGAGGAATAGAAGGTATTGGCTTTTAGACAAATAGTATAAGATGGGCAACACGTCCTATCCATCTCAGGTTTGTAAAGAAAACAGTCAGATCTCCTCCAACCACAGTCAAGAAACTTTGTAGTCATATTAACAATAGAAAGATGTAGATTTCAGAATACCACAAAGTTTGCGTAAAAAGACAAAATATTGGATGGAGATATTTACTTGATGACTAAAGAAACAATTTATAAATAGAATTCAGTGACAAATAAGAGTTTTCCATTTATTCAATTTTATTCACTAAAAAATGTTTCAATTTGATAATAGAAATAAAACTAAACCAAGTTACTTTCTCGATCACAAGTAAATCTAGTATTTTTCAGGGTACTAGGATGTTTTAATTTCTTGATGTAATTATAAGAGATGTTCAACAATAACAAACACAGTTGTAGAACTCATGATCCTATAACTTTTGTTTACAAAAATGTATAAAAGGAAGCTCAAATATCAAAATGTAACAAATTAACATAGAAGATAGATACGTTTTCATGAATCGTTATCCAAGTATAAACTAATGTAATCTTCATAGGCTTGGTGCAACTGAAGGCATAAAACTATATTATTCAAATGTTGACAAACAATGCACTCATATGCTTATTTCATGACTAAAGATAATAACTAGTGACTAAATACTTCCTGTGGAACTAAACTTATACATTCTAATACATATGAATTGAATCATCTAAATGTTTCATCAAATATGATACTTCAACTAATTTAATTATTATTAATTCCAGAGGAGTAAAATATACTTGTTGATTTTGCATGCAGTGTCTAGTAGTTTAAAGTTCTGTGGCATAGAGATCGGAGCATGTTAACAAGGATCTTATTTTAAAGCCTTCAATGTAAAACATTGTGGAAGGTTTCCCCAAGATTAACTATTCAAAGCATGATTGTCATGTTTGCCAAAGGTTACCGAAGTACAATCATTGTTTGGGTATATCAATAAAGTACCTACCACAAGACCTCTAGAATTCATATTGGTTAATTTAATATGTCTAGTTTAGAAGATAAATTCAAAACTTCTGCAATTGTTGATGATTTTTCTAGATTTACTTGTTACTTATTTTTCTAACTAAGAAACTGAGACCATTAGTGCTTTCAGAAGATTTGTAAAAAAAAAAAAAATCATCCATTCATTCTACATGAGTGGTTTTAAAAATTAAGTGACATGAACTGAATCTCAAAAAGAATTGTTTATAGAATGTGAAAATTTAGGAATTAATCATACTTATCCATGTTCAAAAGATGGCTATCCTTTGAGAGTATCTTCCTAGCATTTTCATGTACAAGCCATAAATATAGTTTGTTATATTTAAATAGGATATTATTTACGTTTATTTTCAACAAGACACCTTATGAGTAGTAAATAGAAGAATGTCTAATGTCTGTTAGTTTAAGGTCTTTGGTTGTAAATGTTTTTATCTTGAACATCAAATATGCCTCAAGTAAACTGGATGAGAAATGTATGGCGTTTGTTTAGGTTATTCATAACCAACTGATGATGAAGAGTGATGACCTTTCATTCTACACAAATATGTTAATATTGTTGTTTATTCTTGTATTTGCAAATCTTCATGTTTAGTGAATTTTGGAAGTACATGTTGTAGGCCTCGTATAGAGTACAATGGAGGGGAAAAGATCAATGTATTTGACCCCAGATAGTGGGGGGTCACACTGCTTGATTATTGTGATTTTGATGCATTGAATGTTCTTAATTGTGATTGATTGAACTTGACATTAATATAGAAGGGGTATTTGAACACTATATTACATTAAATAATTTTCTAACTCGAGCACTTGTTGACTTGAATTTTATAAGCAATGCAAATATCATTACTAGTTCAGGCTGAATTCACATATTGTAGTAACTTTTTGATTTATCATTCACATGCTTACATTTCCTAGTATCACAGTATAGAATCGATAAAAGTTCTAACCTTGGTAGTCCTCCGCAGTCAAACTATTTGCCCATAAACCTGCACAGGTACATTAGAAATTATATGCAATGTCATTTAAAAGCTAGAGCATAAATAAGCATATTGTTCAAGGAAAAGCGAAAGCAGCTTTTGAACCCCCTCAAGCGTAGGACAAAATGAAAGTAAAAAAGTTGATGCGGGAACAAATAGCAAATACTGAAGTCGAAATTAGCATGCTATACAGCTCCAGCTCCTTTGACGCAATTTCTTTGTACTGAGAGAGCGCAATCTACAAACACACAACTTATCAAAGTGTCTTTTCACATAGAGGCGTGGCACTCAGTATTCCAACCGCGCAACTGCAACGAGAAGAGTTTCATAGAGGAACGCAAGTAACCGAAATTGCGATCTTTAGTTTGCTAGTCAACACAGGCACCCGCTCAAGATCATGAATATGGTGAGGGGATGATAAAGGAGGGTTCCGGTTCAGACCGTGGGAGACGCTGGAAGCGGATGTGGATCTGCAGCAACCGCAAGAGTTCCGTCTCCTGCCATCGTCGATCAGCACAGTCTCGCCTGTTGCTCCTCTTTCTTTCGATCTCTCCTTTCCTCCTCGACCGCCTCGGCTGCTGCTCGCTCCGTCACCCATTCCTCCTCCTCGCCGATCGGGGACGAGTTTAATCAGCAGAGGAGAATGGAGAATCCGGCGAGGGTGGAAAAGGTGATTGCGGCAGGCGAATGGGATTTGGTTGAGGCAGGCAGGCAGAAACTGTGGGCTGAGACGAAGGTGACTGATTCAAGGCTTTACCAGTTGCAATCGGAGGACGACGGACGGCGGCATACGGTAATTAAGCCAACGACGGTACCAGTTCGATCGGCAGCGAACCGGAAGATCCGGCTGGTCCAATAAACCCGACCCGATTTAACGATGAAGAATATTTTAGCTTTTTTGTTGTTGTTAAATTATTTTTTAAATATAATTTCAGCGTACCAGTTTTCTTATTTGTTTTTTTCTTCTTCTGTATATCAATACTTTCTAAATGCATATTAATCGCAATTACTTTCAGTTAGTTTGTGATGTGAACGAAGTTGTAGAGTTTTGAAGTAAACAATGAAACACATTGATCTTTATCAGAATACACTTCTACAAGGTATATTTTCTGACAAGGTATAATTTAAAATGTTCAAATTAGAATATTTCAAAATTAAATTAAAGTTTCTGACTTTTTTTTGAGAGAACTTATAGAATATTATGATGAAAATTACATCTGAAATGCTTTTTGGTAACATAAAAATAAAAAATTACAAAGACGAGTTATGATAAGGCGCTCTTAGCAAAATCTCGTACAAATTTAAAACCTGGTTATCTGATTCAAGATCAAATCCCCCAAAAAATAAGAGTAATAAATTTCAAGTTCCTGTTCAATCTCGTGCAAACGAACGTCATGTGCGTTCACAACTTGAATTATTTTGTCAATATAAATAAATAAGCTTAAAGGAGAAGTTGCATGCGATGTGCATAACTGAGAATTTTCAGACTCAGTTCGATGCTACAAATAATATGCAATATTATGCATTGCTCAGGCTGGAAACACAAAGTAGATGCGCAAGTCGTCTAACATTCACTCTAGGACACGGCATCACAGCAACTTTGGGATGGCAAATTATCAACATAATGCTGCCCTTGGGATGGCATATTTATCAATATAACTCTGGGATAGTAAAAAGAACAAAAGTTGGTTGTATTAGAGTAGTGCAAGAGGATGAACAGACTAAAGAAAATATTAATCCAATGCAATAATAAATAAATAAATTACTTAAGCTTACTAACAGCCAACCACCAATGATCCCAAATGATGAAGACACAATTTAATGATGATCATTTATTTATTTTGCTTTCTTCTCCTTGCTATTTCCATGGATTCTGACTGACCTTGGTGGATGGTTTCTTTCTAAGCCATTCTCAGTGCATGGCTCTCGAACAAGTTAGACAATCTAAAAAAAAGAATTAGTAAGGCGCAAGCTAAGCATGCTAAGGTTTTTGGAAAAGGGGACAAGGCTATCCTATATGATCGATTGATTCTTCAAGAACAGGTAATCTTTTGATGCTGAGTAATTTTCATGAGCAATCGAGAATGGTGCTTATGAGAATGGTGACAGGGAATAATAGCAAGAAAAGCAGGCAGAAATTTCAGATGTGACAGGGAATAATAGCAAGAAAACGGCATCAAGAATATGACGTGTGAGATTATTGACAAAAATGAAAGGAAATTTAGCATGGAGGAAAGAAAAGACACAATTAGTAGCATACGAAACATGGAGATCACACTGATATCTCCAATCACCAAGAAGAAATCACATCGTTAAGATTATTGAAAACATAGTGAGAAATTACAAACCCTAGATTTTTAGAGAGGCGTATTTGTACATCATGGATCGGCGGCTATTCTTGATCGGTGTTGGAGGGCTTCGCATCAGTCGCGGACGAGGTTGTGGCAGCACGCCTGGCGCTGTCGTAGTCCACGACCTCGGCATCGGCCAACGACCGTGAGTGCTGGACGATGGATCGGCCGATGGAGTTGATCCACTCCTCCTTCTCCTTCTCGGAGTCGGCGATGAAGTACATGGTCTCGGATCGGGTGGAGAGCTCGAAGGCGAAAGCGCGGTTGATGACATCCTCGGCGCCCTTGACGGTGAGGCAGGCGCCGACGGGAATGACGCCGCGGGGCACGGAGGCGCGGGTGACCTGGGAATCCTTGAACCAGAAGAGCTTTCCCTGCTTGAGGACGAACCAGCGGCGTCGCCACGTCTTGATGTACTCGCCCTGCTTGGTCAGCCACCCGTTGCGCTCAGGGTTGGACCAGAACGCGACGCCGCCGTCCTCCTCCGGCGCGGCCAAGGCAGTGGATCCGAACACAGATCGCCACAGGCTGACGGCCATGGGATTAAGCTACGGCCTCTCAGTTGTTCGAGCGATCGGGGCTGAAGAGGAGACGCCGTGGGTTGTGGGATCTCATGGGAGAGGAAGGTGGCTGAGAGGACCAGCGGGTAGATTGCAACTTTAGGAGCTGGCTGAACCGGCCTTCTCGGTTCGGTCGGGAGGACTTCTCGACCCGGTCTTGCCAAATTCAAGCCGCGAAGGCGCAATCAATACAATTCAACCGTTGGATCTGGCCGTTTAAACTCTAAATTAGGATATCGAGTCGGTTTAAAAGGTCCGGTTTAACTTTCAAAGTTAGTTTCAGCTGACTTAATAATTGCTAAATTTTGAGAATATGTTCGGTCAGCGAGATGTATGGATTTTTTTTTTGTCATTCATATGCTTTACTAAATTATAAAAAAATTACTTTAAAATATCCTACGAAATTATAAAAGTTAATTGGTAAATAAGAAAATTTGAATGCTTCTCCAGACTTGTTAAGTACTAAGAGAAGAGCTAGTGCAAAATGGGCATAAGCATGAGTCAATCATCTACTTAATTACATTGAATTGGAACGAAATCGAACAAAAGGAGAATAGATATACTTAAACGATAGGTTCTCACCCAGCAAGTAATTGTTGTTATAAAAACCGGCTTAGTTAAGCACTTGATCAAGATTAATCATCTACAAGAACAGATAAGATTAATCGATCACCAAGAGCTAACCATCTCTTAGAAATACTGGATTGGTCAAGCACACTTGATGGAGATTGATCAAATTGCAGAGAAGTTAAAAGATGTTTCTCATTTCTCAACAAATATTATCAATTTTTTTTCTTACGGAAAACATCTATTGCAATACAGATAAGATTACATATAATAAATTATTTTTTAAGATACTATCCCTTTTAATTGTTAATGCTGTCGGTATATAATTGGCTTCAGGTCAACAGGATGCACTTACGTGGCTCCACCTCAAATTGCAGAGTCATTCTGAGTTGATCTGACCTGCCATCTGAGGTGGTCTGACTTGCTGACCTACCAAAAAGTCTGATCTCTTGATTTGTCGACCTGCCGAATAGTTTGATTTTTCAACCTATCGACTTGAGAAGCAGTTCGACCTCCTGACTGACCTTTTAGCAAGAGAAAAGACTTGATAATTACCATAACTTGAAAGAACATGGCGATTACAATAGAGCTTCGGACATCGCTCCATATGGTGCTCTCTTTCTCTCCCTTTCCTTATATAAAGTAAAAAGAGACTTTCTCATGGAGGTATCATTTGATCTTATCATCTAATTTATTTCATTTTACTCTATTTCTTATTATTTCTCTATTTTATATTATTTGAGTTCTACGATGATTTAAATATTGAAGAGATCTCGTCAGATAACTCTCAACAAAACCTTTAATGCATTTTATTTTTTGCAAAGTCAATCATATCACGAGGAAAAAATTATGTCAAGAAAACTTTAATTGTCATTGCTCTTTAGTGCAAGATGGATTTCTGTTGCCATGTCAACAAATTTTCTAAAGGCTGATCATACTAATCACGAAGCTCCCTTCTACTTAGCGCCTACGAAGAGCCAGGAAGCAATAGGGGAACATCGATTGTGGTTTTTACTGAAACTTGTCTGATCATGCAACCGTTGCAGAACTTGCATGATACTCTTTTCTTTTTTATGACAATAGAAGACAAGCTTTCGGTGGAACTTTTACAGACTTTACCTGGAATTCTCTATTCAAAATGTATGCATGTATTTATTTATTCTATTTTTTTAAGGTGATTAATCTGTTAATATAGTTTCACATGCCAGCCTCCCTCTACGAGCAACAACGTTATTGACTAATGGAAATGATCATATAGCAACTATAGTTACTATATAGTCAACTGGTTAATTCCCACGTATTCTTCTAGTTCCGACAAGATCTTGAGTCGAGCCGACCATGATTTTAGCGCCATAATTTGACAGTATTTTTCACAGATTATGATAAAGTGTTTTGAATCCCTAGCAAAACATGTGAGTTAGCAGTGCAGCTGATGAAATGGCTCGACAGCAACGTGCCAAACCATGTGAGCTTCAAAGAACGCGAGCATACGATTATTATTATTTTTTGTTTTAAAAAATGACTTCCATTTAATTATAAAAGACGCACGCCATGTGCTCGTCATAATGACTGACCCATGCACCTACCTCACATGCACAGCAGGCCTTGCTTGGTCACACAGCAAAGGTTTGCCCTACGGCTAACCAATTCGAGCAGCGACACTGGGACACAATTTGGTAGGACATTGATTTGAACAATTAAAGCTTGAAGCCCGAACCCACACAGCCCTTCTTCCCCTGTTCCTATTTTACAGGCGGCAAACAAGAAGCAAAAGCAGAAGAAGCAGCAGCAGAAGCCAATATGTCATAATGAAACATGCTCAGTGAAGCGGCTGTTGCGGTCCGGCAGCAGGCGGTGGTTGCGGTTTGGGGCACTGGTAGCACTTGGCGAAGAGGCCGAAGGTGTCCACTTGCTTCACGAAGTTGGTCACGCTCGCCCACCCGCCGAGCCCGAATCCGACGACCAGAACCCACCCCACGACGAAGGCGTTGACGACGAACATCGCCGTCCAGCTCGGGAGGAAGAAGGGAGGTTTCTCCGCCGCATTCTGCAAATAAGTAGGAAAGTTCATCAAATGTTCGGCGAAATGCCGAGCAGAAACAGAACGGTGATGGTGGATATATACGAACCTGGCGCGCGGCGGAGGTGCGGTAGGTGAGGATGTGGGCCATGGCGGGGATGACGTAGACCGTGAAGCTGACGAGGAGGGCGCCGACAGCTGAGTTGATGGGGCCGAAGAAGGGGAAGATGATGGCGAGGAACCAGATGGGGACGACGACGGGGAGGCGGGCGACGGCGCGGATGCAGACGCTCTTGGTGTCGTGCATGCCGATCACCTTCTCCCACACGAAGTACAGCGGCGTGCACGCGAAGCCGAAGGTGATGAACTGGTGGATCAGCATCAGGATCACCGCCGCGTCGCGCCACCCCGACTTGGGGAGCAGCGAGAACGCGTTGGAGTGGTTCAGCAGCTCGTCACCGAACGCCCAGTACACGGCCGCCGCCGACGGCAGCGTCAGCGTGAACACGTACAGCGTCGCCAGCAAGTAAATGTACTTGAACTTTTGTGGTTTCCACATGGCGTGCATGATCTCCCTGCCACAACAAAGAAAATCTTTTCAAATGCAAAATAATAAAATCAATTCAAGACAGTTGCAGCGTCTGCTTCACAGTTCGCCATTAATCCTAAGAAGATTAGATCAAATCTAGATAATCTTGGTCCCCATCATGTTCTTTTACATCTAGCAAAACAACAAAGGCTCGTTTTATGCCTTCATCATTGCTACCACTTCAGCCTTGAGACTTTGCGTCGCCACTAAATGATTCTTCCATGATCATCTTCTTGTTTTTTTTAAACAAAAGGCTCTTTTTTGGACAAATATCCAGCTTGCGATCGCTTTAACAATGTGAAATGGCAACGCGAAGCTACTCCACATCATGTGGGGGCAGCAGTAAAAAGTGAAGAAGTGGCGACAACAAAGAATGGGGAATGATTTCCAAATCCAGGCCTTCCTCTCCCACCACTACCCGGCAAAAGCTGCCGGTGGAAGGGACGGCACCTCTAAAGCCGAGTTTGGAAGCCTCTAGCTCGGACTCAAATGGGAATTGACAAAGGAAGGCGATCACTTAGTGGTTGCTTGCTTTAATAACAAAAGGACACTCACACGGTGACGGCGTGGCCGCCGAAGGTGTAGAGGATGTTGGTGGCGCCGGTGAAGTAAAGCATCAGTTTGGTTGGACCGGAGTGCGTTACGCCGTCCGCCTGCATTATCCAAACCCCAGTTTGTCAACAACAATTAATAGGATCAACAAGCTAATGAAATTGGCCAATGAATTAGTTAATTACCTGTCCGTGGACGATGGCGGCGATGGCCAGGTACCAGGCGGTGTAGGTGGTCATGCCGAGGCCGAGGAAGGACCAGATCCTGTAGTTGTGGAAGGAAGGGATGAAGACGGTGGTGGCGCAGCAGGCTCCAAATATGTAGGTCCATGTCCTCTTATCCAGCCGATCATTGATGTAGTAAATGTTACTGCATCCTCCCCAAAACACCAATTTAATCATTTTTTTACAGATATTGGAGAAGTGGAGGAAGAAGATGAAATACCTGGCACAAGCAATGAGTTGGATGACGGAGCCGAAGAGGAGGAAGGTGCAGTTGAAGGCGAGTCCAACGGCCTTCCAGTACGGCCCTAGCAGCCCATCCAACACCTCGAACCACTGTTGGGGAGAATGAACGAGAGTTAAAGATCTGTTGTTTTGTTTTTTCTTTTTCAATCCCAAAACCGAGAGAAACAGAGCAAGAACTAAAGATCTGTTTTTTCTTTGAATCTCAAAACAGGCGAAAACAGAGGATGTGATAGGTACCTGGATGACGTGATTCTTAAAGCTAACGTTCTCCTTCTCCTTCCTGGAGCGGAACTCGATGTAGAGGACGCTGATGAGGTAGGCTGTCCAGCTTCCCATGAAGCCATAGAAGAGCTGCAAGATCACACCCGACGCCATCCCCAGCTGCGAGAACGAGTACGGCAGCGTCAGCAGCACCTGCGCCACCTGCGTTCGATGCAAAAGGAGCCATCTTTGGACATGATCGACCGTTTCCGAGCAAAACAGAGATAAGCTACCAAAGAGAGGTACTTGATTGGAGGCGCAGCTGAACCAGGCGTCCCAGGCGGAGCCGCCGTGCCAGAGGAAGCTCTTCATGCTGAATCCATGCGCACCGGAGGCCTCTTCTTCTCCTTCCCCGACGTCGATGTCCTGCTCCAGCTCCTCCTTCAAGGTGCTGTTGCTGCGCGACACTATTGCCTCCTCTGCCTGCTTCTGCTGCATCTTCTTCTTCTTCTTCTTCTTCTTCTTCTTCTCCCTCTTCCTCTCCTCTTCTGCTACAAGTAGTTGCTGCAGGACATTAACTGGAGGAAGGCTCAGATCCAAACACCGTCGCCCATTTAAAATCTGGTGTGTGCAGCAGTGTGCAGGCCATGCAGTGATGCACCGTTAATAATTAAATAACTATAATAATTAATCTGAGTATCTAGGGTTGCTTAATTGAGACTCTGCTATGGCCTATGGATCAATTATTAGATCGTGTTCCATGTTGAGGGAGGATCGACGCAATGGTTTTATTTTTACTCATAAAAACAATATAAGCTTCCATTAATTTGATCTTTGATTCTTTTGAAAGCTAAACAGTCTTGACAAGAGAATAACTCAATTTCTTAAATCGATCTAATCATAGACTAGGTCTGCCTTATCAAACAAGTCAAACTCAACAATATGATGAGACGTTGTTCTGAGTGCAATCTTACGATGAAAAAATTAATGAAAAAGATACTTTACCGGATTCCTTCGGCAGCCCTGCTTTTATTATTGAGACATTATAATCGTCATTGTGATGATGGGATTAGGAAATTAATCATGGTTAGCTTTTCATTAAATCACTACATAATCTTCTCTCTAGTGTTCGGGTCCATCCGCCCCTACATAATCATGTAAAGTTGCTTCTCGATTCGTGGTGCTCGTCGTGGCACTCCAAGCCGTACCGCGTCATCCACGCGATTGCGAACACACAGCGTGACGCAAGGAGGGATGAGACACGAGTCGCGAGTAAGGTTACTACGAGCCTGATTCGACGTATCGGCTGGTTCGAGGATGAACCGAGAAATTAAATTGAACCGGAAAACCACGGAACTCAGGCATTGTAAAATAATTCTTATTTAAATGAAAAAAATGCATCGTTAAATTCCTCGATTCATATTTGTTTCCATCAATAAGAAACTTAAAAAAAACATTTATCACGATATTTCTAAAATAAAATACTAAACGAATATTTTTTAACCTTTAAAGTTTCGAGGGTTCACTCTAAAGTCCAAATTCACTGCAACACTTGTCCCAATATTGATCATCCTAATCATATCTTAGTCAATCGAGCAGATAAAAAAAATTGACAATGTAATAAATATTAATATTTCTCGATTTAAGATTTATCATTTTGATGCATCACGACTTCCTATGGCTGCGATCGCGAGATCACCAAAGTCAAAGTGTCTTCCATTTCTTGGACCTCGCAACTTATTTTTTATAATTTATTTTCAGTGTCAGTCTATGCTAAATTAACGGTCAAGCAAAGTCAGACGATCATAAGTTTAATGCAATTTGATAATTTATGTTTCTCTGTGATTTATTATTGACTTTTATTTGCAAAAACATATTTCTAATCAGCAGAATAAAAAACTTAACAGAATCACAATGCTCAGTCCAAACAATCCAATATCCATAAGAAACTAACCAAATCACCCAAACAATAGCATTTATTAGATGTCATGGTTAACTACAATTCTTAATTTAAACCATTCTACACCCTCTCTAACTCAGTTATATGCCTTTGAAGTTGTTCTTTCAATTCTTTTCTCCACTCCTCGACCAATTTCTCCTGCTTCTTGATCAACTCAGACTTAGATTTCAACTCTTCCTCCATTGCCGAAATCTCCTGCAACAGTGATTCAATGAATGCAATCTCCATTCTGGAAAATAGCATTACTATCATGCGATACCATTCACGAGGCTAGAGATTTACCTTGCGAAGCATTTTCTCCCTTGTAGGTTGATCTTCACGCTGGAGGCTAATAAAGTACAACTGGAGCTTTTTAGCCGCCTCCATGAATTCTCTTGCATGTCGCTCAACATCAACTAGAAACGATCAATCAATGATTACTAATGTGTCACGATCAGAGATTCCTCAGAAGCCATGAAATGTGCACTGAGTTTGGTAACTATTTTTCGTAAGATAACAACAGACTGTAGTTTCCTCAGCACCCAAAGGAACAAAAAATAAGGCACAGTTCGATATACATTCTTGCTATGTACTGCCTCAGATAATAACCACAATCACCGTCATTGCTCATTGTAAAATAGCAAAATCTAGCAAAAAGCCATTGCATGTCCAGACTCAGGCAGAAATAATAAGCAATGATGTGGGTAAAGAAGGCAATCAGAAAGATACTACAATGAATATCACAGCAATTAAGAATGAGAAAGAATCAGATGCAGTCCTATCAAAAGGAAGGATTGCTTCATACTAACCAAAGCATTTGGAGCTCTAATGCTGTTTGGTGCAACAAGTCAGTTCTCTGAATTAGTATAACAAACCTACTGGAAGTTATATTCTTCAAAAACCTAAGAATAAGAACAAACCTATAAAATGTTGACATCCAAAGTATCATTTAAGTCTGATAAAGTTACAACGAACTAGCAATGTGTTTTTTTTTTAAGAATTTTAGTTCAGAAAACATGAAATACATTTTCCCTAACAAATTTAGGTACCTGATTTAAAAATAAGGAACCATTGCAGCAAACTATCGATGAACAAATTCAAACTGAGAAGGTTGTAATAGGATTCAGTCTTTAGAACAAAGCAATCAACCTCTAATTCCAATTTGTCATATCCAGAAGTTAGCAACGAGATGAAATGGCTCAGAAAATTGTCTTCGAGCACAATAACTATGCCAAACACAACTAACGGCAAGTAAAGGACGGGAATTTAGATCTTTATCCGAGAAGACAAAGAACATCGTTCTATCTGTACAATTTTCCCTGTGGACTAGAAACATTCAAAGAGATAATGTGGATGTGCTATTCCAGATGTGTCATCTTACGTTGTTAACCACCACACGATAAACAGCTGAGAATCTAATCTAAAGGTTAACATATTTCTAAGATCCCAATTTGATCTAGGGCAATTAATACTAAGATGAAATAACGGAAATTAGCAAAGGAAGAAGAGAAGGGGAGACCGACTTTGGTGAGAAGAGTGGACGGAACGATCAACGGCCTGGAGCTCACGAGCGGGGAGGCAAGGGAGTAGCGCCGCCTCCAGAGCCACCACGCAGGCCATCATTTCGTCCCTCTGAGACGGCGACGAGGCGGAGGGAGACTCCATTTGAGCCGGGAGCGCCTCCACGGACATGGGAGACCTAGACGAGACTCTAGAGCGGATCCCCGGGAGCTCACCTTTCTCAGGCTCCGACGAAGCGGATTGCTGCTGCTGCGGCTGCGGCTGCGGCTGGTCCGCCATTACATTTACCCGCCGCTCGTTATCGCCGATCGAAAGGGAAGCGATCTCCGCGGTTGCCTCCGTACGGAAGTTTAGGGCTCACAAGTTGGATACTCGATTCCGTGAAACCTCCTTCTATCCGTCCGATCAGAGTTTAAGCCATTGATATTAATCAACGACTCGTATTCAATCTCACTGCCCCCTTTTATAAAAATTTAATAACATTTGTAAAAATAAAAAATATATTAAATAGTATTTTTTTAATAATTCAATTATTCAACTTTTTAAATTAATTAATTTAACTCCTGACAGATAAATCATGGGATTCATCACATAGAATCGCTGAAGTGATGGAATGAGCTGACCTATTATGTTGGACAAATCTCAGAGATTTTTTTAAAAAAAATTATATGACTACAAACATTTTTATTCATTAAACTCAGTAAATAATCTATAACATATTATTAATGATATAATCATCTTCGTATATATAATTCATTAAAGGAGTAAAACTAATCGTGGACTTGATTTCATCCTCATCCTAGTACTTATACCCATCAAATATCATTTATACTAATTTTTATTTTATTTCATTCAACTACTGTTTCTCATTCGATAATAAATTTTGAATGTCAACCTACGATAGTATTAAATTTAAAAAATCAACACCTTCTTATGCTTGATTTTGAAATATGATGTTGATTTTTAAAAATCATCCTTATATATATTATTTTATTTAATATTCGATTGGGATATGAGTAAGATTTTATCAAATCTACCTCTACATCTGAATCTGAAAATTCTTATACAAATAATTGGGTTCAAAAAATCCCTCTTATTACATTCGGGTGATAAAATGCAAGATGCATTCCAAAATAAATTATGATTCAATTCTTACTCATAACACACCTACAACTATAAGAACTATACCCATTTTTTTAAAAAAAAATTAAAAGTAAAAGCTAAACGCCAAAAGCAATCATCGTGGAAACAAACTAATCTATTATGTCGACAGTAATTTAAGAACATAAAAGAGGGGGAAAAGAAAAGGTTAAACCAACAAAAGCTAAGCATTCAAATTTAGAGAAGATTAAAGAAAATTTTAAGATAGATTTCAAGTTCTTTCTTCCAAATTAGAGTAGAATAATTTATCAAAGCGAGTCATCTTCAGTTCAAGAAAAAACCATTAGGATCCATCATCCACTGATTCAAGTTGGGCTCAACGTACGACAATGGCATGATCCCTTCTGCTTCCAGTTCCAGCCATGGCTGCTTGTTCGTCTCCACGCAGGACAATGGCATCACGTCTTCCCCAACTAGCCATGGATTCATGCTGCTCCCAGCCCAAGTCAACGGTTTGATCTCTTCCTCTGCGAACCAGTTTTGCCTCGGCAGAATCTCCAACTGCGCTTGCTCGGCCGCCGGCGCCGGCAGCATCCTCACCGTCTCCTTACCCAGCCTGTTCTGCACCAGCTTCAGCTTCATGTCCATCATCTTCGCCAGTTCATCCGCGTCCTTGATGCCGGCGTCGCCCAGGCTCCACCCGCCGGCCATAATCTCGTGGGCGAGGAGGTTCACTTCGAGTTCCCTGTTCTCGCGCTCCTGGCGGCGGAGCTGGTCCTGCAGCTTGGCTGCGCGCTGCCGGAGGAAGCCCTCCTGGTTGGTCATCTTGCGCCACTGGTCCATCTCCGGCATGCTCCTGAAGCGCGTGGCCACGCGGGCCGCCTCCGCCGGCGACGGCCACACCTCCGCCTCCGCCTCCACCGCATCCTGAGGCCCGTAGACGACCAGGCACGCCTCGACGCCGCAGAGCGTGGCGAGCTCGCTCACCTTCTTCACCAGGCCCTTCTTCCGCTTCTTGAAGGTGGCGCGTCTCGTGGCGTCGTTGGTGATCCATGCGAGCTTCACCTTCTTCCTCGCCATGGCGATCTTTTAATCAACTACTTATCTATATTAATCGCCCTCCGTCAATTTATAAAAAATTACTAGCGATTTCCATTTGGAGTTGCAATTATTGTTGAATTTGGAAACGAATCCCGTCAATTAGCCAATTAATGGAACACCAACATGTTTCCTTTCATTATTTCAAATTGTAATATTTCTTCCAATCGTATATATATGTCAACTATTTCCTTCCTGAATAAGAGATCATAATTTTAAATTTCAAATCTTTTTTTTTTAAATCAACACAAAATTGTTTTTGGATTAGGACAAGGAAATTAAATAAGCCAGTGCAATGATAATAGGAAATAATATAACGATTAAACGACTATTAAGATATGTGTATCTTGCATGAATTTGCGTAATTAGATCAACAAAATAAAAAGTTTTGCTGTATTATTATCATTCTTGTTTTCTAAAATTGCCGATTGAAGAAGATAATCAAGTGTGATAATTGCTCAGCGAATTCTGAACATAGACAAGCAAGTATCCGTGATGAATTTTAAGTTTCACTTTGTTTGGAGGATAAAGAACAGTAGGATGTAAAAAATCATAATTAGTTAAGCACCTTGTTTGAGGATGGTAATTATCTGAAAGGTTGTTCTTTAACTCTCATCATCAAGTTAAATCTCAGAAAATACATTGCCTGTATTTGTTCCTACAATATCTAAATCATTAAGAATTGAGTTTCCCTTCGATAATTCATTCTAAGATATAATAAATTTACCACTGGCTTGATGTTCTCTCATGAAACAAACCAAAAGGCCTTGAGGTTCTCTCAGAATCCAACTTCCTCTACTTATAAACATCTTCGCGAAAGTTCGAATGGATAGGCAATATAAATTAAACATCAGATTTGTGAAATATCATAATTAAAATTTCAAGTAAGTTCGTCACAAAATCATAATTGATACAAGGAAAAGAAAATATGCCTTTCTATATCAGAAACCATAGGCATTAAGTTCTTTTAAATCAGAGGGTATTGCAAATACAATTTTTTTTTTTTCCTAGTGTATGGGAGTGTAATAGAAAGGTAAGTGATTGCTAAACAATAACATCTTGAAATACATCTTCTTGGTCTTCCTCGCCAGACGCAAACGACTGCTCAAAAGCAGCATCCATGAGAACGCCATTCATTATGTGCACGATGATCTCAGATTTTCTCATATCGACACTTGCTGACCTAATGCCATTTACAACCAGAGTCCCATCAAAATCTTTCCAAG
>JBBMKF010000100.1:470575-480587 GCA_037834155.1 Curcuma caesia | reverse complement strand
AGACTTTCTATAATCACTAATCACCTGTGCCTAGAAACAAAAAAGAAAAAGTAGGAAAACAATACACTACTGGAGTGCAATCTAGATATAATTTCAGGTTTTTTGTGTTGAAGTTGTATCTGTCAGCATAAGCATAAAAGAGGTGTGTTTTTCAGTCTCATTAGCACCCTCAGTTTCTTAGATGTAACCACAGAATCTATTTTTTGAATGCCAAGAATGCAGTAAACGGTCAAATATTGGCAACTGATAATATGCAAGTATATGGATGATGCAGTTGGGTCAATTGGTAGCCATCTTCTCTGTGCTAAACTTGCTTATTTTTCTACTAATTGTTATGTGTACCTTTTTGAATGACTTTCTAGCTTTCTGAATTGTGCTTTATGGCTTTTATTATTTTTTGAAATAATTTAGCAGGGTTATCCTTCATAACTTTAGTTATCTGTTCAAAATTATTTATTTGATTCAGATTATAATTGATTCTCAAGTAATGCAATATCATCGTCATATTAGTAAATAAATTATAACTTGAGAATATGATTACTTTGACGGTTTAAAATTTTCTACGATTTCAGAGTTAACGAAATTTTTTTCCATAATTATCTTTCGATTAATTCAATAAATTTAAATTTAAATATTTATAATTTAATTTTTAAAAAATAAAATTAATGAATTATACTTATTAATTAAATAAATTATTTTATTAAAATAATTTATTATAATGAATTATTTTATTAAAAAATATATATATTTTATATTTTAAAAAATAAAATTAATAAATTATATATATTAATTTAACATATTATTTTATTTAAATAATTATTTTAATGAATTATTTCATTAAAAATTTATTTATTTATTTTATATTTTTAAAAAAATAAAATTAATTAATTATAGTTATTAATTTAATGAATTATTTTATCAAAATAATTATTTTAATAAATTATTTATTAAAAAATATATATTTATTTTAAATTTAAAAAATAATAAATTATATTTAATAATTTAATGAATTATTTTATTAAAATAATTATTTTAACAAATTATTTTATTAATATATATATATATATATATATATATTTAAATTTTCAAAAATAAAATTAATAAATTATATTTATTAATTTAACAAATTATTTTATTAAAAAATACATAAATTTATTTTAAATTTTAAAAAAAATTAATAAATTACATTTATTAATTTAATGAATTATTTTATTAAAATAAAATTAACAAATTATATTTATTAATTTAATGAATTATTTTATTAAAATAATTTTTTAATGAATTATATTTAATATATATTTATTTATTTATTTTAAATTTTAATAAATTAATGAGTTATATTTATTAATTTAATAAATTATTTTATTAAAATATTTATTTTAATAAATTATTTTATTAAAATATATATAAATTTATTTTAAATTTAAAAAATAAAATTAATAAATTATATTTATTAATTTTAATTTATTTAATAAATTATTTTATTAAAATAATTATTTTAACTAATTATTTTATTAAAAAATATATATTTTTTTAAATTTTAAAAAAAATTAATGAATTATATTTATTAATTTAATAATTTATTTTATTAAAATAATTGTTTTAATAAATTATTTTATTAAAACATATATAAATTTATTTAAAATTTTAAAAAATTAAAATAACAAATTATATTTTTTAATTTAATAAATTATTTTATTAAAATTAGATAAATTTATTTTTAATTTAAAATTTTATTTATTTTTTATATATTATTAATTTATTATCATCATTAATATTATTAGTATTTTATTTTATTTTATTCTAAAAATAAATTGAATTGGTTAATATAGTAATATAAAATTAGTCATTTTTTATTTTCTCTAAATAAATAAGCTGAACTAAATAATATTATATTATATTTGATATCCTATAATCTTAGTTATGTGATTACCTAGCACTCTTAGACGATTGTGTTTGTTTTACTAGTTAGAAATTCTTGCTCCGTTGCTTCTAAAGTTTGCCTTAATAGTGAACTTTAATAGGGCACGTGTTAGCTTTGCAAACAATAGTTCAGCTTTGAGAGTCTAAACTTGAGACCAAAAATCAGATTGATAAATGAATTCATTGTGGATACTTTTTTACTTCCCTATTCAGTTATTTCTTATCTCGTGGACAAATCTTGTTTATAATTGATAATTTCACGAATTTCAGGAACTATATTTTGCTTTACTCAATCTGCAGACCGGCAGCCATATCTCAGAAAGATTCCTCCTCATCTGAGTGCTCTTCTTAAAAGGCTGATCTACTCTAGTTGTATTTATCGTGCAACTAGTGATTACTATAGAATTTTCAGAATGGAGAATATAAATCTAGTTCCATGAGTTTTGTTTCTGTTGAAAAGAAAAATACATGGATTTTTTCACAATATATTTACTTGTTTCTGTTCTCATCCATTTTGATGCCCATGCCATTTCATTTGTTCCTCATCCATTTTGACAGAAGTTAACTATATATTCAATTATGAATTTAGCATTGAAAATGATCATTAGGAAGGCTTGTCTGTGTAGATTCCAAGAAGAGATACCGCACTCATCTAGATCATTTCTTCTTGTTCAATGCTGCAGGTTGTAATTGCGGCTGGTATTCGAAGCCTGAAACCTCGAACTACTGCAACGCGATCTCATTTGGAAGTTGCAGCAGATCCGAAAGGGGCACTGTGCTGGATCATCTACTCATCCGTGGAGGTGATTATGAAGAGCAGGGGCCCATCCTCGTGCACTGTCACGCCATTGGTTAAAAATGCCTCCTTTGCATTTACCTCTCTTCATGAGGATAACCCTTCCGTTTTTCAAGGCACCCACCCACCCACCTCCCCAGTCCCCATAACCCGTGCACGCACGCACGCACGCCCTCCCATTTCTTTACAGGAAGATCCGATGGCCTATAACTTCCACGTCCTCTTGCTCATACCACAAATTGGCACTCAGAATTTAGACATACGAAGGACAGTCTGAAGAGATATTCGCTAAGACTGACAGTGTACTTGTTACTGCAGAGATATTTTAGAAGTTTGCATGGTTGAGGTATCTTACTTATCAGAGAACACAGAATAGTTTTCTTTTATTTTTCTTACGGCTCGTGCATTGATCATAGGTCTGATGCCTCTACTGCTTGTAACAGCACGTCTCATGGAAAACAGCAGCATTTGCCTTCTGTGTGACGAGGAGCCATTCCTTGGTAGCCCCATTCCTTCACCAAGACTCTTCAGTCCTCAAAAATCTTCTTATGCATTATCTTCGCCACAACCAGTAGCTGACGGCGTGGAACTGGAAAATTTCTTGCTTGATCTTTTGCAAAGAGAGCATATTTATTTGCCAATTCGTGGCTACCATGAGCGACTACACCAAACTTCTCATCTACCTGTGGCAAGAACCAGAGCAATACAATATATCGTATCGGTAATTTCTAAGATTGTGAGAGATACTCCCCTCGATTTGCATTAAACCATTTTGACAAGGCTGTGTGAATTATCAAATTGTAGGTTTGTAGCCGACTAAATTTAGGTGTTGGGACGACATTCAATGCTGTGAATTATCTGGATCGATTCATATCCATGAATTCTACTGTGGTAATTTAGTTGAAATTTTTTCCATTTGTTTCTCACTCGAGTCAAATCTTGATTTTGGTGAAACTGTGCAGAAATGGGAGGATTGGATGATGGAGCTGCTATCCATTGCTTGTTTGTCCATTGCATCGAAGATGGACGAAGTTTCTGTTCCTTCATTTATCGATCTCCAGGTATGAAGCAATTTTCTTCAGAAAACAACATGAATCATTTCTGATGAGGTTGCGAATGGAATAACAGATGGACGATCTGGACCATTCGTTCGAGTCGATCACAATCCAACAGATGGAGCTGACGGTGCTGAGGAAACTGGACTGGCGACTCTCATCGATCACGCCCTACTCGTACGTGGAGGCGATGACGTGGGGTTCGGATCGTGTGCGTGCTCGCGTCGTGGAGCTCCTCGTCGGCGCTTTATTAGGTACCGTAAACAAATCCATGCCCGGTCCATGCACCTGGACGACGATTGGTGGATTGCTACTAATTTTTGTTATTTTATTTCACTTCGTATGCTACTAATTTAATTACATTTTCTCGAGAACTGATGTAAAACTAATGGCCAGATAGCAGATTTCTGCAATTTAATGCGTCCGAAGTGGCAGCGTCTGCTCTGAAAGCTGTTGGAGAAGGTGAAGGCGGCTCACCTTTGGCCCCTTTCGTTCAAGCCCACGGCACGGTAATTATGTTCCTAATTTTGAATTACACTTTTGTATGAAATTGAACTTTTTATGGGGCTAAAAAAAAATCAAATCCCTTTTCTTATTTAAAAAAAATTATCTTTCTTTTATATATAGATCGGCAAGGTGCGAGAATGCCAGCAGATGATGGAGGAACTCTCTGGCCGCATGCGCTTTGATATCGTGGCGAAGACAAATGAGACCGGCACTCCGATGTGGGCCCCTTTTGGAATAAACCGAAGAGGGAAGAAGAGGAAAAGGGGTGCGGAACCATAAGCCTTCAAGTTTGTTTACAGAAGACAACATTCCTATGGTCTTCTTCTGTCATAGTGTTGTGAATTCATAATAGGTAAAATCTTTGGTTATAGAGAGTCATGAATTCATAATAGATTAATAGGTAAAGAAATGTATTCGGTCGAAGTGATAAAGTTCACTGCTCGATCACAAATAGTTGAAGTATCAATGCGTTTGGATTATCAATTGAAGAGTGAAGAACATAATATTTTGTATGTTAGTTTAATTTGGTAAACAAGAGTTGTGAGATTAAGAATGGTCTTAAGTGATTTGTGATTTATGTTCCACTCAGGGATTATTTATACAATTTAATTTATTATATATAAATCATAAAAGAACAGTTCTCTCACTATTTGTTTTAATCCATTTGCCATCTTAATCTTTTATGTAAATGATATTGAATTATTTGAATGGAAAATGTTAATCTATTTAATATGTCAAATTGATTAATGCATTCCATTCATGTCTTATTATCAAATAAAATAATATTTTATTTTGATTAATTGCTATTGACGATGATGAAAAAAAAACAAATTGCTCAGTATTAATTTTTTTTTTAAAGTTTGCTTATGCAAAGTAGTTATATGCACAATTGGTGTTTATAATTTCCTCGCAATATTTGGTAAACATTTATAAAATTATTTAGGGAAATCATAAATGAAAAATAATGAAATTACTAATGGAAAACATTAATGAGTTACTATATTAAAATAAATGTATTGAAAATTATTGAATTTTGAAGTTCATTTAACATTTATAAATAGAAACGAAAATACTATAATTTATTACTTAATATTGCTCAATGCTTAGTTGGCGTCTAAATAAAAGAACAACTAATTCTAGCTTGCTATTAATGTACATAATTAATCCCTCTAAACTCGTTTTAGCTTAGGTGTTGTGTCTTCCACGAAACTAACAGCCTTTAGATTTGCTCGCCATTGCATTGTATTATCTTGACAAATAACAATTCGCCACGTGGACAAAGATATAGACCTTGCAGTCATCGCATTGTTTTATCTGGCCCCACCCGACCTCATGTTTCGCCACGTGGACAACAACCCCGGCTTATCGCCGCGTTCCGCGCACGTGCGTCCCTTCTTCCTCTTCCTCCCCGCCTAATTAATCCGTACCACAGAAACAAGATTAGAGCAAGATAAAAGTGGGTTAGGAGATTAATCGAGTTTCGTCTTCGTCGAGCGGATCAATGAAGGCGGACGAAGAGATGGGGCCTGACCGGGGCATGGCCTTCGAGACCGACGACGAGGACAACCTCGCGGAACACCACTACGGGTCCCACGCCTCCTCCCTTTCCTCCGACGACTCCTCCTCTTCAGCTGACGACGACAACGTCGGCGGCGACCCGAGCTCTTACCAGACCACCTGGCCCGTCAGCTACCGCCAATCCATCGATGTCTTCAGCAGCGTGATGTCGCCGAAAGTAGGGTTTCTTGCCGCTTCCAGCTTGGTCGAGAAGGGCAGCTCGTTCTTGAGGTTGGAGGGTTCGTTCTTGAGGCCCGGCGCTTCCATGCTCTCCAACCACGATCAGGAGGCGGCGGCGCATCATTTGGCGAAACCTTTGATTTCTCCTTACCCTTCTTTGGCCGCGCCGGACCATGGGTCGGTTGTTCTCCCCTCCGATGGTGCGCAAAGAGCTTCTTTTGCTTTCGCTTCTTACGTGGAGCTGCCGCCGCCGCGCCAGTGCTCCACTACTCAAGCCGTGATCAATGGTATTCTCATTTCAGCTTGTTTGCAGTTCCATAAGGTGTTTGATATTGGTTCGAGTAGGCAATTGGCAAATTAGAAACGCTGAGTTTTCGCTAAAGATTTAGATTAGGAATCTTGGCTTATGCGCCTTGAATACACAAGGACTAGCTGAAATTCTAAGTGTAACAATTTCTGGGCAACAAGTAGAACGTAAATGATCGAATTTACAAGCTTTGAAATCATAATAAACATTTTATCATGTACTAGTGAGTAGTGATCCAAAAGCATAGATATCAGAACAAGACTTCCCCATATGTATCATTAAACAGTATGCTTCATTATGATCAGGTCTTAATGTTCTCTGTGGAGTCGGAATTCTATCCATCCCTTATGCAGTTAAAGAAGGAGGGTGGGCGGGCATGCTTTTCCTGTTTGGCTTGGGCTCTATCTCATTCTACACTGGAATGTTGCTCAAGAGATGCTTAGATAGCTTACCAGGACTCAAGACATATCCTGACATTGGTCAAGCAGCATTTGGTGTCTCTGGACGTCTATTTATATCAGTTAGTATAACTTTTTTCTAAACGAAAAAATATGATTTTTTTTTGCTATTATTGAATTCCTATTGGGCTCACACACCAAATTTTTTATTGCAGATAGTTCTTTACCTGGAACTTTATGTAAGTACCCTGGCGTTTATCATAAGATCCTTGTTATTTTCACTGAAAATGTATTGTTTTGATGTTTCCTGATATATGCCCTCAATTGGATGTGTTTGAAATACCATTCCATTTACCATCAGAAATCCAGCAAAAGACCATCACAACAATGAATAACTAAATAGGTTAGATGAACAATATCATTTGGTTCACCGCTGGACTTAAATTAGGAATAAAAAATGGCTTTGGAGACTGTGTGATTTGTTTTCTTGATCTATTAGCACCATTATCGAGTTGCAGTAGGTTGACAGGCTCTATGCGTATAATCTGTGATTTTAAAATTTTTTACAGGGTTGTTGTGTGGAGTACATAACTCTAGTGGGCGATAACTTGGCATCAATTTTCCCAGATGCAAGCTTGAACTTCTTGGGAGCTGAACTAGATTCTTCTCAGCTCTTTGCTGTAACCACAGCCCTTGCTGTTCTTCCCACTGTTTGGCTCAAGAACCTTAGCTTACTATCCTACCTCTCAGGTCACACTGCTGAAGACATGACCAACTCTTCATGCTATTTTTGAGCTTGAGATACATGTATTCATCTTTTGCTTTCTTTAACATCTCAGCTGGCGGAGTGTTAGCTACGTTACTGGTTGTTCTCTGCTTACTCTGGGTGGGTGTGGTGGATCAAGTTGGATTCCACCCAGGTGGATCCGTAATTAATCTAATGGACCTTCCTGTTGCTCTTGGATTATATGGCTTCTGCTACTCCGGTCACTCCGTTTTTCCCAACATATATTCTTCCATGGAAGTGCCATCTCAATTTCCATTTGTTCTAATGATCTGGTATTATTAATGTTCAAAATTTTCAGATGCTTAAACTTTTTGCTGTCCTATATCTCCTTGGCCATTCTTCCCTTGCAGCTTCGCAGTGTGTACAAGTCTCTATGCTGGGGTCGCTGCGACAGGCTATTTGATGTTTGGGGATTCCCTCAAGTCTCAATTCACACTAAATATGCCTCATGAATACTTGATTTCTAAAGTTGCGGTATGGACAACGGTATGAAGGTTAAACTCTATTTACTTTCTTCTTATACGCGTTATGAAGAGAAACAGAAAGACTGTTTCAGTTTCCTTTCGATGTGTGATTCTAAACTTAGGTTGTGAATCCGCTGTCGAAATATGCATTGACTATGACTCCAGTCGCCCTCAGTCTAGAAGAGCTGCTGCCTTCGACGAGTCAATCCAATTTTGTGATGCTTTCGATGAGAACATTTCTAGTTTTTTCCACATTGGCTGTGGCACTCGCAGTTCCCTTTTTTGGTAAGATCTCATATCGATTCAGGGAGTACTCTGCACTGGTTTAATCAGCAGTTCTTAGCTAGTTTAATTGCTGTGATACTGAAACATGGATTTATTTGGACTGCAGCATCTGTAATGGCATTGCTTGGATCTGTCTTCACGATGCTAGTGGTAAATTTCTTTTCTGCTAAACATAATTTTTTTAAAGGATTTTAATTAGAGAATAGTATCCATTATTAATGACGACGCGCATGCAGGCTCTTATTTTACCTTGCGCATGCTATCTCAGTATCAAGCGCAGATCTGTGAGTTTTCATGAGGTAAATAATTATCTACATTTCTCAATATATATTCTTAATTAACCTCATCTTCAATAAAAAGTATAAAATCTAATCTTTTTGAAGTTAGTTAGTTCAGTTATATTTGCATAACTAGATTGGGCAATCTTATTGAAACGATGCATGAGGCTTAGAATAACCTAATTTTCTAATCATTGGAGGGATAAATATGAATAATAAGCCTAGAGCTTGTAGATGATTGTTAAAAGCTAATAATAATATGTTATGTTTTTTTCAGGTTTTTTGGTGTATTTTCGTTATAATTATTGGAGTAGTGTGCTCGGTTGTTGGATCATATTCCTCCATCAAGCAGATGATTGATCAAAAGAAGAATTAAAATGAATTACTGATAAGTGACAGTTCGAAATGTAACTGATTGGATGCACTTTAATCTAGTCGACTTTTGTAGCAACGATTATGTTATTTGTGTTCTACAGATATTTTTTTTTCCCGTTCTATAACATTTTAGTTTTTTTTTAATGAAACTTGCTGTAGTTAGAATATTATCTACTTAATTAGATTTAGTAGTTTTTTTTTCTCTAACTCGGGGTGCCACGGAGCCGGCCAAAATGAACCGCGCCGGATCAGACGAGAAGTTATGCCTTTGGCTTGTACGTATATTTTGGTTATTAAACCGCATCAGTAATAAAATAGTATGTTAATGATTTTGCAAACTTTATTTTTCTATTAAACTAATTCTGTAAGAGTTGGAGCACCTTTTGTTAAAACAAATTAAAAAAAAAAGGCATAAAGGATGCTAAATTTTAGTCGGCATTTTGATAACCACCCTTTTAATTGTTGTTGTCTTACTCCCTCTCGAATGTCCATCACTCAATAAATTAAATTAGACCGTAAATTATTTGCCCTTCTTTAATGATAAATTAGACATGTTCATGTTGGTGAGTAATCAATAGTACATAGTCGATTTCATCTTCCACAGCTACCTTCTACGATTGTTTTGCTCCAAAGTGGTTGAAGTTCTCGTGCAAATCTAGAAACACTCCCCTCTTGAACCTTGACCACCCTTGAACTAGTCGTGACAGTGCCGAAGCCATCTTCATTAGTTGTTTGTCGTGCTCTAGCCATCACCTTTGATCCTCATCTTCATCAACCACAGCCATGATCAAACACTCGTTTTTGTTCAGTGCCATCGCACCCGAGCCCTTGAGTAATACAACTCCTCCAAACTTGCATCTCCTAGAGGTGAGTGCGAAGAGAGGGGTTCTGTACGAATCCGTGGACGAAAGCTCTATTCTGCCCAGAAGAAGATATCGGGAATCTATACCTTTCGCTTGTCTTTATCTTGATTTCATCAGGGTAAACAAGATGCGATAATTGTAAAAAGGCTATACCTTATTTATTTATTTTTCGTTGGATCTCCGCGGAAGTCGAGCCTGCTGAAACAAGCGGAGACAAACAAGCCGTGGAGCCATCCC
>JBBMKF010000100.1:447144-470475 GCA_037834155.1 Curcuma caesia | reverse complement strand
CATAGCAAAAAGGGACACATCCTATTTACGCAGCATCACACGGTTCATAGCAAAAAGGGCACACTCTCAAATTTCACGTAACCTAACTTTTAATTCATCATTCCCTCCCAAAAATAGCAAAATCTCATTTTGCTAAAATATTGTTAATCATTACATCCAATTATATTTGAAGTAAAATTTAATTCCATACTAAAATATAGCTATCACTCAGGCAATATAGTTTATAAATATTTAAACTTGATTGGAAAATAACTCATTTAAAAATTAAACGAGTTTAATTCGAGTTTGACTTGTTAACCTAAAATATTTATGATTCATATGATGAGTTTCTTAACGAATATATTCGTAAGCTTACAAATTAAATACTGTTAAGCTTGAACTCGACTCGATAATATTTTTGAGTTTGAAATTAGGGTTGAGCTCAACTTGTTAATCAAACGAACTCGAATGAACATTTTTTGAAACCTAGACACAAATAGCTTACAAGTAGCTTAACTCGTTTACATCCCTATTCCTAGTAACGAGAGTTCAAATTTTACCTCATGACACATTGCATATAAGAAATTTAAAAATGTTATGATGTTAGGCCATGGTAAGACCTATCTATTTTTTTAAAATTTATTTTGGTAATTAGTATTTTTTTTCTGGAGAGCGGATCAGTCACTCATAAATAATATTAACTAAATTATAAGAACTGAATACATGGATTATTAAAATAATAATAATTCAATTATATTGTTAAATATTCTTGTTCATATTTGGTATGTAATATTTAAAGATATATGCAATGTATTTAATATTTATATCCATTACTTTTCTACTCGTTTTTAGAAATACGGAACTTTAAGGATCCAAAATCAAAAATGTGTATATATATATATATATTTATTTATTTATTATCTTTGCTGGATATAGATGGATAAATCTTGCATTAGTTGGACACATATTTTCGCTCTCGCAATCTGATTAGAAATTCACATCTGCCACGTGGACTACGCCTCACTCAACATCCCCATCATAAAATATAAATTTGCTTCTTTTTTTTTAATAAAATGATCAGTAATAATTTAATAAACTAACATCGTCACCCCACTGTCTATTTTTAATTATTCATGATTAATTTTGACTTTTTTATGATGAAGAATTTGGAAATCTTTTATTTCTAAAGCGTCATCTCGAAGGGCTTCTTGGACGGACCCCACCAACCCAGTCACATGGTGCCACGTCACGAATGAAATGTCTTAATTAGCCTCCGCGGAGGTGCCAAACGCAGCGGCCGCCCGGACACAGCTGATCTAACCAGCTTACTGATATCCGTACCCACTGTCTACCCTACCGTTGGATGGCACGACGTCCTTACATATGGAGTTGACCCTTCGAGGGTACGAAAAAGAAAGTGACATGTGGAAGGGTTCGGTTTGTTAATTGTATCAAGTTCAAGGGCAACTGCGTGTCGGTCAATAATTATTTATTTTATTATTACCAGAGAAAATTGTATTTGGCCCCTGTACTTTTTCATTTTCGCTCTAGAACTTTAAAATTTATATTTTACCCACCTATGACTGAAGTATTCCCTATTGATGACCCATCAATTATTCGAATCATGTCGGCCGCATGTGATATTAGATTTTCCAGTTTCAGTGACACAAGTTAATTTACTAAAATCCGACTGTGTATGTAATTTTGAGACAAAACTAATTATTTTATAATTTTTCTAATAGTTAGTAACCAAAGGATGAGGATGCTAATAGATATTTAATCCCACAAATGGTGATTTTATTCATCTCAAACGGTCTAGTATATTTCACAATGAGATATAGATAGATACATTAGATACACAATAGACTTTTAGGTGGGAGAGCATAATACAAAATATTAATATTCTCGAACTTTGACTCGTATCCAATCCAATAATTCTATCATTTGGAAACCAATTACCCTATGTCCTTGGAGAGAGCATCCATGTTGATGTTAATATGTAGATGCTATAATAATCAATGTAGATATGTATTATAATACTCATACATATACTACCGTCCAATTATTTGAACAGCCGAATTCATAAATAATGAATATTAATGTTAAAACAAATATAATTATATGTTAATAAAATGAAGGTGTTAATATAATAGGCATGTGATATCGATTTTATTTTGTTTTATATAAGTGACATATATATTAAAGTTCAAACTAGATGCTCTAATATGTATTCAAGATTTATTATAGGTTGATTTTAAAATTAGTTTTTATTATATCTAGTAGTAAATTAAAATAATGTAAATTGATTATAGAAACAATTTATTATTGTAAAAATGATATTTGTTGGTGGATTTATAAATATCATAAAAACTTTTTATGAATCCTCTTATACAAGCCTAAAACTTCTAGTTAGTGTTTATAATTCAATCTTTTAAATTACTTTACACTCATTTTCTATAATGATGTTTCAAATTTTTAATTTTTGAAGACATACAAGTAACACCGCATTCATAGGTGTAAATACTTTTTACTCATAAATAGTAAAATTATAAATTTATAAGGCATAAATTATTTTCCAATGCATTCATAGATGTTAAAAGGCTTACACAAATGAACACAAGTTAATCTAAATTAGATCATGATTCTAAAAATATTCTTAAATTCTTAACTACAAAAAAAAATAAGTTTTTTTTTTTTACTTTTAAGATTATAGATTTATGGGTTGTGATGTAATTTTGGAATCAATTTAAACTAATAAACCTCGTGTCACATGAAGAAGATTAGGTGAAGTCTGCCATTCCAATGGTCACATACAGTTGATCTTATGATCATTTAGAGCATCTGCAATGTTGTTCCGTTAATAACACTCTAATATTAATAAAAAAAAATAAAAAAACATGTGCTTGGCTAGCCCATCCCACTGCCACATGAACGCGCTCAAGACTTTGAACGCGTTCATATGAAGGGGTGTTATAACACCCTTCCACATTGTAGATTAACACCTAAAGAGTGTTATTAACACTCCATTTTAACTTTGACACTCACAATTTAACTTTAACACTCTAGATGCTTTTATGAGTAGGTAAATCGAGAAGTTACAATTGATTATATATTATGGGAGAGAATATTATTTTAACTTTATCAAAATTCAATTTTTATCTACTATAATAAATCTATCTCATAGTAACTAATACAATTATACTTAGGAGGTTATATAAAGAGGATTAAGGAGTACATGAAAAGGATTAGGGTTAATGGTAAAGCGGGTAGTTTGACTACGGAAATAAAGTTTACGCGTAATAATGAATTTTCAAAGTATAGGGACCAAAATGAGAAGCTGTGTTATTATTATATTAATGGAGGAAAAAGAGACTGAATAAAAAGAGATAAATTGAAAGAGCGAGAGAGCTATTGATCCAAAGGAAAGGGTTTGGTTTCTACTCGATCCCTCGTTCTGTCGCTCTCTCGCTCGTTCGCCGTCGTCTCGCCTCTCATCGAGCCGATCTTCCCCGCCCCAATCCGTCGTGCTAAGCCGCCCTCAACCACGTAATCTTCCTCTCCGGCAGTAATTTTTTAGGTCATCGTAAGCGGATTGTTAAAATTCTTGCAGATCTGTGTTCGTTTTTCTGATTTTGTCTTCCGGCTAGGTTCCTATTTGATTCAAAATCTCAGTTCGATTTTTTCCCTTCTGCGTTGATCCGGCTTCGAAATTTTGATTGCGTAGGATAGATCTTTAGGGCTTTCGATTTCTTTCCTGTTCCAAGGCGAAAGTGTTTGAATCGTTGAGATTTTCTATATTGTGATCTGATCTGATTATTCGTTAGTTATATTTGGATTTAAAGAGGTCGATTTGGGTATTGGGGAATATGTTTGTTGATTTTCCTGCTCGAGTTGGTTGGAGACAATACGTTCACTAGTTAGGTACTTTTATTTATTTTCTGGGGGGGGGGGGTGGGGAGTTGTTTTTTCCTGTTTTCTCTAATGGTCGGATTTTGGAAGAAAGCAGTAATTCGTTCGTACTGTTTTGCAGTTGACGAATTTGAAATTGTTGTTGTGTTTACGACCATGAGTTACGACGGAGAAAGGACTTGCCCTTTGTGCGCTGAGGAAATGGACCTGACCGACCAGCAGCTGAAGCCCTGCCAGTGTGGATACGAGGTATGCGTTTCATCAAAGCAAGAAGAAACACTTGAGTTTTGTTCTGTAGACCTGAAACTTTTTAAACTGGGCAGTGTTGCAATGGTCCAATTTCTATCGGTATCATCTAGTTTATTCAAAACTTTAACTTCTGCATATTTATGGAACTATATGATCATACATTACGATTCTATATTCTTATGTATAGATTTGTATTTGGTGCTGGCATCACATAATTGAAATGGCTGAAAAGGATGACACAGAAGCCCGATGTCCAGCATGCCGTACATCTTATGACAAGGACAGAGTCTTGAAAGTAGCTGCTGCTAATTCTGAGAGGTTGCTCGTGTTTTCATATGTGATTTGTTTTCTGTCTGCTTCATTTCTATGTTTTCATATTCATTTAACCCTCATTTACTAAGAAATGGCACGGAATATTCCTTACCCTGAAGACAGGATAATAGCTGAGGTTTACTCTGAGAAGAAGCAAAGGTCTCACAAAACAAAGGCAAAGATTTCTGCAGAAGTTATGAAACACCTTAGCGGTGTTAGAGTAATGCAAAAAAATCTTGTATATGTAACTGGATTACCAGGAAACTTATGTGATGAAAATGTATGTTCATGTCATTTTCACTGATAGTGATGAATCAAATTGTCAACATGGCATTTATTGAAAGGTTGCATATGTGTGTTTGTCAGGTTCTTGAACGCAAGGAATTCTTCGGTCAGTATGGTAAAGTTTTAAAGGTTTCAATTTCACGTCCAGCTGGCACCGCTTCTCAGAAAACATTTGGCGTGTATGTCTCGTCAAACACACTCCTGTAGCTTGTGTCTTGCATTGGTTTTGAAGACATTTACATATAAGATATAACCTGTTAGCAGATAAATTAATCATGTCAAACACTATTAAGTTATTGTCGCTTGTTGTAATTCATTTCTAGTCTTTGTTGCTATAGTTGTGGACTGTTGTTATCATTCTTTTTCACTTCACTGTCAACTAAGATTTTTCTAATCATTTTTAGATATAGTTAATACGTCCCAATTTTGTATAATTCTTAATGGACATCCAAATGATATCAAAGAAGTTCACTGTTCTTTCATTCAGATAAGCTAAGTTGTGTCTTGATATTGTTTCAAGCATGTATTTTTCATCCTCTCTCCAGTGCGAAGTACTTTAACACTTTCATGTAATGGTTAATGTGTAGGTATATCACATATGCCAAAGAGGAAGAAGCAGTGCGATGCATACAAGCAGCGCACAATTATGTTTTAGAAGGTAAAACCTTGAGGTAAGCACATAACCTGACCTCTGATTTCTTGAAATTATTGCTTGGAATTCTTATTCTATGACACTTGATTTTCTTAGAGCATGCTTTGGTACCACAAAATATTGCCGTGCATGGTTGAGGAACTTGGTATGTAGCATCTCCTCTTGTCCTCTCACAGGTTACGTATTTATCTGCTCGTCTATTTGCAGGATTTTATAAGCTGAGTTTGTTTTTGATTCAGACCTGCAGCAATCCCGATTGTCTGTATTTACATGACATAGGGAGCCAGGAGGACAGCTTTACAAAAGATGAGACAATTTCAGCATATACTAGGTATTTCTCCCTCAAAGTTTGCATGAACTTTAAAATCTTTACCTCTCAGTATAAAGATGCAATTGTGTGTTGTGATCGAACCCTTGTGTTTATTGAATGTGTATCTTACTACAACATGCATCATTAATCACTCAATTGATAGGATATGTGTAGTAGTTGATGTATGGAGTCATTACAAAAAGGGTGGTTTGGTGTATGAAGCTCTCATCAATTCAGGGTCTCGGAGAAGGGTCGGACCATGTTAGGTCTATTTTATACAACCTTATCCTGATTGTAAGAGGCTGATTCCGCAACTCAAACCTGAACCTGTGACCACAAGGTTACACGACAGGAACTTTTTCATTGCCTTCATTTTTCATTGCAGCCCTAATTACTTTATATATCAAACAGGTTAAGCAATTAGTTATCTTTGCAACTGCTTTCATTCTAACCTCTTTTTTTTTTTTGCCTTCATTTCTTAATCGGCTTCTGGTTTTTGGAATTAGCATGAATTAGTTAATTCTGTTCAGCATCAGCCTGTCTGTTCTGGTCTTAATTTCAATTATCTTCCGATCTTCAAGTGAAGAATCCTGTTAAGTTCTATTCTCTTTCTTATATCTTGAATTTTTGTATCAAATTTCTACAGGTTATATTGGTAGATCATCATTGAGCCATAAGCAACTTGGTGGATCACTTGGTTTAACCATGTGAATTTAATAATCTGTCTATTGTGACCACACATTGTATGAAAGGGGTTATAAGGTAGTAGATTGTCATCCTCAGGGATTCAGATCCAGTACATATCCTGGTTTAGATGCATGAGCAAGACTGTAAAGTGATAAACAGAGTTGTATGTGCCTATATGTGCTAGCCATTGATTTACCGTTTGATTTGACAATGGTCCTCAATAGCTAGTCTGCCTTTAATCGTACCTATTAGTCCTTGTATACACTAACTAATATCTAGATATAGTGTTTTGAGGTAAAATTCGAAATATAGAATGATTGTCAACCTTTCAATGATATGCCACCTAGTTCAATTCTCCTGTGTGCCTGCTATTTTACCTTCAAACAAACTTTTGTATGCATCATCCTTAGTTTTTAATGGTCAGTATTCACAATTAGGGTAGTCGAGGAGGAAATGTAGGATATCAGTGTTTTTTCTAGTATCATATGGCTTATGAGATGTTAAAGACTGATTAGGTACATTTCATGTGTTAATTCTACATCAATTCTATATCAAGGTAATTTGGCACTCTTTGCATTGGCTATTAGTTATTGCTGCCTGCTAACTCTAAGAATACATTTATTTACACTATATTATTGTATCAACCTGTCAAGTCATACTTGAGTACCTACATTATTGTATCAACCTGTTAACTCATACTTGAGTGCCTATTGATTATTGAGGGCCATACTAAGAATACACTGAAAATATTCAATTGTATAAATGAGCATCTACTTGTGTTTTACCATGGGTCCTTTACATAAATTAGAGGCAAGCCAACTACTTCCTTTGTTTTTTCATTTTGAGCATACTTTTTTTTGTTTCACTCGCACTCTAGTGGCTGTTTATAAACTTTTTTTTTCCTATTACTGTACTTAATAATCCATGAACTAGTTTAACTTATGCCATTGCAGGGGTAGGGTTCCGCAAACTACTTTAAACAATTCACAGCGACGGTCTGGAAATTTGTTGCCTCCTCCAGTAGATGACGTCAGCATTAATGGAGCAGGCTCAGACAAGCTTCCAGTCAAAGGTTCCTGTAATGTAAGCAGATAGTCTTCAGTAGTAGATGCACTTGTTTAGACAAGAACTGCTATCTTCTAAGAGACCAAATCCACCTTATGCCTTTTGTTTTTCTATCTCATTATTTTTCAAACTAGGTATTCATACATAATGCTCCTTGCCAGGTCAAAGGTTCTCCTCCCAATAGTAGTCTTGGAAAATTCAATGCTTTACCAGCAGCTGCTTCATGGTATATTGCTTTTAACTTCACATGCGAAAGGATCTTTTTAACTAATATTCTGACCATTGTAGGGGTCTTCGTGGTTTGAATTGTCGAATAGCTTCAAATGCACAATCTTCTCAAACTCCTGCCAGGCATAATGTAGATACTAGCAAAAGTTCTACTTTGCCTTCTCCACTGATGAAAAGTCCGATTCAACCTCCAGAAAAGCTTGACAAAGTGATTACAACTTCAAAGGTACCTGAAAGCAATGTAGATGGTGCCCTATCAGCATCAGAGAAATTACAACTTGATAACTGGCTAGAGTCAAGACTGCTTACATCGTTGACTACAGCTTTTGAAAGTGATTATCCTTCAGTATCTGCATGGGATGATGATACCATTATCACACCAAAGCCCAACGAAGACGGGGAAGATTTGGATGACAGTTCCATTGGTCTGGATTCTATAAAATTGAATACTGGACAACAACAACCTACATCTTTATCACATTTGCCAACCCAGGTTGTCCCGGAAACAACAGATGTTTCCCAGGTTTCTTCAAGTTTCTTATCAAGCCCTCTTGTTGAAGCACTTGAAGATAAGGAAAACACCATAAATTTAAGCAGTGGTGAGATGATGCTGGGAAATAGCACTATGCTTAAACGTCATGTTAGACAGCTTAGCAATTCTGATCCTGATTTTGTTAAGCATGATTCAGCTATCATCAATGGTGATGTACATAGCTTGGTCTTAGGATCTTCGTCTGTTAATTTGGATAGATCGACGATGAAACAGGTAAATATTGGTCAACATCAGACCTTAGCCTCTAATCTCTCTTCAGTTGTTTTGACCCGGAGTCAAGATTTTAATTCAGAGCCTGTGACATTGAGTACGGGTGAATCATCAGAATGGAGCAATGAGCCCCAAGGGCAACAGTTGATATCTGCGATGAATGAGATGGATAATCCATTGAAAGAGCAGAACCACTCTTTGCATTCTTTAAATAACCAGGATAATAATACAAGCCATTTAAGTTCTATTTCCTTGTGGAATGGACTTGACAATAAGCAAGCACCAGGTGGTGAGAGTTCTGTGGATATTGATACCAATTGTTCCTTAGGAGAACAAGATTCTGCTGTACATAACGGACCCCAAATAGTTGATGTAGGCATAAACTCCTTGAGCAGGAATGATTCAGGGAGTTCTGAGTTCAACTGCATCAAAGAGAGTGTGCAACCTCTAGGTAGGAGTGCTACAACTAACACTGTCAAGGATGCCTTTGTAGATAAAACAGGAGAGAGCAGCATTATATCAGATATTTTGTCATTAGACTTTGATCCATGGGACGAATCAGTATCACCTGCTAACTCTTTGGCTAAGTTCTTGGGTGAAACAAAAAAGCAAGAAGGATCATTTAGCTTATCCAGTTCATCGAGAAGTGCAACCAATAATCAGTCTAGATTTTCTTTTGCCCGGCAAGAAAATCAATCAAGTCTTCTAGAAACTCCCATTGGAGATTCTAATTTTGTGCAGAAACTTTGTTCCTCATCACAGAACTCGTACCAAGATAATTTCTACAGTGACTTTCAAGTCAATGATTATGCGGGTCCTTCCATTGACCAAACTTTTGATGATTCTAATAGGACTGGTAAGAGTATTTCTTGTTTGGTTTTTTAACTATCTGTATGTAATATTTGACACTATATCCAGTGTTGTTTTTTTGTTAGCTTCCCATTTAACTTTTGTTTGTTCTGTTCTAATGCTCCTTATCTAGTTTTGATTTGGGCGTAATAGACTATGTCCATGCTTAAGTGCCTTCTGATTAGACAACATTATTCTGAATGGCTACATGCACAACCACATGCCACCTAATTTTCATGATTGTAAGCCTTGCAGTAGGGTCAATGAAGTTTGTCTATGATTCCTTTAGCTTTTTTGCTTATTTAGTATCTGAAATCTGCCTTGTGTGCCCACCTTTTATGACATTGTTTACCTCTTCTCCGTGTGAGTACATGGTTGCTATGAGGGCATACATGAGAGAACAGTGTTGATGGTGTATGCACTGTTGAATTCTTAAGCAACCTAGGACATGTAATTATATGCTAATCTAACACAGTAAAACCTGTTGTATTGACTTTTCTGATTTTTAAGTTGGTTAGCTGTAATATTCCAGTTGACTTGATGCACCCAATTTAGACTTCAGTTTTATAATATCTGTATGTAGATACATCCATTTTAATTTTTTTAATTGTTTGAAACAGAAGATTTTTTATTGTGGCTTAAGAGGCACCATAATGAACTAATGATTGTTATTGAGGCACTGTGAGTGTCAGATGCAGGCAATGCATTTTGCTTTCAGGGTTTTGGAATTCTAAGGTTTTTAGGATACACGATTCTCTGAAACTGCAATTTTGTGAAGCTCTTTCTTTTAGAATATTATTGCCTGTTTTTCAAAGCTGAACAAGGAAACAGTATCAGTTAAGATAAAACCTTTATCAATTTTTCTTCTGCAACTCCTCTTCTTTACAACCTTGAAAAGAACTGGAAGTATAGTGAAGGAGTGTATTGCCATCATTTCCTTTGAGAATATGTTTCTTGCATTGCTCATAGGCTCCATCCAAAATGGATTGTTAGGATTCATTTGAAATGTATATTCAGTACCTTCATCAAATTGTATATTCTTCATTGAAAACTAAGGTATTTATGGGTGCTACTTGCTGAAAAAACCAAGATGAAAAAACCAAGATTTCTATGTTTGTTTTAGAGTAATACGAGAATGCTTCAAAAGAAGAAAAGTGAGACCAGGCAACATGGTCAAGGATATGTGATACACTAATCAATTTTAGTGTAATTCTTGAAGCAAATATGCATACAAGGATTTGACTTTGATGTTTGATATCTATGGGGTACACCTGGACTAGCGGTGCCTATAAATGGCTTTGACTAGCCTGTTTCCACATCTCCATTTTTGTCTGATCCTGTATCCGCTTCTAAAAGTGTTTTGTTCAGCATTTTCTTTTCAAATGCAAGAAAAAAGTTCACTTGATGAGTTGATGCTTGGTGACCTTTCTGCTAAACTTGTGTCTTTCATGTTTTTAATTTACATACTGAAAGTCCTTTTTTGGAAGGTGTTTCAAGGGCCAAGATTGCTGTTCCACCTGGATTCTCAGCTCCAAGCAGAGCACCTCCTCCAGGGTTTTCTTCTCAAACCAGATTTAACCAGACTTATGATGGTGCCTACTCAGGTTTGTACATTTTGCTATTGTATGTTTTTGGTATTTTTATGGTGTTAATCATTGGCACGGTCCCATTTCAGGTGAAAATCATTATCAATCGCATTCAGTTAGTCATTCTGGTGATGTGGAGTTCATAGATCCTGCAATATTGGCTGTTGGCAAGAGCCGGATACCTGTCGAACCAAATAACTCAACATTGGGATTGAAGTCATCATTTCCTTCACAATTTGCCACTTCTGATAATGACCCAAGGTTTCACCTACTGTCACAGCAGATGATTTCTTCTCATCAAAACATGAGGATACCAGATATGGAAGAAACATTCTGGCCACTAAATGATGCTTTTGCTGCATCTCGACTTTTAGCACAAAGTCATACAAGGTTTTCTCCTCTTGCACAGTTGTCGCACCAGCAACCAAGAAATCCACTTTACTCAAATAGCCATTGGGATTCCTGGAATAATTTGCATACTGTTGCTGACATGGGCATGGGTGAGGTCTTCAGGAATGAAAGAATTGGGCTCAATGACTACTACAAAAGCACTCCTGAAAACAAGTTCCACATGCCAAGTGCAAGTGATCTATACAGCCGAGCATTTAGAATGTGAACTGTGTAATACAGATCTTGACCACCTGATTACGTAAATGCTTCTATCTGTGGGTAGTAAAATTGGTTCTTGGAGCAGATGTGATTGTTGATAGGCCAATGATGAAAAAATAATAAAAACAACAGAGCTTGGTATGGTGTCTGTCATTATCAGGTATAAACAATTTTAAAATGTTTGAACTAACTGAAAATATTAGTAGATGAACGTTGTTACCAAAATATATCTGGATATTATCAATAATATCTAACATGTTATCCATGTTTGCATATCTGGAATCTTCTGAAATTGCTGATGTCCCAAAGAATGAATTGCTTGCCTCAAGCTTCTGGAGCTGTATTTTCCCAACTGTAATAGCTAGTGGTAGCTGTAACTATTTAGTCTGTGCGTTTTAATGAAATCATAAGTTGTCTTCTTCAATGGAAGATATGCTTGGCATATCTATAACACCAAGGAGCATCAGATGGCCAATAATATTTAACCACTTCTCAATCATTTGTGCAAACTCGTCTAAATTATGCTACAGTGGAGTAAATTATGGCATAGTGGAGCTTCAGAACATTGAATTATTTATCACAAGTTTGAGTGAGTCAAGCCTAGTTTGGTGCTCTTTTTTTTACCCATCGTTTTCACATGTGCAACTACTTATTCTTATTGCATTTCCTGCCATCTTGACAAACATAATGTGATTCTATTGTTGCCAGCAATATTTTGTTTCCCAACTTGTTTGGAACCATATTTATTGTGCTCAAATGCCAAACTAGAGAACAGGTTTTTGTTGATTACATTAACAACTTAGCTTCTTTTATACCTTCCCTAATTAGATGGAATCCATGAATATCTTCATTTATGGGGGCATGCTGTCTCACCTTATCAACTCATCCAAGGTTCAATTATCTTGTCTTTCTTGTTGTTTATGTTGTAGTCTGATATTTTACTCCTACTATCTTATTAATACTGATCTCTGTTATTTTATGCAGTATGATGTTATCATTTTCCTATTTTTATTATCCAAGTGATCTGATCATTTACTGCTCATTTTCCAAGCAGGAAGGCCTGAGGTTTTGCCATGATTTTATGGCCCAGTTCTCAAATCTCAAGCATAGATTCAATACAGAAGGTTCCCTATTTTGACATTTATTTTGTTTGCTCGGTCATTTTGCGTAGGGTGGGATTGTTTTGTCATATTTCTGTAGATCTGAAAGATTGAAAAATACATGTAATGCTGATTTTGTATTGGAGTGTACTATTTATCAGCAAAAGGAACTGTATAGCTGAAAGCTGTTTGGTTCTTTCCAATATGCTTTGTTCTAGGCCAAACCTATCTAGGGTTTTTATTTTTTATTTTGATTTTTTGTTATTACCGACATCAAAATAGATGCATTGGCCGTTTGAGACGTAACACTAGATAATATATAGATAAAAGAGTTTGAGCGTTTATCATGTAGGCTGAGAATTTGTAGAATTCTCGGTTGGAGTAATTTGTAGAATTTTTCAACAATTAGTATCAGAGTTAATTGCATTTCTATGTTAAGAATGCTCGTACAATGGAGCTATATGATGCATACTTTGAACACTTCTTGAGATGAAACATGAGATTTTCAAAGTCACCAAGGAAGCTCTTGTGGTGACCAGGGCACGATGATGGATGTTGATGTTGCGATACCTTCTTCCAATGTTCGTTAAACTAGGTGTAGAAAGGTCGGAACAAGAGGTAAACAAGAAACAAAGACGCTTAAAACTGGCAGTGGTTATGTTTTGTAGGGATAATGTCTCTAGTCTCCGACAGTAATGGAATATTTTGATCCCATATAAGTAGTATATGAAACTGGCGGCGCAACTTTGTCAGGATTAATTAGATCACGGAGAATTTTGTTTTCTTTAGTTGAAAATGTCGTTCGTTAAATAAAGCGAGAGAATACATCATCTATAGTTTGCTTACTATGACTGACATTTGTTTTAAGTTAGGTTCAAATGGCGAAATGGATGATACCCACGTGAAAAGTGAAGGTCAGTCATTTGTTTTGTCAAGTTTTCTGATTGTAACTAACTACTGGAAACATTTTAACCATTAAGTTGCACACAAATATTTATTTTTTGACAATAATAACATCCAGAATAATTTGAAAAAAAATAAATTTTATAAACCCACACACTGAACTGAAAGAAACACTCTCAAGTTTTAATGTTTTATTGCTTATGACATAAAATTCGACTAGGAAGTGTTTTTTTATTGTCTGAATGAAAAAGAAGGAAAATTCAGTAAGAAAAAAAACACTTGTTTATTCTGTGATCTAAACTTTTGGAAATGTTCATTTCCCCCCTGTTGTTTACCTATTTTTTTTATTACGCCCTTAAAAAATATCAAAATGCCTTTCAAAATCCTTATTATTTTGCATCGTCAAGTAATGATACTGCTAATACGCGATGCATGTATTTCGTCATTGTTTATATAAAGTGAATTAATAAGGCTAAACTAAAGAGTGAAAAGATTAAGAAAAACTCACTACAATCTAATTCATCGTGAATACACATATATTATGATCAAGAAAAATTGATAACCAGAATGCAAAGTCATCTAAGGAGTAAAAAAAACAAACAAACAGTGTAGACAGCACTTGCATGAAACCTTTTATATTAAAGAATCAAACCCCTCATACAAATCAAAACAATTCCCTCGGTTCTTTGTTTAGTCAATTCTGAGGACTTCAACAATATTACCCAACTGAGTTCTTCTTCGCGAAGGCACCTGACAGGATGAAGAACATAATGGTCCTCTTCTCGATGTCGTTGGGCAACTACTTGAACTCGTTCATCATCACATTCATTGTCATCGTCACCTCGGGCAATCTCCATTGCTACTTCCTAGTGTTGGCACTCCTATATATATCCACAGTGAGTTATTTATTTTTGTTTATCTTGCTTTTGCAAAGAACTACACACTAAAGAAGGCCATCTCAGAGAGTTAGTTTGTGATGAGGAAACTTATGGCTTCAGATTTTTTTTTTTAATAATTATGTTTTAGTTTTTTTTATGTTCTTGAAATTGGAATTTATCTATTTATTCTGAAGAAACTGGTTGCGGTTAGATTTGGCAGTGGCAGTTTGAAACACCCTTATAACGTGAGCTAAGCGTGGTGCTCCATTTACGTCATCAATGAGAGTGTGTCAAACGATTTAATAAGGCCCTAGTACGATCAGCCCCCATTTTTTCGACCAATTAATGTAGCGTTTTAAATGGACCCCACATTGGGGGAGGGGGTAGACGAGGTCGGGTTAGATCAGATTATTGGATCGCGGAGAACGCGTTTTTTGGACGAAGCTAACGATGCCTCGATCGATGGATTGATATCCTCGCCTGATCTTGTTTCCGCCTCTTCTCGGGGAAACCATTGCGGATCTGTCGCTCCTCACATCCTTCTCTTAGGAATCCCGCGGATCGTTCTTGATTGATCGTGAAGGTCGTTTCCTCGCCGCGGAGTTTCAGGTTCTGGGTTTTGGGGGCGTTGATTGCTGATTAGGGTTTGGAGAGGAGGAGATCGATGGTTGTCAAGGAAGAGGATTCGGAGTATGAGAGCGATCCTGAGGACGCGCCGCTGCCAAGGATGCGTCGCAGGGAGGCGAGCGACGACGAGGAAGGGGAAGGATACGAGGGTCGGGGGAAATCTCCCGCGGGAGACCTGGTGGCGTCCGATGGCGAGTCGGATGGTCAAGGCGGTGCTGAGGTCTATGATGACGAAGAGGAGTACTACGAGGAAGAGGAGGATGAACTGGTGGACGGAGTAGAGGAATTCGCTGGGGAAGAAGAAATGATGGAAGGCAAAGGTGGGAATCTTGCCAGTATTCCAGTGAACGAAGGCCTCAAGGACTTGGGAAAGGCACCGATTCCTGATGGAGATGGACAGACGTATCTTGGAAAACCAGAAGAAAATGAAGACAAGAATCCAGTGGAAGAGGAGGCGAAGGAGAATGAACCCTATGCTGTGCCGACTGCTGGGGCTTTCTACATGCATGATGATCGGTTCCAGGACAATGGCAGGGGTCGCCGCAGGTGATATTCTTTTTCTGACCAAATAACATAATTTCACAATTTGTGCTTCTGGTGTAATAGATAACTTTTTTCTTCTTGCAGTTTCTACTACTACTCTTTATGAACTCCATTTTTTTTTCTCACAAATTAGAGATATTCAATCACTTTGGTGCCAGACTACTGATAGAAGTTATTATGATCCCAACAGTGTGCATTTTATTGAGATTGTCTTACTCTGACAGTTTGTTTAGATGTAATTTACTGCTTTCAATAGATAATTACTGTGCATAATGCTTCTATCATTTAAGATATTCACATCATTTCCGTTGTGTTGAAACTTTCATGATTTTCTGAAGATTACACTCTGCAAGATGATTAGAAATAGTTCATATAGGAAAAATGGACTATTTAACCTTAAACACCGTATAATTAAGCTACTTTGCTACTTTATAATGCATTACTTATGATTCCTTACAATTATGGGTTATTTATTAATCATTTTTAAATGGACTATTTGACCTTAAACACTGTATAATTCAGCTACTTTGCTCCTTTATAATGATTACTTATGATTCTTTACCATTATGGGTTATTTATTGATCATTTTTTTCCCACTCACACTTTTGTTGCAGTCAGTGATTATTGCAGTCTAGATCAAATAGTTTTGCATTGTCTTGTTCATTTAGTTTTCTTGACATCGATCGATTCCAAAGGCACTGTCCTACTAAAGTTACGGAATTGAAACTTATTTTGTTTGGCATTTGCACCTTTTTTTCCTTACATTTTTTTTAATGACTATTATGTAGGCGAATGTTTGGTGGGCAAAAGCTGTGGGATCCTAAAGATGAACGTGCTTGGGTGCATGATAGATTTGAAGAAATGAATTTGCTAGAGACACGAAATCATGAGGTACTTTCTTTCCATATTCCCATTTCGTGAAACCTACCTTTGAGGTTTTGCTAATTGAGAATGAGAATTGACTTGTTCCAGGAAAGACAGAAGTCTAGAGGCCGTTTTAGGGGACGAGGTGGTGGTAAAAGACGGGGCTCTGAACGTGTGTATATTAGAGGAAACAGGTCCAATACGTACCGTGATGATGCTGAAAGTGAAACTCGTGCCCCGAGGACTGTTAGAGGGAGAGGACCTAGGCGTTACGAACCTATTCTGAGGAACAAAAGAGACTTTCCTGCAATTCAGAGCAAACGGTTAGTAGTTAACTTCATTGTTGTTTATCACATGCAATCATTCTACAGCATGGTACCAATTTGCAACTAAATTGTTCTTAAATTTCTTGGCAGTTTACCTTTAAAACCTCACCACTCAGTATCAAATGATACCTCTGGAAGACCATCTTCTCAACCGGCAACAGTTCAATCAGACCCTGTTCTTCTTCCAAAGAAGAACTCATTTGCCTCAAGCCTCAATTCTGCATCACCCCCATTTTACCCCTCTGGGTCCTCTAATCAAGATATGGCAGCCTTGACTCAGAAAAGTGGTGTACATACTGGAAGCACCAACAAGTCCATTTCATATACTACACTGATAAAAGATAATTCTATGGCATCCCAAACAAACTCATTGATGAGAGGGAATACACCTACTGACATTGTTGGCCCGGATAAGTTATTTATTGCTGATTCCTTTCGGTCAACCGCAGGGAAAATTATGGCTACCTCCAGTCTCCAGCTGTCAGGATCTTCATTATCATCAAAAGAAATTCAGACTGCTAGTTCTAGGGTCCAGGTTAGGGAATCAAGTATTGTTGGTCGTATAAATAGACATTCTGAGCCATCAATTGGCCCACCTGGAAGAGTTGCTACTCAAAACAAGCCCACAGAACAGCGACCACTTCAGTTTCCAGCACAATCTGCGACACGAATTTCTAACCAGCAGTCGGTCCAGCTTCGTAGCATTGGGAATCATGCATCATCACCTCCTGATTCTGCACCTCCTAGTTCATCTGACATTGTACAGTCTGATTCACATTCAGGTGTAACTAAGCCAGAAGTCGCACTTGTTGGAAAAGCAAGGATTAACAATCAAGGGATAGGAAAGGGACCCTTTCTTTATGGTGGAACTCAGGTAATTGGGGCAACTGGGGCTGTGGGACTTCCCAATGGTGATCATAGTTTCCCTGGAACTCCAGCACTTTTACCAGGTTTGTCAAATTCCTTTCTTGTATTTATTTTATTGAAGCATGCCTTTCGTCGTTGTGGGTTTCCTTTATCCACTTCTTGATATGATGGAATGGCATTACTCCTCAAATTTCATATTACATCCCATAAAATGGGCACATGGACAACTGAGGTTGCCTCTCCTCTTGTCCCAAAATCTTGGATGAGTGACTTGTTTTTAACACCAGCCTAGCAGTTGCTTTCCTTTTGTGTGATTTTTTGACCACTGACCAGACCAAGGCTCTCTTGTTTTTTAACTTTCCTCTGACTTATGGGCTCCCAAAAGTATCATTCTTAGGGTTCATGGGATGCCTCTTGGCCCCAATTCATCCCACAGTTTGTGATCAGAGAGGTAAGAAAATTCTATCAGAATTACTGATCAGAGATTGTATTCTGACAAGGGTCTGATAGGACGTTTTCACTTTTTTTGTCTGCTGTATATTCTGAGGAATGAACTTTCATTCAAAACTAAACAAGAAATTATCTTTGAATCTTTTGTGACTATATGACTTTTGTACACTTTTGGCAGTATCCGTAAACTTGTTCTTTCTTGATTTTGTTTTTTGTTGCTTGTTTCAAGTTATGCAACTTGGTGGCCCCAATCCTGGTGGTATGGGAGTTCCTGCGATGGGTATGGCTCTTCCAGGATATGTAGCTCAACCTCAGCTTGGTTTTGGCAGCGGAGAAATGACTTGGTATAAAATATGTTGCTTCCTTTCTTTTCTCACTTTTACAGTTGTGCTATATTGTTTGACCTATACTGGTAGCTTAAGGCAAAATGATATTCAAATAGTTTATCTTTCATGCAATGGCACATACTCATTTTCTCATAGTTGTTTACTCTTTTATTATTGTCTATAAGATGGACCCTTGGGGACCTTTCATTTGCTTATTGAAAAGGCTTTTTTGGACTTGGATTTGATGGTTTCCTGTATAGACTATTTGCTATATTCTGACCAATTGTAGTTTAGGCATGTTAACAGACTATTCGTGAGGGAATGTTATCATCTGATGGTATGATAATTAACTTTGAGGTCTTTAGAATATGCCTCATGTTATCAAGAGTAAGGGACTTAAATTATCATCAGAAAAACATATGGAGGCTGGATTTTTGTTTGTCTTGCTTTATGTCTTTGTTCTGGTATTAAACTGATACTCTTTCATGTCCGTATGGATCCCAGGGTGCCAGTATTGGCAGGTGCTGCTGGGGCTTTAGGGCCACCTTACTGCCCACCTTACATTGCTCTTGATGGAAACTACTTTGCTCATCCTTCAGGACAGACATCTTCATCATCCCCTTCTAGGTAAGATGCACAATTTTTTGGATATCAACATAGTTCTGATTGCTTCCTGAATGCCTGCTTCTGTTACAGTTCCAAATTATTTTTCACCCAAGCATTGTTAGCTTTTTTGCCTATTTGTTTTGGGTCATGGTATGAATGCTTTTGATAGGTGTTCTTCTTGACTTCTATGGAAAAACAAAAAGGGCTGGCTGCAGTATGACTTCCTAATTTTAAAGAACAAAAACTTGTGCCTTGATTGGTACAATCTTCAAAAATGCACATATAGTTGATTAGCCTAGTATACTGCCTCTGGAACTTTGATGTCATATTGTGAATGGTATTCTAATATGGTTTCAGGCAGTGTTCCATAATATTTTCCCTCTTCTTTTTTTGTCTGTACGTAATTATATGTCTACACTGGAATTTACTATGTTATAAGAACTTCACCATTCACTATATGCATCTCAGGGAAACTGGTACAAGCAAACCTGCTAGCTCTTTGAAACCTTCCCAGAGACCTGGTACACTACGTAGCTGATACTATTTTCCTTATTTTCCATAATAATCCATCAATTAACGTCATTAAATTTATATGGTATTTACTTCTTTCTTGTTTTTTTTTAAACTTTTTATCAGAGGTGAACGAGGACTCTGGGCAACACCAAAACAAGCCTCGTAGGTAAGCATAAAAAATGTTGATATAAAGTTGCATCAAGAGATGGTGATTATTTGTTTGTTATCTCCATAGCATGCTAGTTATTCTGTTTTCTTTTCCATATTCTTGCAGGTATTCAGAGATGAATTTTGGCCAATGATGTGCATGGGCGGTTAAATATGTCCTAGTAACAGCTTAAGGTGAGGAATTGGTGTCTACCCAAAGCATTCATTTCTACTTGGTCTTTCTTTTGTTGTGGAATATCTATTTTTTCTTCCCACAGGTGTTTTACAATGCCCTCTGTGGTCTTTGCTTTGACATCTAATCTGACCTGGAGCACATTGGGCTGTTTAGTTGACTACATATGCTAGGTATAATATTGTTTTGTTTCTGTTCACTTGAGCATAGAATGTTCTTTGTTGCAAAGATTTTTTTTTTCCTTTCACTTTAGCATAAGTCTGAATATATTTTCTTTTTCTAAGTTCATATGAAAAATTGGAAACTTCTTATGTTTGGGCTCCATGGATTTTTACCTCGGAACAAAGTTCCTGTCAAAATGTCCTTCCTCCAAGTTATTGTTTGTCTGTATGTCTAAATGCAATCAGAGTTTATTTTCATTTCCTCTCATTTTGAATAGCTATCTGTATTCTACAAACAAAGATAAATCATAAAACAAAAATTTTAGTGAGCATTTTGGAAAGAAAAGATAAACTATTTTGTGGGTATTGACAAATAGTGAAATGCTAGAAAATATTTCATGAAAAGGATAAACTGAGATGTATTCCAATAAGGGCCCACTTTTCTAATTTTTCTCATTGATTTATAGAATTCTAACTCAAATCTTTGAATCCTGCAGCTGTTTAACACCTGCTCTTGCTGTAATGTTGTGAGACCACCATTTTGCAGCAGGATGGGTGGCGTGGCCGTGTTCAAATTATCGTGAGAAATTTAACTTATTCTCCATGTTTGAATATGCTTGCTGTTTGAATCTGAACACTGTTCTTTGGGGTTTCTCTGATATGCAGGTACTATAATTGCATTTGGACTGGTTGAACCTTCTCTAAACCATAAAGATATGTTGAGTGAGCTACTTTTTTTTCTTTAGAGATATGAAGAATATTGAAGAGTTGTAGATAGTGATGTTTCGACTTAGTGATCATTGTTTGCAATGAGTTGTGCGTTTGTGAAAGAAGAACCATTTGATGTCTTGAATTTGGATTCTATGTTCATGGGTTAATTTGACCGGAGATAATTATCATGGCTTTGTTGCGCGTGTTAAAACCTTGCTCTTTTCTGTGTTACTGTTTGTCGTAAGCATCTACACATCAATGTTGGAGACTTGGAGCAGCCTTGTGTCTGTTGGTAAATAGATTTGCAACAAAAACTAGACATCAATAACACTTGACATTTCATAGTCATAAATAGTTTAGAGGTGCGTTATAGTTAAAAACGAAATAAATTTATCATCTTTGCACAGCAAGTCGTGCGATAATATGTTGAGTATGATTCAAATATTTTAAAGATAAGTGTTACTAACGAGATGCTTTAGAAAAATGAAATTTATGATGTCACATGATTATATTTATCTTTAAGTATTGGATTGGAAGATGATGATCCTCACCTTTTCAAGAAGTAAAATAGTATTTTTATTTAGAAAAATTAATAGAAGTCATGAGGGAAGAGTGAAGTTTACGGTGGAAAATGACATTTGAAAATTTATTGAATTGTAAGGGATGAAACGTATTGGTTGTAAATAAATATTTAAAATCAAACGAAATTCACATTATAATACCGAAAACATTAAGGAAATTTATATACATAGTATAGTCAGATAATTTTAAGTTGAAAGATTCAAAGCATCTAGTATATAGATTAGGAAAGTTCATATATGAGTTAAGTATCTCGTCAATGGTATAAGTGATTTCTTTATGCGATTTCAATGAGAATCCAATTGATTAATATTTATATATCAAGTTCAGTAACAGTAAATTTATTATACTTGTTCTCTTATGCGGACGATATATTATTGATAAACAATAATAAATGTCTGTTGTTAGAAACCAAGTCATTTAAATAAGTGAATTTGAAATGAAGGATCTCGGTGATACATCCTTTGTCTTAGATATATAGATTATTCATGATCGTTTAAAGTGCATACTTAGATTTTTACAAAAAAATTTATATAGAAAATGTGTTCATTCGGTATGGTATGTAGAATTATGCGCCTAGTGATAAGGACGATAGATTTAGCTTGCAACAATATTCATGTCAAGAATTGGAGATTAAAGAAATATAATAATTTCTTATGCATCAACTAGAGAGTTTGATGTATGTTCAGGAATATATGTGTCCAGATCTTAGATAAATTATAGGGAGGTTAGGTATGTTCAGGAATTTCTTATGATTCCTAATCTCAAAGATTATTTTCGTATTACCTTATTGATGATAATAAATTAAATTCTATTATCGTAGATACATCATAGATTAAGTTCAATATATATATATATCATATATTACGTGCTTTCATGTGTTTTCTCATTTTCTCCACTTCAATATCAAAGACGACGTCCCTTATGATTCCTACGCTCATATCTATTTCCTCCATCAACTGCTGGGGCATCAGTTGGATGATCAGGCAAGGCATCAATCACATTAGTTTCTTCGCATACGCTTTTTATCGACGGCCTCGTCCCAAATTATTGACCTTGATTTCGGCATGTTTATTTTTTTATATTGTTAAATATAAAACCCAACTTTCTTTAAATTAAACAATACTTTATATTGTCTAATATGTTTTAATGCTGACCTTCTTTTTTTTTCTACATTTGATTTAAGAAGAAATCCATCTCCTAAAGTATATATGCAGTTTAGATTCTTCTAATTTAATTGTTCAAAATTAACTAAACAGAATTATAGCTTTCCTATTTTGTAGAAACAGAATTAATATCTTGATTAGATTTTTCCAAGTTGCAAATTAATTTGACAAAGTTAAGCTACTATTATTCCAATCTAAGACTGAATTTGAAAGAATGATAGTAATTAAAATAAAATCTATCCGATCATAATTTTTTAGTTTATCTAAAAAATATAGCGTGATTGAAAATTAGTTTGATGAATTTCAAAGTAATAAAAAAAACTTGACAGAAATTTGTTTCTAAAAAATCTCTCAACAGAATTTAAACTGGAATAGAGAATTTCTCTCAAAATTTTTAGTAACAGAAAGTTTAATCCAATGATGAACATCTACCTATTTATAGACGCCTGCATATGCATCATCATCGATCAATTCATCTCTACACACGATCCATGGCCGACCTCGGAAGCAACATTGCCGCTGCCACCGCCGTCGACCAGAAGACCCTCAACTACGATACATTGGCTGAGGTGTTCTCCTACCTCCCGGCCAAGAATATCTTCCGCCTCCAACTCGTTTCCAAGTCCATCCTGAACATGATCACCTCGGATCCCCTCTTCCACCAAAAGCAATCCTACCACAACACTGCCGCAGCCGCCATCTTCGCCGCTAGCTATTTTAGCCGGCAGTTATTCTTTCTTGAACCCAACGCCGGCCTCCCCCCGGCCTCCTTGGATGCCCTCACCCTCACCTCCTTCGACACCTCCTGCGGGGTCCTCTGCTCCGCCGGCGGTCTCGTCTTCTACGTGAAAACAGACTGTATTCCCCACAGCATATGCGCCTATAACC
>JBBMKF010000100.1:425021-437026 GCA_037834155.1 Curcuma caesia | reverse complement strand
ACCAAGAATTCTCTTTCTTCATCATCAACCAAATCACTATTCGCTTGTTGTCGGAAATAGGCAAAACTAAAAATCACAATGATTATTTTCTTGGAAACTCTTGTTCATGTCCTTTATTTAATCATTGAAATCAGAATGGCATAGTTTAGTTACAACTTTTCTTTATGATAATCTTATGACTTAAATTTTATTGTGTATTTTTGCCTTAATTTTGTGATAATCTTCATATATTTGCTCTTCACTTCTTCAACAATGAAATCCATACCACTGTTTTGCCTTTTATTTTTTAAATCAGCATCATTATTTACCATATACAATTGTACGTGAACCAAATGCAAACCATGCATTTGAAGGAGTAGAATGGTGATGGATAAAGGACAGTAAATGAACTCTTTGGCTCCATGCATTGCTTTGAAACCTTTAGCAGAACTAGATACAGGACAGTTTCAATAAAATACAATTTTCTAATACAATCAAGGAATACTCTCAAATGATAAATGCACTTCATATCTCAAGCTTTACCCCTGCTTCTACTACTTGATCAGGGGAATTGTAAGAACCAAATTATACAAAGCACATTAGTTGTCTCACTACAATCCATTTTTGCCTTCAACAACCATGTACAATACTAATAAATATTCAAGATCATTGTTTATTTAAATAAGATGGTAACTTAGATAACTGAGAAACAAATCCTTACAGACAACAAAACCATCCTCAGATCTCCATGTGACCTTCTATTGTTGATTACAGCAGGATCATTGTTCTTCCATCCTGATATGATAGAACAATCTATGAGAGCATCAGCAACGATTGTGGATGGGATCAGATCCTTTTTGTGCTCTCCTCTCACTCATTGTGTTTGGATCAAACGGTGATGGCCCAGCAGCTGAATCCTCCCTTGCATTAAGTTTCTCAGAGGAGATACTAGTGCTTCTGAGGTAACGTGCCCTCACAATCTTTTTTGTCTGAGGTTCTTCCTTCCATCTGAGGACAAGCTCTACGTTCCTGATGCCATACACCTTCTCTGGTATGCAGGTTAATAGCAACCCAAAACAAAGTAGCATGAGAAGCCTCTGAGAGCTAAAGTCCATTGATGCCACGGAAATAGGAGATGAGAGACACTTCTTGGTTGGAACTAAAGCCAAGTTCTACCCTTCATGTGCTGCATTCCTGTAGGTATGTTCCTCTCCCATATACGCTATATATGGATTTTGGTCTAAAAGAAAAAACAAAATTAAAAGCACAAGGGCCACAAAACAACTAGATAAGTCAGATTCACCTCAATCATGTCTGCCACCGAACCTGATTTAAGGCTGTTTTAGAAGGTTCTGTCAGGCATGTATAAAGACGGTTTCAACATACTCCCTGCTAAGTGTCTTTCAAGTGGTTCCCTAGTCCCCTATCAATTCCTCCCTTACTAAGCAATCACTAAAGAAAGGATCTCTTTACCTTTTCTCTGATCATCTTGAGCTTTATAAATTCCCGTCAAAAGCAATGATTCAAAGAAGCATTGTTATCCATGCACCCCAAAACAATACCACTTAGCGTTTAAACTTCTGCACTAAAGCAAAAGAGCAACAATGGAAGTGGTTGCTTTCACGGCTCACAATGCAAATTGCAAAGAAATATGCTGCTTCATGCAACTTATAAATTTATGGTCCATTATGAAGAAATTCTTAATACAGCATGTACATGATTTTCGCTTTGAATTAAAGCAATATAGGAGAGAATAGGAATGTTCTTTTACCAGAGGGGCGGATATATATGTTGCATGCTTAAAGACAGCAGCCAAAAAATTAACAATGCATGCATGAAACATAGTGTGTTGGAGAACTAGTCATTGTTGTAATATTTTAAAAGATTGGACCAATTGGTCGACTGATTGAAATAGGAACCCGGCCTAACAAAAAAATATCTTGATGGAGTCAGCTTGTCGAAACATTGATTCTATGTAGCTGAGCGTTGCTTGCTTTTTTAAGTTTATGTTCCAAAAGTGCTGTTATTCTTTACCAGATGATTCTCTTTTCAGTTGCAAATGAATACAATATTTTGATATTCAACACAATATGAGGTCGTTTATATTCGTTTAATATACAACTTTAGATGAATGAGAGAGGCAAACACATATATTACTTTTATGCAAAAAATTATATCATGTCTATACTAGTTGTGTTATTATTTTTTATATCTTACAAATGGTAACTAAATTTACTTATCTTATTCTTGGGAACTTCTTTGCGCTCAATCTTCTTCTTCTCCAGGACATGGTATTGGAGCTCATCTATTGATCATCAGCATCAGCATCCTTGAGTTCTTTCATCAAACCCTCCCAGTTGTCATCTTTGAGTCAACTCATCCTTGTCTTGTCGAGGGTGAACTTTAGTTGAGTTAATTGCTATGGAATAGACTGGTTGAAGTGGATAAGGATGTTGAAATTGAGGCAATGTCCTCTCCGTAGTAGCCAATTACAACATCTCGATTTATCTCCTCATGAAATTGATCATGTAAAATTACTGGAATGGTAAATTCTATTTTTTTATTGAAGAAATCAGATGATGACCTTTATCTCCGACATTGATATTCGTAATTTATTCATGTCGCCGTCAAGGCCCCGACGTATTGTGAATAGTTTGTGCTGGCCTTGAGGTAGACCGTAGACGTGATCGCCGTTAGCTTAAAGAGCAGCAGCAGCTCTTTTATTCTTAATTCCGGCAGCTCAAAAGAATAGCAATACCATTTTCCACAACTCAGTTAAATCAGATAGAAGACTAACTAATATTTCTTACCTGATATTAATTGACAATTTAATACATGAAAATTTTACCATCTTATTTTTCATTTTTTTTCATATATTTTATCTCCCAAAAATACCTGAACAACTATGCGTAGAATTTAGTAGGTATTAGTTTTAGAAAATAAAATACGACATATAAAATACTTGTATAAAATTTTAATTATGGCTCCAGCTTGAAATATAAAAATATAAATAAAATATTGAAAATAAGTCAAATAGATGGGATTTTGTGTATTATTTATAAAGTATTTTAGAGTAATAGTATTGAAATATTAATTTACAATTGTACAAGAAATAAATATTTTGTAAATCAATTTTTAATTTTATTAGAATTAACTTACATATATAAATAAATTTTTAATTTAAAAATATGGTTCTAAATTAATTTGGGAATACGCACTATGTTTTTTAGGCAACGCCATTCATCGGTGATCGTTCTCAGTTTCTTTTCCCAACTCGGCTTACGCAAATATAGATATATTTGGGATTCTCTGGATCCAAAAATTTCACTCCTTCTCGTCTGCTATCCACTCCGATAATCAAGGTGCGATCCTTTTTCCCCAATCTCATGCCCTCTGCAGATTTGAGTTTTGGGATGATGAACTGTTCTTATATCGTTCTCTCAAATTTCCTCAGCTCAATGATTCTTTTGAATAAAAAAAGAGAATCTTTTTGATTTGCTTATTGATTTGATCTCTAGCTTAGAATTCTTTATTGATTGCTTTCAAATAGTTTTTTTTTTTTTGTTGTTGTTGTTCTTCTTCAATAACCATGTTCGTGCAGGGGTTAATTTCCTAAGAGATTTCGGTCTGCGGTAGATCGAAATTTGTAGGAGGTAGATGGGATTTTCCAGGAAAGTTCCGACCTTGGTGGATCTATGTACGCAGACTGCAATCGCTAACATTAGGTACATCGGCGATGTCGGAGAGGTGGATTTACACCTATTAAAGGATATCTTGACTCACTGCAACATCGATCAATTGACCCACATTGAAAATTCGACAAAAGTAAGCAAATTTGTTTTAGGGTTCTTGTTCATTTTGGCTTCTGCTATTCATTCTCAGATTTGCTGTGACATTAGGGAAGAGACCTCAGTCCTGCAACAGATGATTTGTGGAAAAGATTTTATGAGCTACAATTTGGAGTGGAGAGTGCAAATACCGTGATCAAGAGGATGAAGCAGAAGAAGATGGTATTTAAATGGAGACTTCTCTATCAGGTTTTGTGCCATTTCTTTAGGATTTGTTTGTGTTTATATTTTGAGTTATTTTCTTTTGTAGTTGAAAAAAAGGAGATAATCACTAGTCAAAAACCACATTCTGCCAGACTGCCATATAAAATCTTTAAAAAAAATTTGAGATGACATAAAACAGTAGTAGATCAACATTAAGTAAAATGTCACTCATGCTGTCTTCTATTGTTTGCTTGCAGGCAAAGTTGAAGGAGAGAGAAGAAGCTCAAAATAGAATAGGAGAGAAACTTAAGCAGAGATATGCAGAAACTCAAGCAAGTGAGTCATCATCCACCCTTATATTTAAAAGTTGTCTCTCATTAGTTGATATGGTATCATTTGAACTGGGCTAACAAAAGGAGGTAGCTCATCGTGAATGACAATGTGGGTGTGAAATACAAGTCATAGGAAATTAGAGGTTTAGGATGGATTTAAGTGTAATAATTTGCATATAGAATTGGTCTTGGAATTTTCTTCCTACTTGATCCAACCATAGGAGGGTTGTAGACTATGGAGGGTCCTTAAAGTGCTGGGGTTTGCATTTTAGGGATTCTTGAATTGTGTTCAGATGAAATTTGTTAGGATAAAACAAAAAACTTTCACCAGAAGTTGTTTGTGCTTTTTATTGTTGGAGTTTTTACCATGTTTGTTTTAGAAACTTACCAAATGCTGATGAATAAGGAGTCACATGACATCACATGATGTGGTATGGTATCTCATTTTCACTTGTTCATTCAAGTTCAGCAAAAGGACAAGGATGATTGTTTCATCTTTCAACCAACTCCTAGAATTGTTAATATAGATGGATCAGTCTGCTAACAGTTTGCCAACCAATTGTTTCCCCATTGACAAATAATAGTTGCTGGTAAAACACAACTGACCCATCACTTAGTGAGCATAGCCCCTAAAAAATCATTCATGAAATATTCTAACATCCTTATTATATTGCTTGATCATTCACATATCATATTTCTCAATTGAATTATTGAAAGTTGCCCAAAGGACTTCAGCTGCTTTGACTATCTGGTAGTGTCAATACTTGAGCAATTTAGCTTCTGTAAATTGATTGCTAAAACCAAATGAAAATATATAGTTATGACGGTTATGGTTTTCCATCATATCACTTTGTTAGGGTGATAATCACTCTTCAAAATTTTTTGGTAACTTTAATTGCTTATCTCTGATTTTCTCTTGTATTCTTTTAAACTACTAGGACTTGATAGAAATGATCTTGTTGATGCCATACCAAGAGAACGCTGAATCAACTACATTTTATGTTTCTGCATCATCTAGCCTTTAACCATTCACATTTCTTTTTCATATTCAATGCTTATGAAGGAGGGGAGCCCTTGGCACAACGGTAAAATTGCCTCCGTGTGATGTGGAGGTCATGGGTTCGAGTTGCAGAAACAGCCTTTTGCAATGGATAAGGTTGAGTACAATAGACCCTTCCCTGGGACCCCGCATTGATAGGAGCTTCGTGCACCGGACAACCCTTTATTCAATGTTTATGAAATAACTTCCAAAACAGCAACTAAGAACATATACATTTTGACCAATATACCCATGTTGAGATTGATTTTCCCTTTCCCAACTTCAGATCGCTTGTCTACGAGGTTACCATTCTGTTAAACTACACATTCCAGGACATCCGGATACTTTGATAGATGTCATCCATTCTCTAGGATGGTTTCTCTTCTTTCCAACTCAGGGTCACTAATCTATTTTACCAATTTAGCATTGTGTTCACTTACACTTAAAGAATCATTCAAATGATTTTCAAAGCTGAGTTTACCTGTGGGCTCTTTATATTAGCTTTATGAAAATTGAAAGTGGCTAAAATGTAAATGTTTCTTAAACAAAAAATATAGGATTTGCTGCTCTACCATGTCCATGGCAGTACTATTCTGTCTCTTGTGGAACTTGTATTTCAAGCTTTTGTTGCTAGTGCTTTTCAACTGGTATAAATGTATTATTTGTATAATGATTCCATAACAAGAAGAGAATTAATACTTCATCTGCCTGCTTGCTTTTATCTAAAGATCTGTTTTGCAATGTATTTGTTAGGAGTATAAACTGTTTCTTTCTCCATAAAATTGTTCTACAAATTAAGCATGAAGTTCATAGCTACAACTTGTCCATTTAGTTAATTTTTCTCAATCTTTTTGACATTGAAATTATTTGCAATCTATGTAGAGAAACAAAGTCGCCAAATCCAAATTTGCTCTAAAATTCCTCCAAGTAATAAAAGGAGTTATTGGGGAGGTAAACTATTATTCCTATACACAATGTAAATTGAGCAGACAAAGCAGACAACTGAAATTCCATATTTATTCTGGATGTCTGTCATAAAGGATAAATCTGTAGCCGTGATGAGTTAACATGATATGTGTGCTTGTAGAAAGTGGACCTGGCATTAACTTGTCAAACGTGAAGGGGAATTTGATGAAAAAGGCAAAATTAGAGTATCTTAATAGGTAGATTTGAATATTTTTGCTTTCAGAATCAAGCTCTTATGTTTTTATGAAATTTGATTATGTGAGCTTTGCTTGTGTTCCTCAGCCATGAGCTAAAGGTACATGCTCAGATGAAGAGAAATATTTTGCAGCGAAACAGCTTTGCACAGCAAAGGTGGATTACCAATGTTCATTAGAGCTATCACATATAGTTTCTTTTGATAATTACCAATGTTTAATTTGTATCTATCTTCTGTTCTTCTAATCATTAACACGTTTCTTGTTTTGCAGCGTGGTTCAGTCTGGAAAGCAGAATTTTCAACAATGTAATTCTGCTTCAAGCTCCAGAAATGTAAAACCTGCCTCAAGAAGATAAGTTTTGCTTAGGGTGGCTGCTGAAAAGGAAAACCAGATTGGGTTTCTGTTTCTCAAATATTTCCTACAGTTATAGAGCACTTTCTCTCTCAATTCTGTCAAAAACCTATGCCGAGAAACATTTTCTCAAATTTGTGTTTATGTATCAAAATTGTATTATGCATCAGTACTGCTATAATAACTGCCTTTCAATTCCTTGGGGGGAGGTCAAGTTTTAGCATTATGTTGGAAAACATTTTCAGGTGCTCTTATAAGAACTTGCCTCTATCTTATTTGAGATTTCAGCTTGGTATCTCTAGGCTCAATCATTCGTATTGGGAGAGCAAAATTAGTAACGTTGCTGCAAATTCAAAACCTTGGCAAATGTAGTCCCCATCACTTGGGGGTCAGCATGAATTGGTGAACAATGTTCTTACTTTGGTTTGCATCTGTTAGTTATCTATCGCTTGCTCCCTTTCCTCCCATCACTTGGGGGTCGGCATGCATTGGTGAACAACGTTTACTTTGGTTTTCCTCCAGTAGAACTACGTTTTGCTCCCACATTGGGTCATCTGTAAACTTGTTTGGGTTGGGTGTAATCTCTTTTGACAACATAAATTGACTCGTTAATTTTTAGCGTCTTCTGGGCTTACTTGCATGGCTATTGCGGTTGACTGTCGTCCCCCATCACTTGTTACATTTGTTATTGCTTATGTTTTCGAGGTGCTTCAAACGCTATTCTGAAGATGTGTTTGTTTCTTTTGATGCGAAGAAAGTCCAGATTTTAGTATACATTGCTAGCAGTAATACTCAATGTGAAGTGTATTCTTTTGTGGAAAGATTGGATGGTGATTCAACATGCGTTTTGAGTTTTTTTTTTCTTTTCTTGCAGGAAGTGAAGCATTTGAAGAATCGATTCAGCATCCCTTCTTATCCTGCATATTTGTCTGTGTAAGCTGGTCAACACTGTTCAATCGTCTTCAGTTTCTTCTTCTATGACAAAGCATGATTTGAAAGTAACATAGCTTTTATTTGCAACAAAAGTTTTACACCAAAGTTTCCAAGCACTCTAGAAACGAGTCCCATTATTGAAGACATTTTAACTACTGAATTCATGATAAACTCGAACTTGCGCTTAGATAGCAGGACAGAAAGCAAGTTCTAATGGACTCATATGAATTCATGCATAGACATCAGGATTAGCGAGCAAGTATCCTTCGACAGCTTTGAGGACTCCGATCGATCCATCTCTAATGGGTTTTAACTCTTCCTCACTAAGTCACTAAGATCCTTGTCCCCGAGTGTTTCATACTCCATCTTGATCTTTGCAATGCAACTATCAGCCCCCGAAGGCACAAACACTGACTCATAAATAAGTGACTTAAGCAGTACGCCAATGAGACCTCCTTCGGTGGCTGTATTCTTGAAAGTGTATGTTGCCTCATCCAACACTGAACACTTCTATTTTGTTCTTGTTGAAGCTTCCCAGTGGCATATTAGAAGCTGCATTTTGCCAATGAAACAAAAGAACATATACATATAATCAGCATGTAGAATCTTGTAGAGCCTTTGATTTACTTAAAATGTATAAATATACCTGGAGCAAACTAGAAAACATTGATGGCTCCAACTCCCTCTCCAATACGCTCAGCTTTAGAGAAAAAATCAGGCAAGAGCTGAGGGTACAAGATGTGGGGTTCGCACACTGCTCCTTTCCAGAGCCTTGCGGCAGAGACATTGAGGGCGACCTCGTCGGTGCAGGAACCAGAAACCATTTTGTTGTTGAGGATGCAGACTAACAGCAAGTGATTAGAAGAGCTCGAACTGCCAGTGGATGAAGAAGCAGGGGGAAGAGGACAGTCTTTATAAAGATGAGAAATGATACTTACCATGAAATGGTAGCATGAATTGTAGCATGACAATAATGCAGTGGGTCCCACTGTATGTTAGTGAAACCCACTGTCAATGTGAGTATCATGCTACAATTTCATGCTATGATTTCATGTTGTGTATCAGATCTTGAAGGTACGGTGCCGGGTCAATCATGGACTGGCGGGTCAATTTGGGCGTCTACGTGATCATCTAGATTTGTCTTCATGTGCGACAGGATCAGTCAATTATAGCTGGAGATGGATTTAATTTGTTTCTTTGGTACACGTGTTTGTTTCGCCACAGACTTACTGTTCAACAATATTTTGACTCGATGATGGTTCCATAACGATGGAATTTATGCAACTGTTAAGTATGATGATTTCTTAATTTATTGAATCATGGTCTCGTTGATTTGATGAAGACAAATTGTGGCGTGGTGGAGGGAGAAAATTAAGCCTTCGGTCATTCAACGTTTGCTTGCTGGAGAAAATAAAATCGAGTAATATCTATGGTTCGAGAATAAAGAATTTATGGAGGTTTACTGTTGGAATTAAACTTGTAGTTCGAGAAGATCAAGAAAAAAAAGAGTGACGCGAAGAGAAAAATCTGTAGAGCATCTGCTTATAGAATTGATATCTAACCAGATGATCAAGTATCGGTTTAGGTTCTGGAAAAGAATTGAAAGAGAATTCTTAGCAAGGAATATAATGAAATAAATAGTAAATAAAATATCAACATAAATTCCTTAATATTTGATTTGTAAAAATACTGGAAAAATATTTTATTCGCGCGGTTTGATCACATTAATTAGTTTATCTGACCTATTTAAGCTGTTTGATTATATTTGTGTTAGTCTGCTTGAGTTAATCGCCCGACCCACTCATCCTATCCAAATCTCTCATATCGTTTGGTTCACTTGGCTCTCCTGATGATTAAATCAATATATTTTAGAGATAATTTTATAATTTTGACTGAATTAAATTATATATATACAGCGTCCCCGTTGAAGATACTTGCTGAAGATTGTAACTACTTTGACTAGCGATCTAAACAATCATTGCATGTTTCAGCAAGTAAGCTGTTATTGGTTGCAAATCTATAACATGCAGTATTGGAGTTCAACACAGTAAGCATCTTGTCCTGGAATTTTAGTTTACAGTGTTTTTTTTTCTTCTTCTTCTTCTTCTTTCTTTTTACAGAATTCAGACATCTGAAAATAATTCAACTCAGTGAAGCCAGCTACGTTCGATCCACTAGTAAGACATGGCTTGGCTTGCTGTGTTTCAGATTCGCTGAGGCAAACATATCGAGAGCAGTTATCATTGCAGTATCCGGTTTCATAGACAGAATTTTACTTCTATTTCAGTTATCATTTCAGATGTTCATCTTTTTTTTTCCCTCAAAAAAAAAACAGAGCAGGTGACAAAAACAGCAAATAACATTTATTAATGCACTCTAGATCATTATAATTCATCCATTTATTGATCACATTTATTAAATACGATTCAAAGTGGAATATAGTTGAAAAGAAAATTGCCAAGGTTGGATGATCGATATGTGTATGAATTTAAGCGTAGACATCAGGATTGGCAAGCAAGTATCCTTCGACGGCTTTGAGTACTCCGATCGATCCTTCTTTAGAGGCTTTTAGTTCCTCTTCAGTGAGATCTTTGTCCCCAATTGTTTCATACTCAAACTTGATCTTTGCAACGCAGCTATCAGCACCGGTTGGAACGAAGACGGACTCATAAGTAAGTGATGTAACGAGCACGCCAAGGAGCCCTCCTTCGACGGTTGAATTCTTGAAAGTGAATGTGGCTTCGTCCAACACTTCTATCTTGTTCTTGTTGAGGCTTCCCGGTGGCAGATTTGCGGCTGTAGAGTAAACAAAAGAGTTCATTAAATTAGCATGTAAAATCTACCGTATCGAGTGCAGCAAAAATCTTTAAAATGTCATACCCGGAGCGAAGTAGAAAACGGTAATAGCTCCGACTCCCTCTCCAATACGCTCGGCTTTAGAAAAAAAGTCAGGCAGGAGCTTGGGGTACAAGATATGGGGCTCAACTACTGCTCCTTTCCAGAGCTTTGCAGCTGAGACATTGAATGCGACCTCGTCGGTGCAGGAACCGGAAACCATTTCGTCGCCGAGGATATGCACTGAAAGGTTAGTAACGGGAGAGCAAAGATTAGCAGTAGTGGGTGAGGAACAAGTGCAAGAGTCGATTGTTTATATCGATCTCGTAGGGCGACGGGTCAATTTGGGCGTCGACTTTGGAAGGGAATATTTTTTTATTTTATTTTATTTTATATTAAATATATACCTCTATTAATTAATCTTATTGGAGAGCAGAGAAAATAAGATTACTCTTAATTTAACATTTTAATATCATCAATTGTTTGAACGCTACACATACACTATATAAATTTTAAATCTTAATTATTTTAAAAAATATTTTATTTCTAACAACCGCACTGTATATCTTGATCTTTGTTTAAGCACGACAGAGCATATTTTTTTTGGCTGGAGATAGATAAAGAACAATCGAAATATCCTGCACAATTCATTAATATTTATTTAATTCATCAAGATTTTGACTGAGGATTATTCCAGAAGAGAATACAATGCCAAATAAGCACAATTATTATTGTGTTCGTTGGTGTCGTACATTTAATGAGAAAATTTTTTGGCTGGTCGATCACGTAGAGGATAAGGCCTTGCTCATTAATCTATTGATCTACTAGACTAATAAATATGCGAATGGCCTATCTTTCTTTATCAGAGCACCAATATTGATTTGGATGTTTATATATATCATTTCTAAAAAAATATATAAAATATACCTATCACATATTTTTTATATTAACATCTCATTTTTATTAATACATTTATATTCATTTTAATATTAATACCCATTATTTATTAGTTTTATTATCCATTGATTTTTCTTTATTTTTATTTTATATTAAATACATTTTTAATTTTATTTTTTAAATTTTACTTATTAACTGCATTTAAAAAATTAAACGTTGATATATGTGTAATTATTATAACAATCATCCATACATTAACACGTGAAATACCTCCAAACTATGAAATTTCTATTTGTTCCCGGAGACGCCCAAATTGACCCGGCGCCACAGCTGCTGCCTTCTCTATCTATATAAGCAGTCATCTCTTCCCCTTCTGCTTCCTCCACTATCTCCAATTTCAGCTCTTCTGTCACTAACCTTTTAGTGTATATCCCCTGCCGGCGACAAAATGGTTTCCGGTTCCAGCACCGACGAGGTCGCTCTC
>JBBMKF010000100.1:383123-410618 GCA_037834155.1 Curcuma caesia | reverse complement strand
GGCAACGGGAGGAACGGAGAGGACCAAAGGTCATAAGAACACAAATAGAACAGAAATAGGAGGAAAATATAAAGGTGGGGAAAAAGTGGCGGCGGGTCGGCGGAGAGTCGGAGACTTGCTTCTGATAGATAATAATAATATTATTGCGTATAACTATAAATAAGCATCATATTAAAAATTAAACATTTATTTGTAAAAATAATAATAATAATTTTTAAATAAGATTCATATTAAATAACCAAATGCAAGATTAGGAAGCTATTTATAGAGCACCAAGGCCTAAACCAAGAAGTTAGTTAACATAATGGTCGACATGTATTTATTGACTAAGATGCTGTTTCGACAGTAGATTTTTATCAACATAGTAGTACTGTGCTTCCAAAAATTTCTTAGAGAGTTTTTTGATATGAGATCATTTCGACGGTGGGATCGATCATTATAAAAAATTTATTTAATATAATTTTAGCCCCTGGGACATAGTAAAGTTGGTTACGACGTAGTAAAGTTGTAGAAGAGGGCAACGGTACACCCTCCTCTTGATCGTGTGGGGTCGTTTGATCGTATGGGGCCGCTAAAATGACGGATTTTACCATTTACATAAAAGAAATTAACCTTCTCTCCCTCTTGGAAGAATATCAAGGTCGTTGACCTGGGTGGAGTTTCAAGTTTGACTTAAAAGTTATAAGATTTCACCGTCATCACTTTTCTCGTTGTATTTTTATTCAATTAATTTTGAAGAGATCAATTCAGTATTATAAAAATTTCGACAAATAAGATTAAATTAAGAATTTGTGACGTCATTGCAGTCGTATTGTAAGTGATGTTTATTATTCTTGTCGATGTATGATTAAATATTCTATATCGTAAATTATTTATAAGGGAATTCATTTGATCTCGGTTGCGAGTACATTCCTAGCCGTCTGATCTCTAGTGGCGGAGGGTGATTAGGTCATGATACCGCGATTTGGTATGGTTACCGACCGGGATTCCGCCGCCGTCTTTAATCTCGTCGCCACCACCTAAACCGAACGCAATTTGGGGGAAATTAAATGGCCGCGCGACCGCCGCTATCTCCCGTCTCCGTCTTCCTCCTCCTCTTCGTCGTCGCTTCTCTCGATTGCGACGCCTTCTCTGTTCCCTTCAACTCTTCGTTCTTTGTCCTCTACAATTCCTCCACCCTCCCTCGCCCGCCGCCCGATTCGCCCCCTAGCCCGGGCCCTTTCCTGCGGGAGGTGGTCCGAGCGCTCGTGGATAGGGATTTGTGGGAACCGGAGGCGAAGGTGAGGGTTGTCGATTTGGGTGGAGGGGGCGCCAGGGTCGGCTCGGGACAGAAATATCAATTCCACGTCCGAGTCGGCCAGAGAGCCCTGATCTTGAAGTTCCATGATGAGGATGTTGAGTGGAACGAGGTTGATGGAGCGGTTGTTGAGTTGGGATCGGATGTAGCCGCTGGAGATGCTGTGGCCGGGCTCAGGCCGACCGTCAGGGGATTCGAATTGATTGGGCCGCTTGAACTAAGAGTCAGCCGTGATGTAGGCGGTGATGATCGGATGTCACTTCATTTGGCATCGGTAAGTTATTAACCCCTTTTTTCTGATTCAAATTCTTACAAATTTCATTTTTGTTTAATGAGATCCGGATTCAATGGCCTATTGTATCTGTGATTTTCTACAAGATTTGATTTTGCTCTCAGATATATCATTCTTAGTTGAGTGATATCTTGTTTGCGTTGATTTGATTCAGTTTATCGCGATGGTATTTAATGCTTTATAGCTTCATCCCCTGTACTTTGATACTTGATTTTTTTAACTTGCTATATAGGTCAATCAGTAGATTGGTAGATTCTGTTAAATCCACTTGAATTGCTTATACCGGTGAAGACCAATTCATTATGCTTGTTTGCTGAATCAAAAAATTGAATCTTGGTAGCCAATTTTGTGCTTTGCCATGTAATATAGAATGGTAATGTAATGTTAATTACCAGATGATTTGGTGTTTGCTGACAAGAAAAATGTAGGAAGATGAAATTGAAGAAGTTTGAGTCCTTCGATCAGCATTATTATATGAACAAATGAGAATTAAAAAGCTACCAAAATAAAGAATGTTTTTTTCTTTGGAATATGAGAGTACAGTTGTGCTAGAATAACATCAGTAGATTTTTCATGGATCCATCCCCCATTACTTGGAGTCATATTACTAGTGGGTTAGCTAGTCTTTGTTGAAGAGGAGAGAACACAAGATCTAAAGATGATAAAAAACAGTGCCATTTGATATATTTGCTTGTCTTTCCCTCTCCATATTCCTATTTCATATAGAAAAATACCCATGAAACTTGGATGCAAGCCCATGATACAAGCATTCAGTGCATGTCCCTTTTAACTATTAAACTAGATCACTTTCACTATTTTATATGGACTAAAGAGCAAGACCGTGTGACCTGCCTAATGATATTATGTATTTGAACTCTCTCTCTCTCTCTCTCTCTCTCTCTCTCTGAGCAAATTCGAATTCCCACAGGTGCATGCTTTTGGGGAATTAGTTCCTCCCGCCTAGGAGCATTCTGTACCGTGATTTATCTCTCTTCCACAAGGTCTTGGGGTGGACAGTGGAGGAGCGCCTAGAGTGAGCGTTATCACCTTTCTATAACAATGAATTGATGAAGACAGATTTATCCAATTGCATATACACCTGTGTAATTTTTGGCTGAGGGCCATGATCCCTACGTACTTGTGCTGCATCATCTAACTTCATCATACTATTTTAACTTGAGTCTCACCCCAATGTCAACCACATTATCATGTGACTTGACTTCACAATGTATTTATCTTGATCAATAACCTGGGCTTGGGCCTAGAAATCTTGAATGAGGGTAAGATAAAGGCATATTTAATCCCAGTTAAGTAGAATAAGACGTCCAGCTGGAGTTGTTGGCACGCTGATCATTATTCACCCTGTGTTCACATTAGTATAGTAGACTGAAGAACTTGCAGTACTTCTTTTGCATTTACAGAGAGAGATCTTCCTCCCTCTATGCAGTATGAGCACAAAAATTCTAGTTGGTTAGGAAATTTGTTTAGTACATCTGAAAGAATCTGGTACAATGTTATTCTTTTGCAGTCAAACGTCACTCACAGTGATTTAAGGCACATAAATGTTGGCCATGGCATCAAGGTGAAAATAGAGGGTGCTGAAGGAATCTCTCTGACTCATCCTTATGATATTGGGCTTTCACTTAATGGAAGGTTAACTTCTCACGTTGAAGACCACAGTGAGTTTTGGGAACTTGGCTACTCCACATGTGCACCACTTCTGACTGTCAATGTCATAGGACCAGCATCTGTATTGGCTTATAGCTCCGATAATTCTTTCGAAAACATAGAAGTTGCATTCCTGGCCAATGATACTATTGACTTGCTGCCCGTAAGATGTTACAGAAAAGACCATGCAAAACAGATTTCATCTTGTTCATTTTGTGCCGTCAGTTCGAAGTTGGGTCTGTTGGACAAACTCCTGAGAGGCTTTTTAGGCAGCATGTTCTACCACAACACATCAATACATTTCACCAAAGCAAAGATTACTTCTGAGATTGTAATCAAGTTCCAGTTGCAGCTCGAAAACAATGTCAGTAACGACAACGGGAATTCAGAGAAGGAATCAAATTGGAAACAGAAACCTAAGGTTAACCAAGTGTGGTTGGAAACTACAGCCAAAGTGGAAGGCGAAAGGAAACTACGGCCTGTGCTTGTCAAAAATCTGAAGAAGCCTTATATTATTACAGATTCTATTTCTTGGAGCAGCCTGCTCTCCAACATTTCATTCACAAATTTGCCTTCTCTTGTTGTACCTCCTGAGGCTCTGACATTGGATGTGAAGTGGTAGGGAGGAAGATGTACAGTATGGATTTTAAATTTTAAAAAAAAACAAAATGTTTTGTTTTATGATTTATGTTTTAAGTTGAATTGGATCCTGTATATATAGCATTTTTAAGTAAACCTCTCAAAAATATATAAATGCCTGTTTATATTAATCTCCTATTAATGTTTTCAGTAAAATATAGAGTAAACAGGTAACTCTTTGGTATTAAATTTTGATCAATAATGTTTCGTAAAAATTATATAACCAAATTCTCCCTTTACCTTCTCGTTTTGCATTTTATTTCGTTTTTAATTATCTTTTCATATCTTTATCCAAATGCATTTTAAAATATTCAAATATCATTCTAAATTATTAAATAATTACAATACATTGGATAAAAAATTAATCAAAATATAACAGATATCATTTGGAAATATTCAAATATCATTCTAAATTAACAAGGGTGATACCTGAAGAAAAAATTAATAAAATATCGACAGATGATCAAACTTCAAAAGTACTTTATGTATGTTTGAAAGTTCATTGACAATATTTCAACTGTTTTATTAAAACTATTTTAAGATAGAAAAAATTTCTCTATTAGGATGCATTGCAAAACAGTACGTTTGTGTGATTCCAAATGATTGAATAATTGTAAATGGATTCAATCTGATAGTCAATGCCCGACATTGAATTTTCCTGAGATTCAACAGGAAACAATAAAAAACTTCCATTGCCGGGATTTGAACCCCGTCTGGGTGAAAGCCAGATATCCTAACCGGACTAGACGACAATGGAATTGAGAGTGGTTGTTTAAACATTTTATTTATCCTTTCTTCATATCGAATTTTTAAAACCGCAGCGTAATTGTTCACGGTTTTGCATTATTAACTTTGATAGAAAGGCAAATCATTAGGATATTCAATAATTTCGATAATTACCTCGAAATAAAAATAGTTGTTTACCAATGCCACATTGCCCGAGGGAAAGGTTATGTAATAAAACTTAGAGGACGGTCCTTCATAGAAATTTTTACGAAGATGTCTTTCAAAGCCATCAGAACAGGGTGCAATTTAATAAGACACTGAAAATATAATAATTTCTGAAAGTATCAGACGAACTCTGCCAAAGTTGAAATTTTCATAAACATGATATCATGAGCTTCAGTTAAGTAAGTACCCTGAATTTTCACTCAAAAAGTTTGATTTTGCCTGTTATTAGAGAAGAAAAAGGACAAGATTAATACGCATTTATTATATGAAGTTACAGACTGTTGAACACTAAAACACTGGAGAATGATGGTTCAAGGGAGCTTAAATCCATTTACTAAATCCACTGCCTCATCCACAGACTTGGCCAATTCTTCCGCTTCTCCAATGTAGGAATTTGGAGTCAAGTTCAAGAGAATTGCTTTTGCTTCCTCAGGTAAATCCAAGGACTCAGTGAACTCTCTGATGCTTTGCTTGGAGACTTCTCTTCCTCTAGTTAATTCCTTCAGCTTCTCATATGCCTCAGGAACAGCATGTCTTCGCATCACCTAACGATACAAAAGTAGTCAAATGGCACACCAGCTTAAGTTTTTCCAATAACAAGAGCTTGAGCAATCAATCTAAGTATTATTGGTGATATAGACTTGTACAAACATCGACAGAAGATTTATATAGCCAACACCAAACAGTCGGGATGAACATGGCTTAATGATGTGATGATGGAGAGCTAAACAGATACAAAACCTAAAGCTCGAACTTGTAAGTCTTTTCTAATTGATTTCTCTGTAGTTGATTTAAGTATCAGTGATACTCATAGAAGTTAAATTTTGCGAAAGATAAACTAATGGAGAGAGACACACATCAACTCTTTGAAGTGGTTTATTGTTACAATGTAGTGATGCTGCTAAAAAAAGAGTTGATAAAATCTTGCCGGTTGTTTTAGTTTCAATAGAAAACCAAGTCTATGTTATAGTGTCTTCCCTAAACATCATAAAACAACCATTTAGCATGTTTGAAATATGATATTCTATGATTTGATTCAAATGTTGAAATACGAGATTAATTTTACATGTCTTACAGTTTGTATAGGCTCCGCAAGGACTTCCCAAGTCTGGTCCAAGTCTTCATTCAAACGAGATTCATTCACCTGCAAAGCACCATTTCAAATTTCAATTCAGAACAAACTAACTAAATTTCACATGATCTTCGCAGGCAATCTGAATCAGATGACAACTTTTTGCAATCCTTCAAGTTCGTCCAGTTAAAGGTCATGATTGCAAGTTATATACCTGGAGCTTCTTGATTCCTTGTAATGCACTTTTATAAGCCAGAAGAGAGTACCCTAATCCAACACCTAAGTTCCTCAAGACAGTCGAATCCGTCAGGTCACGCTGTTGAGCACAATACATAGCAAAAAGCATAGCATGAAGATCAACCTCCATAATCATTATGACTGGATGATATTAACTTGTCAATGTTCATGTAAATGCTTGGATCTTACTAACAGCAATGTTGACATAAGTATGCATCTTAGTTGCCAAACAGAAAATTTATGACATATAACATGTACATAGAATAGATGTGAACATGGATTAGTACCTGCATCCGTGAGATGGGAAGTTTCATGCTCAAGGCTGATAAAATAGCATTTGCCAAGCACAAATTACCCTCGCTGTTCTCAAAATCTATAGGATTTACTTTGTGAGGCATAGTGGAAGATCCAATCTCTCCAGCCTTCGTTATCTGCAAGCAGTATTAGAGATATCCTTCACCAATCCATTTTGTTAGAAAAAAAGAAATCAAGCTCTGAACTCTTGAACCATGTTACCTGTTTAAAGTAACCTAAAGATATGTAGCTCCAGATATCTCTGTCAAAATCAGTTAAGATGTTGTTAAACTGAATGATGTTATTGAAAAGCTCTGCAATATAGTCGTGAGGCTCTATCTGCATGGAGAGAGAAAAAAAGTATACCTTCAGTATAAATTTACTATGGTGCTAATTACAAGCTTCCTTGACTAGAATCAGAAAGACACAAATTATATCAATGTGTTCCAGCAACAAGATATCATATCATGGTGAAGAAATCAATGAACACAAATTAACACAATCCTTAGCAGTAGATGAGAACATGTTCATGTTGTAAAAAAAAATACCTGTGTTACATAAGCATTAAAATCTACTCCCAGAGACTGTACAAACTCTGCAGCTATGCATTTCCAGTTGATATCAGGATATGCAACTTTATGAGCATTATAATTTCCAACTGCACCAGCAAACTTCCCAAGTATCCGAATTTTACAGAATGCCTTTCCTCTCTCACTAAGTCTAACAGCAAAATTTGCCATTTCCTTTCCCAAAGTAGTAGGTGATGCTGGCTAAAATTGACAAAAAAAAGGTTAAAATCCATTCAACTGTAAATAAACCATTTAAAAAGATGTAACGTCAACAGGATTAACTAGTCATATCAAAAAAAAATTAGAATATTATTTCATGATTATAGCAACTAATTTCTAGGCCTATTAATTTTTTTTTAAAAAGTAGTGAAACATATAAATAAATGGAAATTATAGCTCTAAAACATTATTTATATGAACCATGAAACTTGTATGCACTTTTCTAGAATAGGAGTTTGGCTGAATATAAATTGTTCTTATTTTTGAAACTTCATCTAGGGTAAAATGAACTTCAAAATTTTAGGGGCACTTGTGTAATTGCAAACTGCAAGAGACAGAGAATCTAATTCAGCGACTATGATGGCCAATAATTCTTAGTTGGACAGTACATAAGTGACATTAGGTGTGACATCAAGTTTCTCAACATTGCATCATATTTGAATAGTTGATTATTAACTTGTTGATTATACTATAATTTATAGCGAGACGATGGAATCTAAGTTAACTTGTGCACAGTAAGAACCAACAGTAACTGGCTACAAAAATTAGAACTTCAAATGCAACTTATCTTGACAAAACGACAAAGAAACTACAATGTCCTCTAGGGTACCTGGCCATGTGTGTGAGACAACATAGGAATGTGTGCATATTCCTTAGCCATAGTAGATATTTCTTTACACAAATCAACCATGACTGGAAAAACTACATCACTCAAAGCCTCTTTAAGTGATAAAGCATGAGCCAAATTGTTTATATCCTCAGATGTGCATGCAAAATGGAAAAACTCAAGCACCTGAAAAAAGTATACAATAATAATCATGAACCATAAGATGCATTGTCATAAACTAAGAGTTAGAATATAAAAAACAATAAAAGGTAATAAATGAATAACCTTTGCAATCTCGGAATGGGATTTACATTTCTGCTTCAAAAAGTATTCCACTGCTTTCACATCATGATTAGTTATTTTCTCAATCTTTTTTACTTCTATAGCATCACTTATGTCAAAATTATCAATAATACTTTCCAGAAAAAGATGAGCATCTTGATTAAACTGTGGAACCTCCACAACTTCAGGGATTTGAGAGAGTTTTTGTAGCCATTTCACCTGCAGATAACCAACTGAATAATTTCAAAATAAGATCAACTAAAGAAATCCACCAAAGATAATTTTTATGCAATTAAACCATAGCTATTACCAATCATTTGTGTATCCAAATAAAACAATGCTCAACACTTACCCAATTAAACGACTTAATATTCATAATGTTAAGGGCTACTGATCTAGGTTGGTTTTGTTTAATTAGCCTTACCTTTTGTGTAGCTTCACTTAATTTAATTTAAGCATAGGCACCATGCCTGTTAACATTTTTTCCTACAAAAACAACTTTTATAAGATGAATGTTTATTGAATAAAAATCAGATATTCTAAAATTTTATAAGATTATCAAACCAATTAAAGCTTGTTAATGGGGATACGAGTAGCGCTAGGAAGCGTTAGCAATAACAACTGATATCGATATGAAAGATACAAATATGGCATATATTTGTAGAATAAAATATGACATAATAGAGAGAGAAATTGTTATAGTAGTGTCTCCTAAAGTACAATTTCAACAATGTAATTTGGCACGCACCATGACAATGAAGAGAAAATTCACATACATGTTTTTATGTCACTGATCTAATCAATGGATATAATATTTAAGCCGATTATGGGTCAGATAAAATTTCTATAATGCGCATTGCATTAACATATATCCTAAAAATTGTATAAAAACTATTAACAAAGAAATCTGACACTTTCTAAGAAGTATTGGACAAGTTTAAGAGTTTTTGCATTGTCTCTATCTATGTTCTGTAGGAACCTAGTGATCCAGTGAGCAGTAAGGTTTTAAGATGATCATATCAAGAAAAAATATTGGGGGCATATCAAAATCAGGATTACTAACAAAATTATGAACTTGAAATCATATAATCCCATCTATCAACGAAATGGTTTCAACTCAAATATGTCTTTACTGTTCTTACTAAGACCAATAGTAGCAGTAAGAAAATATCAAGTGACCGAATGCTTGTCTCATTCACTAATGGAATAAACACACTTCTTAGGGGTCGTTTATCTGAAGTTAAAATTTGGTTCTTAATTTAGAGCAGGTTATATCACAATATTATCAATTAGATTGTAGAATAAACCATAATCAAGCTTCAAAGGTAGTAGAGTAATCGACCACAAAAGGATGAGACTACGGAACTTGTTGAATGAGAGTACTCACCTCAACCAAAACCCGGTACCTGATCAGTCCATATTCACTGAAGAATGGCCGCAAATCCTTCACCTTTTGCATATAACGTCCATCCAACGGTGACAACGCCACTGTACTTGATGTCAAATCCCAATTGGCAAGATCAGCCGCGTCATTCTTCTCCACCTGAAGAGAGTAGGATCCAGACTCCGTAAACTAAATAAATCTAATTGCGTCGACTAACAAAAAGAAGCAGTCCAACAGCATCATTCTTGGAAACTATGGTCCAAACCGATTTTTTTTAAAAAAAGGAAAAAATCGACCTTTCACTCAAAAGAAGCAAACTTTCTGTTTGAAGAATTGCCCAATCGATAAACGAGATAAAGTTACCTCTCCAGCAAATGAAATCGGAGAAGACACTTTTAGTGACGACCGTAGAGGAGGCAGCGAAGCGAACTTGAAAGGGCGAAAACTAGGCCTTGAGCGGGCGGAACTCCCGGCGGCGAGGAGTGGACAGGCCCCTCGAACCCTGGAAGCTCTCGGGGAGGCCAAGACGTCCATTGATCGATGAGGTCTCAAAAGGTGAAAGTCCAGACCAGGAAAGCGAGGACGAAGCGATGGCAGCCCTACAAGCAGACGGGCGGGGTAGTTCGCAAAAAGCAGGGAGTTTTGGACATTTCTTTTTTTTTTTCTTTTCTTCAAAAATACTACTTTTGGAGGAGCTGCTGTAATTGTCAAGTTCCTAATTGTATAGGGATATATTTAACTATTTACAAATATTTTCCCCATTTTGTAATGAAATAAAAAACCTAGCAATAAAGATTTGTTTCCATATTTCTGGATAGATTATCAGTTTGTTAAAATTTGATAATATAGAGAAAGAAAGGAAGAAAAGAAGAAACACAAATAGATTAATAAGAGAAAATAAATTGAATTTTAAAATTTTTAATTAAAATAATTTATAATTGCATAGCTCATTTCTTTGTATAGTATACAGTTTATTGGTGGTTGGCATAATACACTATTTTCTTGGGGTGAGAAAGAATATAAGATGACACTTTTCCTAATTGCTCTGGAAGATCTCTTCAACTTCTTTCTTCCTGGCATTTGCCATTTTTTCAGTGCTGCTGAGCCGATGACAATTCTATTCCTCCTTCCCATGCTCTCACACGTTCTTCTGCTTTAGTAGCCTGCAATAGTATTTTGGAAATCTAATCAATGAATTAAACATAGAATTTACCAATTTCTTATTTTTGATCCAAGTATAGATATATTTTTCACTGAAGTTTCTTTCTTCATCAAAAAGTTAACTGATACACAATAAACTAATGGTCGTTTGGTACCTCTTTATGCCATTCAGTTCTGAATGTAATCAGCAGCAAAATAGCAGTCTGCAACAAGGTTCCACATAACATCCCAATCCAAATTCCCTGTAGGAAAATTTGAAAACAGATTAAATTTAGATGTTAATATCGTGAAAATAAAACTGAAAAAACTCTTTTTTTTCCCCTTTAATCTTACGAGCTCATTGAGCTTAAGCGTGAAACCCAAAACAGCTCCAATTGGCAATCCCAAGAGGTAATAGCATGCTGTGTTCAGAAATGCAACTGAGGTTTGCCAACCTGCTCCTATGGCCACTCCTGCAAAATTTGAGATTGAAAATCAGTTCTTGATCTTGTTTTTTCGAGTTCAGTGCCAAGTAGGAGAGTACCTGAGAGAACAGGCTGAATGCTGTTCAGAAGTATTAGAACACCAAGAAAGTACCCTAACTTGGATGCTTCTCTGATCACATCTGGTTCATCTGTGAAAAACTTTGGCAATTGCTGTCTGAAAATGAAAGCTATTGCCATAAAAATGACTCCGAAGAAGGTCGATGTGGTGACAATGATAACTATTGAAAACTTTGCAGCTTTTGGTCGGTTAGCCCCAAGTTCATTAGATACTCTCACACTGATACCAGAAATACAAACATGTAGCTTTTTCAATGAGTCAATAGACTTATGGTACTAGTTTCAAATGATAGAGTAGTTTCCTACCTACCTGACTGCCACATAGAAACCAAGAGCAATCATAATTGTCCAGCTTTGATAGTTCATGCTGTCAAAAGAGAGGCTTAAGCTGTTGCTGAATCAAAGAATCAAATTTACTAGATTTTCTTCCAAAAAATAGAATTTACCTTATCGAAATAGCACTAACTGCAGTATCTGGATTCTTCAAGTAACCTACAAGAATGATCACTGCACTGTAATACCAAAGCTCCAAGCTGCAACCAAAACGCTAAAGTTAAACTTAGAAAATTCTAAAATTTTATCAAGATTCCGAGTTGAGGATACCAACCACAGCATTATGGCCGAGGCAAGAGAAAGTTTCAAGAAGGAAGACAGGTTTTGGAATGCCAACGCAGAAAAACCTGTCCATGAGTCTGGAAAACATCCGGATAACAGATATATCATCTGTGCAAAGACGATGAGCCACCACGAGGCATTCTCAACCATGGCAGCTGCTAGTAATCCATGGTCAAGCTTCACCACAAATATCCAATTGAGGAGGATGTGGAAGCCCAGAACTGTCCCAGAGATGGCAGTAATGGCCCACACCTTCCTCTGAGATTGGAAAAATTTCTGAAGGGGAAAATTCAGAGCATAAGCAAACAATTGCGGGATGACCCAGATGCAGAACTTGCCTGCTACTTCTGAAATGTCACTGGGTTGGTGCAGCAGTCTCAGGATTGGTGCTGTGAACACATAGAGAGGAGTTAAGACCACGGCTGTGGCAAGGGTTATGACCCATGATCTTTGCATGTAGATTCCTAGTATGCGAAGTTGCCCTGCGCCCACAGCTTGGCCACAGAGGGTTTCCAAGGCACTTCCCATCCCCAACTGCAAGAAATAACAAGTTTCCATTCGATAAAATGCCATGATGAACACTTGAACAAGTAGCCAGTAAAATGACTGATATTAATCAATACCAGAATTCCATAAGCAAAGCCTTCGGTGACGTTCTGAGAGACCGAGACTGCAGCAAGTTGAACGGAGCCCAGATGACCGGCGAAGGCGGCGGTTACAAAGCCAATGGAGAACTGGAAGACGGATGCAAGAATAGCAGGCCCTGCTATGCGCCATGTCTTCTTTGATTCTTGCCAGCACTTGAACAAGAGGCTGTCCATGCTTGAATTGAACTGATGCTTGCAGATCGAAGCTAATTGCCACGCCTGATGTTAGTTGTTTATGTAAAAAAAAGGTCACCAACCAGATTGTGATATTCATCAATTGAGAATTGCATAATGGTGTTTTATTGTGGAGTTGCAGACGAATTGCTCAATTTTCTCAATAGGCAAATTTTGGTTTGGTAAATAAACTTTGACCTTTGTCTAAATCCAGGATATCTCAATTTTAATTAAAACTTAGAATAATATGTTTCAGAATCATCCAAATGAACGAGCTGAGCTCTTCCTTTATGATTGGCATGGTTGAGATTATATATGTATATATGTATTTTGTGAGTTGTTTCCACAGAATGATCATTTAAGTGGACCCAATCTGCGTTTTATCTTCTGTTTGCTGGCCTTAGTCAAACTTCACCAACCAAACCCAACCCCACTACCTACTTGCTACTTTGTTTAACCATTTCCTTGCTTGTATGATTGCCTGAGGAAATATCACCAACCACGTTTTGGGTCTTGACATTAGTTATCCAGTTATTTGAATCTATCTAAAAGTGATTAGTACGATTTCATAGAAATTTTTCGATTTCACAAAAATTTTCTATCGATCACCTAGATAAATCGAAAAGCATGAATAACACAGTCGCTCCACAATCAGCATTTTAAAATTATCTTTCTACTGAAGAAAATTAATTATCTGTAATGCATTCACCTATGAATATTTGATTGATTACAAAAGCACTCTGCTGTACTGGGTTCTGAATAATGTTGAATTTAGGGCAAGGGTCGACTTTTCACATAATCTTTGGAACCAGTAAGTCAAATGCAATCGACTACATGCATGTTCTCCTTTACCTTTTGGAGATACCATCATTCATTTGGAAGTCAGCATCGTAGTAGGTATTGGGTTATTTTTCTCTTCGTCAGTCCACCTCTCCTAATTGGAACTACTTAGGAGGAAATTATGGTTATTTGCATACTTGTTTCACGGGCATCTAACCATATCTGCACATTCAGCAATTCATATTCCATGAAAATAATAAATTTGAATGTATAAAATGTAAGCAAGTACCCATTTTAAGGCAAATATTATTTAAATTAAAAAAGTGCAGAATCACTAACCAAAATAAAACATAATATTCTTATTTTTAATGTAACTAGGCCCATTTGTCAGACTGATAATACATGACTTGTCATCTCCTTCCCGTAGTTTAACACACGATCCAACATTAGAAAGTCATTTAACAATTTACAGTGGAAAGAGTTTTTTTGAAGATTACGGGAGAAACATTCAATGGAACCATTGAATGAAAAGGATTTGATGCCTCTAGTACAAAGGCATTTTGTGGAACAGATTAATCAAGGCAGCTATGGAAGCTACATTAATCAACTTTTCCATTCCGCCCTTTTAGAGCAACCTCTTGGTAGATGCATTGTATTGAAGTTTGGTTCACGGGGGACTGTTGCAGGTTTTCTGCCTTTTGATGTAACAGCATGATTCTCAGTTTTGCTGTTATCTCTTCCTAGTTTAGCATCCAGTGGCTTCCTCAATGTTGCCACACTGCAGCAATGAAATATGTTTAATAGTTCAATTTATCCACACACAGTAACAATTTTGAGGAGGTGAACCTTTTGTCTTTGGATGTCTGCCTTGATGGTGCCCTCATGTGAGGCCTGCTCTGGACATTTCTAGTGGATTTCTCCTTGGTTACCTGCAAACCAAAATCAGAATTCCTAACAGTATTATTATATCAATATCAAACTACCCTTACATTGTTAAGGTAGTATCTTCAATATCAAACTACATTTTAACACCCAAAAAAATACAGTCATTCTAGGGTTTTTGTTCAAAACTTGGACTGGACCCAAGTTATCATGAGGCTGATTCATTGTTTTTGGCACTCATTTTGGGTCTAATTAGGAGGACTTGTGGACTCCATGTGAAAATAGGCTTGAGCTAGTTTGGGCTCAAGTTGGACTCAACTTGTATTCAAATTGATGCCATTGGAGTTGCTAACGTCCGCTCCTTCCAAACTCATAACCACACCCTCTCCGCAGTGACCAAGGAAGTCGTGCTCATTAAAGTTGTGCTCAGTTTTACTTCTAGTGGAACCCCAAGTGAGAAAGAATCTATATTGTTGACTGATCCGGTCTGAGATCAAGAGATGGGTTATAAGTCATTTCGGATCATCTCCTATCAAGTCAACCTCTAATGGGATCAACTTCTGGCAGGTCGGATCAGCTATCAACGAATTGGATAAGATGGATTTTTAGCAGGATGCCCCAGAAAAGGATGAGAGCTCCGTGGAAGACCTCCAATACTCACTGTCGAAAGAGATTAATAGGAGATTAGAAGGGGGCCCAGGTGCGTCCCCCTCCGATGCTCAAGTCAGTTCTAAAGGAAACTGGAGTGGAAAAGACTGTAATGAAGTAAGATATAATAAAGTCGAGAATCTTACGCCTCCTCTACGTTGATATACTTCTCGGTTCTCTCTAAAAGATCTGGTTAGAGGCTTCTCCAATAATCCCTAGGAGAAGGCATTGACCAAAATTTCAGAGGTAGCAAAAGGTACCTCCAAAACGATACAATTAAAGCGCTAGATGTTTTCCCGCAAAGTATCTTGGTTTCGTTGCTTCATAGCGAAAAGACTAAGAGAAGTCTTTTGATAGCGTTTGCAGCTAGCAAAATGGTGTAGAAACATAGTGCTAAATTCCTCGAAGGATCGTATAGAGTCAAATGACAAGCGGCTAAACCATCGTTGGGCCATCCCTGCTAGAGTTGTTAGAAAAACTCTACATTTCACCTCGTCCATAGATTGATGCAGAAAGGCAGCATTCTCAAATTAACACACAAATGGTCCTCTGGATTTAAAGATCCAGTATACTCGCTAACTTGTAGTGGTCGAAACCGGCTTGGTAACTCTTCTGCTAAAATTTCCGAGGAGATTGCCTTTTTTTCTTTAATTGTAACAGCCATACCACCTTTAGAGTCCCTTTGAGAGGGTTCCCAATCTGTTGGCTCACAAGACTGCTATTTTGCGAAGCTGACATCCTCCCAAGTACATGGGAAGAATTCGGTATGGACTGTTGTCATAAAATTCTTGGACTGTCGCTGTATTATCCGGCTCAAGTTCTCTACTGTTAGTAGGAGTCCTTGAGGTTGGGGAACCTAACCTTTTTCTCCCGAGTCAAATCCTTGAGCTACTTGGCTTACTTGTGCATCTCATCTCAATGTTTGTGATGCGTTGAAAATGGGGAGATGATATGGATGTGCAATGAGAATGTGCAAATAGTATCATAGCGTCCAACACTATGTTGTTTAAAAATTGGGCGTGTCTACTATTAAGATACAAATATGTAATTAATCCCTTTTTTAGCCACTTAAGTTTTAGGGATAAATGATAGCCAATCAATTCTAACATGTATATCATAGCAAAAGGTTCAAGGTTTAAATTCTACAAGTGTGAGAAAAAAGAACTATTTCATCAATGGATGTATTGTGTTTGGGACATGAATTTTACTCACCACACATGAAGAGGAGTATTAAAAACATAAATATTTAATTCATGTGTCAAATAAATATTACCTCATCCCTTTATGCGTTAAGTTTGGTCTAATCAAGTGAAGTACACTCACCCTCATATGCGAAGGACACTCACCCTCATATGCTAAGAAGCTAAAATAATTTTTACAAAAGGACAACCAACTACTAACCTTGATCATTTCTACATGCATGAGACTGGATTCCCTTTTCTTTTGTGCTTGCGCTTCTACCTGAAGCCTTCTTTCATGGTTTGCTTCCTTAAGAATTCTCCTTTCCTGACAAAAAAAATGACTAAATTCTAACCATATCCATCAAAGTTTATTTTAAAGTTTCAAAGACAAAGGGACTCACATCAACTCTTAGTCTAAAAGGCCTTGGATTTGTAATTGTCCTTTTATGCTTCCCTCGGTCGGAAGTCTCAGTGGTGGAATTTATTTGAGGTATAACTGCCTGTACAAATACACAATTGTTCACTGAAATTACAAATATCTATTTTATACAGAGGAAAACTGTAACCTGCCTTCTGGGGAACATTTTCTCTAATTGCAGATATGATGCTCTTACTTGCATGATTTCGGGTGTTTGAATTAACAACTCTGTCAATAACAACATAAAGTTAACTTCCCTTAATCAATTTGAGGAGAAAAGAAGTAGAAGTCAGTTAAAACAAAACTACAAATACCTTTCCTTGTTGGTGATAGGAGCATTTTCTTTATCATCATCTACCTCAATCATCATTTCTACTTTTTGAGCTCCACTATCTAGTTTGCAGGAAGAGTGAATCCAAGAAGCTTTGTGCTGTATATCTTTCTGACAGTTACCCATTGTTGTTGACTTTATTACACCAACTGAGCGCATTTCACCTGACTTCAGACACTCTTTATCTGCATTGATAGCTAGAAATTGCTTATCAACCTTTGAAGCTACATTACAATCCATTTCTCTATCAACTTCCGATTCATTCGAGGGATTGCATAACTTTGAAGATGCTTCACTTTTCAACTTCATCTTCCTTTTAATTTCATGAGCCTTTACCAAATTCTGTGCAGAGTCTCCAGCATTCTTTGTGGTCTTGGGATTTTTTGTTATACACAGATACCTGCTGGGCACATTCTTCGTGTGTTTGGCAACTTTGACATTCTTCATTATAACACAAACCTCTGATACAGAAGTCTCACATTTGGATGTGGAAGTACTCTCTGGCTTTTCCTTGTTATTAATAGTAGTTGAAGCAGCAGCAACAGTCTCGACAAACAAAGACTTTGCCATGGAATTGTTCATCACTACACCAACTGGTTCCCCCGGATGTCTCATGCCCCGAAAGCCCTCTTGATTGGTCGAATGTTTTTGGATTTTTGATGTTGTCATTGCTCCTTTTCTTGCAGAATGATGTGCTCTCGCCGTAGCTTCACCAGGGTTTGACCTCAATCTCAAGATGGGATGGTCCTTTAGCTTGGTTTTAGCCATATTTTCAGCAAATGAAGTCACAGTGCTCGGTCCCACAATACTACACTTTAAGGATTTTGCAGGAGCAGATTTTGGGCATTTTGGAATCAAACTGTTATAGCCTCTAGTTCGTTTTAGATTTTGGTCACACTTGAGAATTTTAAATAAAACTTTTCCATACAAAGGTATTATAACAAGCACAAAATATGAAGAATCCAAACCTTGGAGCTTCTCGATCCCATGCTTTTCCACGACGCGCATTGGGGGTTCTTGCTGCCATGACCTGTGATTCATTATTAAGCGAAAATTTTGAAAATTAATAACCTCAAAAACTATAAAAGAGGAGGAAAATGACAGAAAGGGGACGACACAGTCAAACCCTAAGCCGAAAGCTTCTGAGGAGAGCATCAGGATCAACTTCTTCGTGAGTTTGATCACAACCTAAACATCGATCACCATAATACAAGTAAGAATTAAATAAAATTACAACGAGAAATGGAAGATATCCGAGCAGGAAAAAAAAAAGAATCTTTCGACAAGGTAAACAAAATCGATAAATTTGTGAGGCAAGAGCTCACCAACGCGGGAGCAGAACCAGGAGCGGTCGTCCTGACGAGAGCAGTCTGGAACGGTGAAGTCGACGAATTTGGGGGCCTCGATCTCCTCGTACACTTCGTCGCCCACTTCGCTGGTCGTGGCCTCTGATTCCTCAACCAAATCCAACCGGAGCTTCTCCATTCCAACTCGGAACGCGTTGATCAAGAGAACTTGAGATCGTAACCGTGAGACGAACAAACGAGATCGACGTCAATCGAGCAAGATCGAAGAACGACAGAGAAGGAATGCGGTCGGCTTTTCATGTCACAAAAAACTAGCCGTTGGAGCGGCCCTTTGGCGAAGGCAGGCCGTCGAATCTAATAAATGGGCTCTCCTTGGGGATTACTTCTATGCGGACTCTTAGTAACGTTAAATGAATTCTTTGACAAAAGTAAATTGTAGAGCTCTCCATAACCACAGCAAGAGGAAGTTCTGCAGCGACAAAGAGAATTTGAAAAGATCTGCGAACATTTTTACAAAGGTAAAAAACAAGAGCAGGGTAATAGTACAACTGCGAAGCTAAGATCCAGCGCCTGCACATGCTCTTCTTCTCCGGGCCTTCTCTCTGGGCACCCCACAATTAACTCATTTCCGTCATATTCCTCTGTACCTTCAGACCTCAAACACCAAGCATTAATGGTGTCAGCTGTAATTTTTCTCCTGCTCGTTACCACGTGTCGTTACCATTCATGCCGTTCTTCATATCATCACTGCATCGATCGCCAGGTTAAATTCAACAAATAATTACAACAGTAGTAATAAACAACAGCTATATATTTCGTCTCACCTCGTTTCATTTTAACCGCGAAGCTTTTTGATCGTTTTTGAGAAATGGCTAGCGCTCCGCTTCGCAGCCGCTGTCAAATTCATGGAGTTCCTCTTCTCTCCATGTTGGTGCTGCTCCTCTTCACTTGCGTGCAAGTTCATGTGGGTAAGCTGATGAAGAATTACGATGAAAAGGTGATCAGACAATTCAGCACGCAGCTGGTGAATGAGATAGTATTATTAATTTCTTCTGATTATTCTCTGATCGTCATCATTTGGTGCAGGAAAGAGAGGTGTTGTTGGGCGAAGCATTGATGGGATCAAGGCCACCAAACTGCGAAATGAGATGCAAGATATGCAGAGGCCATTGCGAAGCAGTTCAGATGCCTGCAACTACAATGCATGATGAGCTGACTGTGAACGAAAGATCCAATTACAAGCCTCTGAAGTGGAAATGCAAGTGCGGGAACATGATATTTAATCCATGAAAGGATCTCCTCTCCTTGGTTTGTTGATTGTTGAATCTAAGTCGTCTTATCATTCCACTTTGAATGAATCTTAGTAGCTTTTCTAATGTTCATAAGCTCTGAAGCTCATGAAATCTTCGATCAGTGATCAGAATGCTAAGCAAGCGTTTCACACATTACAAACTCAATTTATTCTAAATTTCATAAAATTTAGCTCTTCATGGTTAATTTAATTAGATCCAAAGCCATATTAAGCTACGATACCTCTAAGTCAGGTTGGATCGATATCAGTTTTTTCATTCCCATAAAAAAAATTAAATTTTGACCATGACAGAATGTGCAACAGAAACCATGTCTGAAGGCAGTAAGAGCACTGCTAGTTCGCCTACAAAATATCAGTTTGCCAACAAAAAGCATTTAATGCAGATCACAAGATCTAACCAGGAAGTCACGAGCCTCCATTAAATTCAATCACTCCAGTTCCACAGACAGAGAAGGTTGGAGCAAAATTTTGTGACGCGTCAAATGCCTGTGGATCCAAATCCACCGTCTCCCCTGGCAGTCGCATCCAAATCCACAACTTCGATCACCTCCGGCGTCACAATCCTCTCGAGTATCAGCTGTGCTATTCGGTCACCAGCTTTCACCTCGAAGTCTAAATCCGAGTGGTTGAACAGGATGACTCCGATCGGCCCCCGATAGTCCGCATCGATCACACCGGCTCCCACGTCGATCGAGTTCTTCCATGTTAGGCCCGATCTCGGAGCTGCAAGTGTAGGGTTTTAATAATCTTTCACGTTAGCATTTCATCGAACGTGTGGAAGGATGAAATTACCGATGCGGGCGTAGGTGCCGTCGGGAATGGCGATGCCGAGATCGGTTGGAACTAGGGCTTTGCCTCGTGCAGGAACGACCACTCCCGCCGCACTGCATCGAGAATGTGAAGCGATTGGATGCATGATTCGTTCGGCGACCCAAATAATGGGAGAAAAAAAATATGAGAAACCGGTAATACCTGGAGAGATCGTAGCCGGCAGCAAGAGGAGAGGCTCGCGAAGGCAGGACGGCTTTTTCCGAAAGCTTCTTGACACGGAGTAGAGGGAGATGGATCTCGCGGTGGAGGCCGCCGTTCTCGGATGGCTTTGGGATCTTGGGATGTGGCTCATGAACGTCGAAGGCGCCGCCGTTCTCGGAGAGCTTTGGGATCTTGGGATGTGGCTCATGAAGGTCGCCGCCGTTGGTGGAGTCGGCGATGGAGGCCATTGATGCGCCGTTGGTGGAGTCGGCGATGGAGGCCATTGATGCGAAGTAAAAGACGGCTTTGAGAACAGGGATGGGAGGGGGAAACGTGGAGAAATTGGGGCAAGGCTTCTGATATATATAGAAAGAGAGAGGCCCTAAAAATATGCTCGTTTTCGCGGCAAAGTCCCCGCCACAGCGTTTCCAGTTTCTTTAGAATTTGGAGCCAAAAATTTGCAAGTTTTTTTTTCCCTTTTTCAGTTTGGATCCACGTGTCAATTTATTAGATATATATTATTTTTTATAAAAATATATTATAATAAAAATCAGTTGGATGGACTCGGGGCATGTCGGTTTTGACCTAACTCCCGAGGTTTAGCCTCAAGGTAAGAGACGTACGGCAACACAAAACTAGTATACAAAAAAAAACATAAAATATATACCAGAACAAAAATCTAAATAAATTTGGCAGCAATGTTAAATTTTACAGAGATTTTTCAACTATATTAATCTTTACGTTTAACTTTGCCTCAACTCGTAACGTTCAGCTCCGTTGTTTTGCTATAATTTAAAACGGTCATTAGTATCACTTTTTGTTTTATTGATTTTCTCTAAAAACAAATTTGGTGTTTTCTTCATCAAGATTCAAGCACTAGAAAGCAGATATCTTAAATTCTTCAGTTTCAAGGAGGCCAACATAAATTCATGAACATTCATTATCATTCATATTATTATTTATCAGTAAAAGAAAATATATCAATATTTTAGCTGAATTGTTTGCAATTGCTTTAGGGGGGAAAAACAGAGGAAATAAAGCCACAAATATGGGAGATTTTAGGTGCATATATCAGCCTTAGCCTTCAACTCTTTTGCTTTTTCATGAACCAATTAAGTGCGTTCTCAAGAAGAAGAAAAAACAAATAAAAGCATTGCATGCTTCCACTGTATGGTTTATTGCTGTCCTCGTGATATATGCACTCAGTTTTCTTCCTACTAGATACATACGTAGAACGCACTGGTATTAACTATTAATACTTTGAAAAAGAATTCAATACTTTTGAGCCTGGAGTAGATTGATATAATCCATTTAGCAACTGGACAGATCGATCCAGGCTGATCTTGTAAGCAATAACATGAACACATAGTCCCACCTTAAAGCTGAATATGACAAAGAAGCCTAGCGAGACAAGAACCCGGCTCTTCTGTGCAAACAAACAAAACCCTTAAACTTTCTTCTCCAAACACAAAGTCAATTTCAGCATTCAACAAAATGGTTTTCGCCGTTACTTGCGCCTGTTTCACTGCACTAGAACAGGAACTACCCATTTTCAATCTTTGTTTTTAATAAATAAACCGAATCTGACCAGAGCGATACGATTTACATCAGCATAAATGATAAGAACGACGATGATGACAATTTCACGTTGACCTAAATGAATATTTGTTATTAATCATAATTAAGGGCGTAATTATCCAGTCCTTAGCATAAAGAACTAACCGATCATCATAATAAATCTAAAAATACGTTTCATTGTGTTTGTTGGCTTGCTAATATCGTCCGGTTACACGTCTAATCCCCCAACTTGATCTAATCTTTATCTCCTAACCTCCACTTGACTTGCCGTTTACTAAATGTCGTATCAGGCGGAACCAACACTATGTCCAATGAGAAGCCGGGTATGGTTCTAGGTATCTAAGTCGTGCAGCACAAGTGTTTCGTCAGTGGATAAAAGCAGAGTCCAGACTAATCCGCCGACGGCGGCGGTGAATCCCCGGAGTCAAACGCGGCGGCGACGGGGGTGACAGGCCCACGCGTCGCCAGACGACAAACCCCGGCGAAACTTTAAGAGAAATGGACGTCCCCTCGTGCACGGTATCGTCGTCTCTCAACTCCCTCGAGCTCATCACTTCGCATTCTCGCGTATTGCTGTCTTAATTCATTGTCCTGCAAACTCGATCACGGTCTCTGACCATGCGCCACCTTCTACTCCTCCTCTTACTCTGCTTCACCGCCGCCGCCGAGGCAGCTCCAGCAGAGGAGCTACAACTCCTCCTCCAGCTCAAAGCGTCCTTCGAGATCGAAAATACGACCGCCTTCCAGTCATGGACCGCAGACAACCCAATTTGCGGCGGCTTCGCCGGTGTCAAGTGTGATTCTGGTGGCTCTGTTTCAGAAATCGACCTCACAGCCACCGGCATCTCAGGTGCAATCCGCTTTGATATTATCTGTCGGCTTTCTTCCCTCACTGAGCTCTCCCTGGGATCTAATGACCTCTCTGGTGACATCTCCGATGACCTCCACAACTGCACCGGCCTTCGCCGGCTTGACCTTGCCTCCAACTCCCTCGGCGGGGTAATCCCTGACCTGTCGCCTCTTGGCAAACTACAAATCCTCAACTTGACGAGCAATTACTTCACCGGCGCCTTCCCGTGGAGCTCCCTCGCCGGGAAGACTGCGATGGAGGTGCTCAGCGTCGGGGATAACTCCTTCGATGCCAATCCTTTCCCTTATGTGGTGACGAATTTGACAGAGCTCAATTGGCTTTACCTCTCCAACTGCAACATCCATGGACAAATTCCGCCGGCAATCGGCAACCTGACAAAACTCATCAACCTTGAGATATCCAACAGCTTTCTCACCGGAGCGATCCCCCCAGAGATCTCCAAGCTCTCCGATCTGTGGCAGCTCGAGCTTTACAACAATTCGCTCACCGGGCGTATCCCAACCGGGTTCGCTAATCTTTCAAAATTGGCCTTCTTCGATGCGTCGATGAACAATTTAGAAGGCGACCTATCGGAGCTCCGGAGCTTGACGAACCTCGTTTCGTTACAGCTGTTCAAGAACGACCTTTACGGCAAGGTACCGCCGGAATTTGGGGATTTCCGATTCCTCACCAACCTCTCGTTGTACTCAAACAGGTTCAGCGGGACGTTGCCGGCGAAGCTCGGAAGTTGGACGGAGTTCAACTACATCGACGTGTCGACTAACTTCTTTACGGGGCCGATCCCGCCGGATATGTGCTCGAAGGGTACCATGAAAAAGCTTCTGATGCTGGAGAACAAGTTCACCGGGGAGATCCCCGCGAACTACGCCAATTGCTCTTCGCTACTTCGGTTCAGGGTCAGCAATAACTCTCTCTCCGGCGAGGTTCCCTCTGGTCTGTGGAGCTTGCCAAGCTTGAACATTATTGATCTTGCCATCAACCGATTCGAAGGTTCCATTGGCGCTGGGATCGGGAGGGCCAGGTCTCTGAACCAGCTCTTCATTTCCGATAACCTGTTCTCCGGTCAGATTCCGCAGGAGATTGGAGGCGCGGGAGGTATTGCTGGCATAGAGATGTATAACAACAAATTCTTAGGTGAGATTCCGGCGAGCATCGGACGTCTACAAAACCTCGTGAGTCTTTATCTGCAGAGCAACGACTTCTCCGGCGAGATCCCGGAAGAGATCGGTTCGTGCGTCAAGTTAAGCTCCATGAACCTAGCGGAGAACCTGCTCTCCGGTTCCATCCCGGCGAGCCTCGGCCAGCTGACGAGGCTCAACTCGCTAGATTTGTCGGATAACAAGCTCTCCGGCGAGATCCCGGCAATCTTCCCCTCACTGAAGCTCTCCTTCCTTGATCTCTCCAACAACCGCCTCACCGGAGCCATACCATCGGGGCTTGCCATTTCGGCCTACAGTGATAGCTTCGCCGGGAACCCTGACCTCTGCGTCGATGGCAGCGACGCCGACAAACTTAGCTCCGTCAAGCGATGCCTTGTCTTCAGCAGGGATTCCACCTTCAAGATGCGCACCTTCCTCATATGCATTCTCGCCGGCGCAGCAGTCTTCCTAGCCGGTCTCGGTCTTTACATCGTGCTAAAGACGCGCCGCGACGACTCGATTGGGGCCGACGTCGGGGCCTTCGCAAAAGATCCGTCATGGGACATGAAGTCGTTCAGGATCGTGACGTTCGACGACCAGGAGATTGTGGAAGGAATCAAACCGGAAAATCTCATCGGGAAGGGCGGCTCCGGCGAGGTGTATCAGGTGCATCTCGCGAACGGAGAAGTGGTGGCGGTGAAGCAGATACGGCGCAATTCGGCGGAGGGAACCAAGGAACGGAGCACTGCGGCGATTCTGGCAGCGGCGCAGAGGCGGCCGCGGAAGCGGCTGGCCACGAGGCAGTTCGAAGCAGAGGTGGGAACATTGAGCACCGTGCGCCACGTCAACGTGGTGAAACTCTACTGCAGCATCACGAGCGAGGAGTGGTGCCTACTGGTATACGAGCACCTTCCCAACGGCAGCCTATGGGATAAGCTTCACGGTCCGGCGGAGGAGCCGCCTGTGAAGGCGGTGGAGTTGAGTTGGGAGGACAGGTACCAAGTGGCTCTAGGGGCGGCGAGAGGTCTCGAGTACCTGCACCACGGCGGTGAACGCCCCATCCTTCACCGGGACGTCAAGTCCAGCAACATCCTCCTTGATGAATGCCTCAAGCCTCGTATAGCCGACTTCGGCCTCGCCAAGATCCTGCATTCCACCAGCGCGGCCACCGCCGGAGGTGGTGTACGGGAAGCTTCTTCTTCCCCTGTTATCGCCGGCACTCACGGCTACATCGCTCCAGGTATTTCACTCTGTTTCCTCAAAATCTCTTACCTTCGTCGTAATTAAGTTTAATTAATCATCCTGTTCAAGTTGTTGAAAAGAATCATCGATTGGCATCGCCGTTTTATCGATTTTCCTCTAAATTAACGTGGTTTGGAAATGCAGAGTACGCGTACACATGGAAGGTGGACGAGAAGAGCGACGTGTACAGCTTCGGGGTGGTGCTGTTGGAGTTGGTGACCGGAAGGAGGCCGATCGAGGCGGAGTACGGCGAGAGCAAAGACATCGTCCACTGGGTGTCGCAGCAGATGCGCAGCAGGGAGAGCGTGATGGCGGTGGTGGACGGCAGAATAGGACCGGAGTGGGCTAAGGAAGAGTCGGTCAGGGTCCTGCGGGTGGCGCTGCTGTGCACGGCGAGGCTGCCGGCGCTGCGGCCGTCGATGAGGACGGTGGTGCAGATGCTGGAGGAGGTCGTGAACGGTGGAGCTGTGAAACATGTTGCAAACAAGAAGTTGACGGCGTGAGGCTCATGGTGTACGATGGAATTAGTGAATCGTTGAAGTGTAAAATGGATAGGGAGCAAGAACACCAGATGGTTTCCATGTCCATGGGTCAAATCAAGTCAAATTCAAATGATATCCAGCGTTTTGACTACTGTCCTCTTGTTTCTAGACGTGTTGACTTTGGGACGTGTCTGAGTTGGTTACGACATAGTAGACTTACAGAAAAGGACAAATATTCGATTCCTGACGAAATTAGGCAATATCCTCTTGCGTCGTGACCAACTGTAGTTTTTTCGATTTACCTCTTCACAGATGGTCATAGGACCGACCGTGTGGGACCGCTAAGGTGACAGATTCTAACTTTTTTTTGCGGAACAAGACATGTTAACATCCTTTATCCAAAAACTCCTACTCATAAATTACAGTATTATTTGGAAAAATAATTTCAATGATAAGTCTAATTGCATGTTTATACACACACAGTTTGGGAGCCTATGGCGAGAAACAAAAAGGAAACATTGACATTAATAAAAGCAACGATTCTTATTTAAAGAAAAATAATAGGACCGCATTTTTCCCAACACAGCATATAAAAATTTTCCATTGCCGGGATTTGAACCCGGGTCGCCTAGGTGAAAGCCAGGTATCCTAACCGGACTAGACGACAATGGATCTTGTTGAACCCTTGTCTACAATAAATATATTATCTTTATCCCCTTATTCTAGAAGAATTAAATTGATGAATTTATTAAACTTAAAAAAGAATAATGAGAAGAGAACAAGACATCAAATAGAAATTTAATTTATAGTTTAAATTTAGATAAAACATCTAATGAAAGAAAAGGGAAGAATTTGTATGTAAGTTTTACTTATTTAAAGAATCTTACAGTAAAAAGTAAAATACTCTGTAATATTTAAAATGCTCTGTAATATTTAATAATAATTTCAAAATGTCCTACGTTTAATTAATACTAAAATACTCCCATTAAGTGTTTCTTTTTATTATTAAAATACTGTCCCTCTGTTAATAAATGATTGATTTAAATAATTAACTAGAAAAATAAAATAGATAAGACTATGTTATTAATGAAACATTTAAGAGTTTTTTTTTCAAAATTAATATTTTTTTAGAATTAAGAAATTTTTAATCCAAATTTTTTTCCAAAGATATATCATTGTATCGGAAAATTAGAGCAACTGGATTTTCCGTTCATTTATGTCCAGTTAATATTCAAATTGTGTTGCGTCACGCATTGAATTATTTAAAAATCCGAGAGCAAACTTTAGTTACGACTTAAGTCCCGACCCTGGTATATCGAGGACACGCAAATCGTATCTTAAGTCGTTAAAGAGAGATGGATTGGTGGTCAAGGTGAAGAGTCGAGAAGCCGGCGTCGCTCCACCACGCGCTGCCGCTGCTTCTCCGTCACTCTCTCGCTATCTCACTTCTTCGGGCTCGAATCGCCGGAAGATGGCGGCGGCTTCCGCCCGATGCCTCCTCGTCGGCCGCTCTCTCCTTTCGCCGTTAGTTCCTAGACTCGACAACTCCAGGAATCCTGCCCCATCGCCGCTTCCCTCCACCTACGCCTCCGCGTCGTTCCTCTTTGATTCTTCCAGTTTTCCCTCCTGCAAAAACTTCACCTATTCCGGAATCTACGCTCCCCCTGGATGTTCGTCGTCAGATCTCCATGAATCGAATCCT
>JBBMKF010000100.1:363064-383023 GCA_037834155.1 Curcuma caesia | reverse complement strand
CCTGCAAAAACTTCACCTATTCCGGAATCTACGCTCCCCCTGGATGTTCGTCGTCAGATCTCCATGAATCGAATCCTGGGCAGGGTTTTGCTCTTCTTATCGAAGTCGAAGGGTTTGACTCTACGCCTCGCCTTTTTTTCTACAAAATTGTTTTCGCTTCCGTTAACTTCATGCTGTTAATTTTGTTCAGAAATACCCTGTCCAAGCATAACATGCAAGAGTGTAAATCCCATTACTTTGAATTTCATAAACATTGGTCTTATTATCTGCTAGGATAAGACTAACTTATGGTAGAATCAGATACTACTGAAGCATAGAAATGTTTAAGTTGATAGTTGAGATTTTTTTGTTGACAATCCCTTTAAATGCTTCCTTGAGAGGGTGGCAGAAAACTATTCGATAGGGAGCTTATGAGTCAAAACTTAACTTGCTGAAGATAGTAAAATTTTCCAGCTATGAAGGTTACGTAGACTAGCTCTCTCTGTTGAAATTTAACTCTCCCGATTGTGTCTCATCATGTTTGTGGTGGTACTTGTTTGACCTATTTGAAAAGCAAACTGTTCTCATATTCTTTAACTGAAGTAAATGTTTCCTAGCTAGTTAGTTCATGTTTCTGGAAGTGCTGTATAAAAGGTATGAACATAACCACAGTCATCTACCAGTATAGCTTCTACGTTCAACTGACATTTCTGTCAGTGTCATTGTCATTTCATATTGATGTCAAATGCTCACAAGTATTGAATGTTCAGTTCCATGTTCAAGTTGTCTTGTGAGGTTTTGAGAAATGTTGGAATTCTCTCCAAATGGGTACTGGCAACCTTTTCAAACCACATTAAATCTATCTTTTGTTAATTTTGGTTACTTATCTTTTTCATGTATCTTTATTTTCTTCTATCATTCTTGCTTCCAAATTATTCATGTGGTTATTGTGTTTCTACCAACCAGTGTGAGAGAAGTACATCATGCCTAGCTACTGGTATCCGAGCAATGCTGCAATCCTAGTAATGCTTGTTCAGGCTTCGCTATCTGCTTTTTCTTTGTGTTCTTGATATGCAATGTTTTGATTATTTTCTCCATATTGGCGCTTCATCTTCCTTGCTTCACGTTAGGACATATTGTTATAAACGTCTATTAGAAAGTTCTTAGTTTGACTTCTTTGTGGTGGCCTATTCTGCTTAGGTTATCAAAAAAGCTGACATCTAACAAAAATGTTATATTATTTGTAATGACTCTACATGTTTTATTGTTTGCCCCAGTGTTGTTGCAGACATATTTCGTTTAGGCAACCGTCAAGCATTTAATACAGGTGATATTTCCCAAATATTCTCATCCCTTATTAACTCAACTTGTTACTTCTGACCGATGTTCTCTTGAAAAAATAACTCTTTTATTGCTAGTCATTGAATTCTTTCTCTGATTGAGATTCAGCCTACATATCAGTGATGCTCATAATATTTGAGGTTGTTAACAATGAATCTTCTGTTTTAATTACAATCAGCATTTCAGAAACTTGGGCTGGATTGTGCCAATTGGACAGAACCAATATATACTGATCTGATGAGGTATGTAATGACAAATTGGTCCATGGTTGTATAACAGTTTAAGATAAAACTTTTTGATATTTTGATCTTTGTAGCACTTTCTTTCATTGTCTCTCTTCTCCAGACTTTTTGATGTGGTCTCTATAAAACCACTTTTTGATGTGGTCTCTGTAAAACCATGTATTTTTTTTACCTGTTTTGGTTGTATTTTCTAGAGTCTCATTACACTTGTAGTATATAACCGATCCATGTCAATGGCATGAAGTTCATTCATCTTTTGTTTCCAGGAAGGCTGCTGGTGATGAAAAACGGATGTTGATCTTGTTCTTTAACAAGGTAAATTTTGCTAATTGGCATTGTGGTTTATGTATTAGCGTCTAAGTTTTTAAAGTTGCTATACTTCAATAGACAAGATATCCAGCCATAAAGAGAGGTGCCTTTGACTTGCATACTTAGCACATTGTTTCAATGTTTTTTTTAATGTTATTCCCTGCCTAGGATCAATCTACCAAATAGATATTTCCTAGACAGACTTCATTGAAATGGAACAATTAACCATTGGCAGTGCCAAGCAGTACATAACAAAATGAACCATTCCTCTGCCACCTTTTCAAAAACCAAAACAACCCTTGAGAACTTGCGCAACCAACTGGACATCTATTCTTGAAGCTAGAGGCAAGGCAAGGAGTAAGCACAAATGTACTAGATAGGAATTTAAAAAGTTCGACTATAGATATAAATGTACCCCCAAAACTTAGCGTCATCCACATTATCAACAATTGCAATTTGCAAACCGTCATGAATGCAACAATGTGTGTTAATATACACATCCTCAAGACAAAAACATCTCGACAAGTGCAAGTGCAGCAATAACACTCACCATGATCTCACTAACATCTGCAATAGGAGATATGAGGAGGGCTAGAGATGGAAGGAAGGATAGGAAATTAGAGGGAGGGAGGGGAGTGAGAAATAAATTTCTTTATTTTGTTTACTTTAGGGCCCATCTAGATGGAAGGAAGGAAACGGAAAGGAAGGAGAGGAAATGAGGAGTAGAAGTTGGAGGGAAAGGGAGAGGAAAGAAGTGGTACTAAAATATGTCTATTTTGAAGGAAGAAATGTGAAGGAAAAGAATCTCACTATCTAAACCATTCCTTTGTCTTCTTGGATAGAGAGGAATGAAAGAAAGGAAAATGCTCATTTTACTTAGGTTTGGCCATAGAGATGGTTTTCTCCATTCATATATTTGCAACTTATATGACGTGAGGTTCTTGCAAAGAAGTGGAGGCTTTGACGACTTTGTTTGTCTGAAAGATGGCAGGTTTGACTTCCATATTATGGATGACAAAAAAGGAGCAATGGCAAAAGGTAGGTTGAGCGGTATTCATAACTAGGGTAATTTTGATAACTCACTAAAGATAAAATAGTAATCTGGCCAATAAAAAATTATCCTTCTCCTTTTCTGTCTAAATTTGGTAGAAGAGAAATTTGTGACAAAATCAAATCCACACAGATCCCCTGCTGGATCAGTCCCTACCAATTCCTTCCAAGTAAACATCAGAAGGGAGATAAACTTTGGCTCCTTCCTCTCATCCCCCTTCCTTCCATATAGATGGGCTGTTAAGGAAGAGATTTGAATAATTACATGATCATTCACTTGACTGATCCTCTTAAGGAAGATATTTGAATAATTGCATGATCATTCACTTGACTGATCCTCAATTGTCAATAAGCTGAAAATTCGATTCGTCTTACTGATATTGAACCTAATGATTTAGAGAAAAATATTGTATGGCTTTCATTCCTATTCTTGCCTCCCATCTTGCCTTTTCGCTTTACTTCCTCTCCTGTCCTTCTTGGCTCCCAAGTAATCAAGAAATGAAGTCTTCCAAGATCCATGCATCAAGTCTCCTAATCAACATTTGCTTGTTCCTTTTGTGCTTTTTTTTTTCTTTCTTTTTTTTTGAGTGTAGAGTGATACACCAATATGCATAGAGTTTGTCAATGCCAAATATGAATGAACCAATTTCAAATATAGCATATGAATTCATATACTTGCATTCTCAGTGGTTCTTCTATCTCACTATGTCCTGTTGTTTTGTAGATTGGCTGGCCTGCTTCATTGCCTACAAATGAGAAAGAGATATTCATGAAAAATGTTTTACGTGAAAAGGTGAATGTTTGTACCAGCACTTTCTCTATCTGTGAGCATTTTAGAATAAGTAACCATGCCTGAAACAGACATATAATCAAGAAACAAGCGTCTCAATGTCTTTAGTCTTAATGGACAAAGCTTTTATGCTTTTTATTTATTAACTTAGTTGGGAGTTACTTGCAATGTCAAACCAAGAAACTGGCTCTTATTGGGTGCAGAACGGCTGATCTATAGTTGGATTTCTCAGGAGGAGATCTAAATGATTCTTTGATTCTCATTGTCAATAATTTACTTTCTGCAGTTGATACTGAAAATGTATTAATGTATCATTTAACAACCTCTTTTTATAGTCCCAAATTTTACTTCTTATGGAATGCCATTGTAATTCTCTTATAGAATGGAAAGAAACCTGCTGATTGTAGTTGGATTTCTCAAGAGGAGATCTCAATATACCTGTATTGTTATTGTCAAGAACTTGCTTTTTTTGTAGATGATATTGTACTCAACCTCTTTATGTATCATCTAAGTAACAACTTTTTAAAGTCCAGAGTGTTGCTACTATCTGGGCTTCATTATCATTGTTACCCATTTCTGAACTATTTTGGTTGACTATTGTGATATGCCATGTTTCCTGTTAATAGACCATGTCTATATTTTGGCAGAAAAAAGCTTTGGAAGATTTTGCTACCTCAAGCAGCTTAACTTTGCGTCCTGGTGTTGGGAAGTAAGTTATGTTCATTGTTAGTTAGTATTTTAACTGCAACATGTCTTGCATTATTTCTTGAGCTTTTTTATATTGGGAAATTACATAATATTTAGGTGGCATACAATTATGTGATTTTTTTAGTCTTTCTTCTGGGATGGCACTGTGCAATCATAGGTCTCATGCTTGGTTTTAGATCACTGATGTCTTTTTCATACAGTTTTTTGTTCTAACGTACCTGTACCTTCAGGCCAGGAATGCCAACTTTTTATGCTGACTTTGAGATTTTCTAAACAACCTATAACACTGCTAGACTATTCATGGATAGTTGGATACACAAGCATGCTCTTTTCTTGGCATGGATTAGGTGATGGCTACCAGAGAATCTAGTCAACTATTCACCTGGTTGACTTTCTATAAAAAATAAGAGATAAAACTTTATTTTCAATCTCCAGAACCATTTTTTCCTTCTATTTTAGGAAGGGAAATTGACATTGGATCCATGAGAATTTACTATTTCATCCTTCTTAATTTAGATGTCTATGGAACATAACATCCTAATGACACTGAAACAAGCATTTTGGAGGCCATTTTAACAACTTAGTATTTTGTCCTCAATACATTCTTGTTGCTAATCATATGGAGCTATTTGTTTCTTGATCTATTGCTTCTTTATTTGGTTACTTAAAAGAATTAATATTTCTTCTTTTTCATGCCTATTCTTGCAGTACTTGTCTAACCGTTGGTTATGTACCTTAATTTTCTGTTGCTGTGACTGGTAGTTTTATTGATGATGCACTTCATGAAGGTGTACCTGTTGTGCTGCTAATAGCCTACAGCAAATATGGGGAGAAAGCATGCAGGTTTTTTGCTCATCTGTTATTGTGACATTTGAGATTGCAAGATGACATGATACGAATATTTCAGATGCAAAATCAGTTGAAAAAATTAAAATTTTGCTTGAATTTCCCTAGTGATTCGTTCAGGTCCTCAGCTTAAATGGATATTGTATTTAGTAGTTAATCTCAAGTGCATTAATGTTCTTTTTTTTATTGTTTTGTTTAATCTTGCTTTTTGAATTTGTTAGATAGCTGAATTAAATGTTTGTTATGTTATCATATCTATAATAGTGTCTCATAGGTTCATTAGAAAGATGAGATGATATAGCACAAGGTCGCATGCCATATACTCCATCTTGCTGTAAGAGAAAGAGGAAGCAGCAGAAAAAGTTTATTTGATACTTGAAGATTTTATCAAATAATATATTAAAGCTTTTATATAGGCTTTCAAATCAAAACAATTATATGAAAGGGATATCCTTTGAGGAGATGTAGCAGTGGATGATAAGGTAGCAAATTTATTGGAAATTGTTTTTTGTTTTAGTTAGTTGGAATAAAACAAATTAGCATTTTTTTTCCTCACATTGCGAAATGGGACAGTGTAATGGATATAGAATTCTTGGAAAAAGAATTCTGATGTGCTCGGGGCCTATCTGTGCAAAGGCAATCTTCTATATTCTACTCAATAATCTGCGATGTGCATTACCATGTATTTTATAGTTTTCGTTAATTAGTGCAATATTCCTCCTAAAAAAACGATATGTATATGCAGAGAAAAGCTCATAGCCAACTCAAATTAACGGAAAGAGACAGGCAAGGAAAACAAATCAGTTTGACAGATTAACTGACTAGCTTCAAAAACTATAAACAACTTCAAATGGACATTTATTAATAAAATTGTTATATGTGAATTCAACAATCAAACTCTTGGTATGCTACCGATTAGGCACCTAAATTTCTTTCCTAAACTTGAACTGACCACCTTAGCTTGCCAATCAGTTTGTGGATGAAATGTTGATGAAAATTTGAGTCAACTTCCGACCAAACAAGTATGTTACTAGTGTATACTAAACAACTAACCTGCTCACACAGTCATATTGCACTATTGATGTATATGAAATCGAAGTTTTACTTTACTGCTTATCAATAGGTACCATGGTATCGACTTGTTGTGCTCTTAGATCGAACCATTGTTAAGTACTGATACAATATATGCCAACCAGTAGACAGACTTATACCATACCATGACGATGATGATGATCCAAAGGTTTCTTGGTATTGGTTGGTTAACATCATTGATTCCGCATTTTGTACAAATATGTTTTTTTATCTTTCTAAATTTCTTTCGCTGGTATGTATAAAGTGGTATGCATTACTTTGTATGTTTGTTTATATTTCAGGTCTACTATTGACAAACTGGGTCAAGAACGCTTGCAAAAAGTAAAAGTAGTTGGAAGGGAAGAAGTAAAAAATAGTTTATATGGACAACTTGTATTGGGGAAAGGAGTATCCTCTAGCTTGGATGAGCTACTTGCTAAAGAAGTACGAAAAGCAGGTGAAAATCTCATCTTGAACTTCGGGTGGTCTTTGTGGAGGAATAAAAAAAATACTAATTGCACTTATTATATCAAGCAGCTTCAATGGAGAAGCAAAGGATTGCCCACGATGTTGCATCCATTTTGAAATTGAGTGTTGATATTGATACCAGTTCATCTGAAAGGTCTGCAATTTCATATCTTCTATTTAAATGACATTTTCTTTCCACAATTTCAAAGATCTTTATGATGGAATTAAGTGTATATTTCAATTTCAATTTGTATCTTGGAATTCTAGTTTTTTTAATCCTTTGTCCTTGCAAATTATGTTCATTTTTCTCCTTTCTTCAGGTTAGAGGAACATGTCATTAGTTATTTGTTTTACACTTAAACAAAGCGCTGGCTTACCATTGAATGCGAATTGGATAAAACCTTTCCAAATTTCTATTTATTGCTGAGTAGAGCCAGATATGTGCGTGAATGTGTCCTATTTAAATTTGCCCACCTGAAATCGGAAATGTAGGACTTGAACGCATAGTTAGTAGTAGAATATTTTGATTTTTAAGTCTTTCTAATCCCCTGCGCCAAATAGAAATAACAGATTTAACTGATCTTGATAGGTCATTTTTTTCATTGTTTGATTGTCACTATAATCCCCAGAATAGTTAAAACATGGTTCAGATCGGTGCTGCCTTGCAATCTGTTGCATCTCATTACAGTTTCTAAAATAAGAAATTTAGAGCAAATGTAGGTCAATGGCTACTATGGTCTTTTAACTGATTGCTCTTTTCTATTTCAAAAAAAAAAATACTAGCAACGCTAAATGTGATGTGTTAACTCAATGCAGCTTTGAGAATATAATTGCTACATTACGAGCTGGAGCTGAATATGCAGGCTTACCTGTGCAAAACTGTGTGCTTATAGCAGGAAGCCAACCTGGTGTTTATGGTTCTGAACGAGTAGGAATGCCATGCGTTGTTATGCGAAGCGGGTAAGTTTTCCATCTTTCTTTATTCTGAACATCTGGACTTTGTTCAATATGTGAATCTATGTCCAAATTAAGTCTGGTTTCGACAAGTTGAGAGAGAATGAGAGAGATTTGGTGTTAGCTGCCGTAAGATCAGTATATTGAGTCATCTTGATCAGAGGAGCGATAGATGGTTTCTAAATAAGTTATTTGAAAATGCCATGTAGACTTTATTTGCTTTTAGAGCTTATAGTATTCCTCTGTAGCTCTATTCCCATTCTGTGAATGAAATCTATGAACTATATAGAAAATCATCATCTTGATGTTCTCATTCAGTTACATCCTTGTGCCTGATAAGACGGTCTTGGCCCATTGTTTCTTTTTTCTCAGTTTGACGGCGAGAGCAGAATTCCGCTCTGCAAAAGCCGTCATGGATGCATTTGGTGGAGCAGATTTAACGGTAGCTAAACTTCTCAACAAGAAGTGGTACTAGTTGATCTTTATCCATGATCCTGGTCTCCGAAAACCCAAACCCAGGCAGTAGGGTTTTTCCTTGCGGTTTCCTGCCTGGGGCCCCTGATGAAAGGCCCAAAAGTTGTATGTACTAAGTAGTAACGCACATGTAGCTTCTTTGTAATTTTGCAATTTATGAACCCACTTTTCAAAGAAAACACTGGCTGGAACAGTGTGCCTAGCTGTGTATTCAAATAACAGAATGATACTATTTTTTGATACTTGCAGACCAGGTGTTGGTCATGAACAGTAGTTAAGTGAATATCCTCACAACCATCTTACTGCCTATACAGATTTTCATTTGGTTAAAGTTTGCTTAATGAAAAAGCAGCTAGGGAATAAGCCTCTACTTTAAAGGATGCATGGCAAAATTGCTATGTGAGCACTTGACGTGCTACCAAAGTTTTTGTGGACAACAGAACTTGTTCTTCGAGGTTTTGTTTTATTTGCCCCTCGAGTCTCTGTTCCAACAAGTGCCCCAAAACTCTCAAGTTCTGAGATGACTGGGCCATCCATCCCATCATAATTTTTTGTTTTTGAAAAATGATTATAATTTTAGTTTGAACTCTAGAATATGCTCGAGATGGAAAAACTGAAACATCGAATCAATCGCAGAGAAAAAGAAACAAAATGAAATTTTGATACCCACAGGCCAATGCAACGAGCATCTTCTTCTACTGATTCTATCATATAATACTATTTACAATTTGATGAAAAAAAAACCTCTACTTGTTCGAGTAACGTCGATTTCACTATCAGAGGATGGAATTCACTCGTTCATTTTTTATATTCAATTTGTCGCGGCGCATGCAACACTCCTGGTTCACATTTGCATCATCAAGGACTTGACTTACTCAGCGGCTCTCCTCACTCGATTGTGCTGCTCGCTCGCTTCGTTGCTAGTGTGCGCCCGATCCAGCGCACTCAGACACCGAAAATATAACAAGAATTTGCGGTGGAGAATCACCGTCGAGTGATCTAGCCTTCACCCTGCGGCATCTTTGCTTTGATTGCACCCCCTGTGAATCTGATTGCATGGCCAGGACGACAAGAGCATGTGGTTAGAAGAGCAGAGAGCTCGTTCCTCCACTCGCCAGGCCTCGGTATCTTCGAGACTTCGAACGACTCCACGTACACCTCAATCCACATCCCTTCTTTAAACCGTCCGTCAGCAGCGGCGCCACAGATTCAGAGAGTCCTCTCGATCCTGCATATCGTGGTGGAGCAGCAGTATAGATCCTTTTCTCTCTCTCTCTCATGTCTTCTGGCTCACTTCTCTGGGTCGTGTCGCCCAAAGAATCGCCTTTCCTCATGGGGAGGAGGAGGAGGAGCTTCCGAAGAAGCAGCGGTCGCTCGGTCATGTCCTCCAGCCTGCAGGTCACCGTGCCGCCTCCCACCTCCGAGCAGCTGGTTTACGAGGTCGTGCTCCGCCAAGCGGCGTTGGTGGGCGAAGCACGGCGGAGGACGCCACCCGCCATCGAGGTCCCTACCGCCCCACTACGCAGGGACTTACTCGATGAGGCCTACGAGCGCTGCGGCAAGGTCAGCGCCGAGTATGCCAAAACCTTTTATCTCGGTAATGTTCAAATCTTGAATATGTTATTTTCCATAGACTTGCTGATGCTCATATAAATATCCCAGATTGTAGAATTCATGTCACGCACCGGAAAGGTCATCCGAAAAATTTCGACACCATCTCCTCAATAACTATGACAATTCCCCTAATATAAATATGCATACACAGCCACAGGCGGCTGGAATAAGAACTACACGTCTATGTATATCACAACACATATCATAAATGTAACATAAGGCCTACACGGCCACATACAACTAAAAACATCGAAAATCCGAGTCAACATCAGACAAAACAACAACCATAAACACAAATCCAACATAGCTACAGTCCATGTCTATGAAATATAAAATCTATACTCAACCACTACATAACCCTCTAAAGTGAGATAGCACCAGCCGGCTGAAACTCCAAACTCTAAGTACCTATCTGCTACATGGGAAGAAAATATAACAACCCCAGGGTCTGGGTAGTGAGCCTTAGATGCTCAGTGGGTACAGGAAGAAGTGCATGTCAAGAAACATAGTAAAAATAAAATAAGGAACAACTAAAACAACTGGTATAGACTGAGTAGGAAATAACAAATAGTAGGAAACAGCATGAATCATGGTAGTAATTATAGTATATCAACAGAACAGAATAGGAATAATCATAGTATACAACAGATATAGAATAATCAGCAAGTATCATGAATCAGAGGTATATCATGGTATATCAGCATGGTAATCAAGCTCCAAATCAAGCTCTTGATTAGAAATCCCAACTCTAAAAATTTATATATCTCAAGAAATCCTTGGTTTGGATTCCATCGAACATGTAATGCCAAAGATAAAAAATTTATATATCTCAAGAAGTTCGATTATATCACATAATTATGTTAAGAATGCTCCTTTAAATGCACTTTGATTGTTTTCAGGAACATTGCTCATGACTCCAGAGAGGAGAAAGGCTATCTGGGCAATCGACGGTATGCCTTTTAACCTTTTTCATTTTTAAACCTCACAGCTTCAGAAAAGCTCATTATCTTCGTTTATTTTAGATGACTATTCTTTTGATCATGTAAATTTTGGTTCTTTTTTGCTTTAATGTTCAGTATGGTGCAGAAGAACTGATGAACTTGTCGACGGTCTTAATGCTTCCCATATAACGCCTGCTGCCCTGGATCGATGGCAGAAGCGATTGGAAGATCTCTTCAATGGTCGTCCCTATGATATGTATGATGCTGCTCTATCAGACACTGTATTAAAATACCCAGTAGACATTCAGGTAACTAAATTAAGCTACTGACAAATTAAAGGTGCCATGTTGAGGTTTGAATTAGATTGCTTACGTCCTTGGTGATACAGCCATTCAAGGATATGGTTGAAGGAATGAGAATGGATCTGCGGAAGTCAAGATACAACAGCTTTGATGAGCTCTATCTCTACTGCTACTATGTGGCTGGCACCGTGGGTCTAATGAGTGTTCCTGTAATGGGAATTGCTCCAGATTCAAAAGCCTCAACAGAGAGTGTCTACACTGCAGCATTGGCTCTTGGCATCGCGAATCAGTTAACCAACATACTCAGGGATGTCGGAGAGGAGTAAGTTTCCCTTCCAGTTCCAGTTGCAATCTCCTAAAGTTAACAGGAGCACTCTAGCTAATTCAATCACATACTTTGTGTTCTTGCATTGATTCAGCTTCAGAAGGGGAAGAGTGTACCTTCCGCAAGACGAATTGGCTCGAGCTGGTCTATCAGACGATGATATTTTCAAAGGAAAAGTGACCGACAAATGGAGGCACTTCATGAAGGGGCAGATTAAGAGAGCCAGAATGTTCTACGATGTCGCTGAGAAGGGCATCTATGAGTTGAATTCAGCTAGTAGATGGCCGGTATAAGATCATATAACTTCAGTTTTTTCGCATTCCGTTTGGTTTTAGGACATTATCACATAATCTTTGTGTCTTTGAACAATAGCATCATGGTTATTCTTCCTTTTTTCAGGTCTTGGCATCGTTGTTGCTATATCGTCAAATTCTTGATTCTATTGAAGCAAATGACTACAACAACTTCACGAAACGAGCCAACGTAGGGAAGACGAAGAAGTTTGCTACGTTGCCCGTAGCATATGCCAAGGCACTACTAGGCCCTTCAAGATAGTCAATAGTGACAAGGATATGATCTCTCCTCCCTTCCACCATCTAGGCACAATAATACGTAGAATCCAAGATGATTCTTATTATTACCATGGCCATTTGTTTGACCCCATAAAAGACACTTTTTCCACTTATGATATATGTAATAGCTCGTTGATTTATAACTAGTTATAAAATTTACTCTTAATTACTTAAAAAAATATCATTTAAAATCATTTTAGAGGTACGGAAGATTTTAAATTATTTTTTATCTTTTACCAAGTTAAGATAAAGAGTTTGAAACTATTTAAATATTTATTTAGTTGTTTATCAAAAATATTTCATTATTCATTTTTTTCAAGAACGGTGAATTTTTGAATGTTTTATTATTATACGAAATCAATTGGTGTTAAAAAAATTATTTTTAACGTTTGTGTTCGAATCAAAGAATTTGTTAGTTTTTGTTATATTAATTACTTTGTTGATTTTTTAATTGGATGGTTGAATGTTATTATTATTATCATTATGATATTAATATAAGTTATATATTTTTTATTAAAAATTTTATGATATAAAAAATATAAATATTATTATATAGAATGATAATTAAATTATTAATTAATTTAAATTTATACACGGACTATTTCTGCGCCCACCAACATATGCGCGCATGGGTGAGTGCAAAATGCGGGTAGATTTTAATCGGTGCGAAAGTGGTGCGCTTTCAAGTTGAATTTCGATGTGGGGCAGGGCGACGAGAGCAATTTCCGCCAGCAGAAACCCTCGGTCCTCGTCGCTTCTCCGTTCGCTCACTGCGATTCTGAGGTCTCCCGGAAATGAGTCCGGTTATGGGTGGCGGAGGAAGCACGAAGGAGGGCGGCTCCGAGGTGTTCGACATCACCCCCCATAAGATCGCCGTCTGCCACCTCGTTCAACTTTTCGCTCAGCCACCTTTGCACTGCACTCGCCAGTCCATCTCCGAACACCAGCGCCTCGGTCTCTTCCTCTTTTCGCTCACTAGGGTTCGATCTCAAACACCCTTCTTTCGTTTAGTGCGCGGTACTTATCTATGCTGGTACCCTTTCAGTCAATAGGTTTTGGTTCGAAACCCCTCCTAGTTTTATCAATCTTTCAGTTGGACTGTTTTCTTACTTCATATATTTGTTGAACTTCCAAAATCTGTTTTTTTTGTTCGCCAGTGAATTTAAATTTTGCCAAGTACTCGCTTTTATTGTCATTCTGGTGCATTTCTACACCTTCACACTTTTTGCGGATGAGCAAAGCATTTGATATTGAACAATGCTTTTCTTACGTAGTAATGCTCTATTTACTTGTTTCTAGTACCTTGCAGAAGCATTTGATTAGCCTGCTATTTTACTCTCGTCTTTGATATGCTGAAGTTCTAGTTCTTAGCAACCATAGACTGCTAACTCATACTGTACTTATTTTATTGAAGTCTTGCGAGGGTTTCTTTGAACCTACACTGGAAGAATTTATGAACCAGCTGAAGGCTGTTGATCATATGGGTTGGCTTAGTACGGATCTGATTGCCAACCTTTCGGCACTATCCTCACCAGATGATCTATTTAATTTTTTTGATAAGCTGCGAGGTAAATAACCTGGTTTATCTATTCGCGTTTGTATTCATGACTTGGAGTATTCAGGTTGGATACTAATAAAAATTATGACTTCTCTTATGAATTTGATCAGGTGTACTTTCCGGTCCTGAAGGATCTTCCATGGAAGATGAACAGATCTATTTGGATCCAAATGGTCACTTGGGGATCTTTCTGCGGTGTTGCATCCTGGCCTTCAATATGCTATCTTTTGAGGTGCTTCAAATTTTTATTATTCTGCTATATACTTAACCTTTAAACATGCTCATTGAGGATGAACCTTTTTTATTGTCTTCCTGATGGATTAGTGTGTAACATGACAAAATGATTGGTTAAAATTACTGCCAAACTTTTTTGTATTTATTTTGGGATTCATGTTGTATATAGTTGCCTTCTTCTGAAGCTGGTATTTTGGAGCTTTCTTTAGTGTGTGAGAAGAATATATTTTCTGTCTATGTGAGTCCTAGCAATAATAGCTGAAACTGAAGGAATTCCAATTATATTCAGCATAAACCCTCCTATTGTTGTGTCAGCATTTTCCAACTTTCTTTACAAGGATTTGTGAAGTTTAAATAAGCGGGAATAGAGGCTTTCTGCTGTTCCTTACTATCTTACCTGATGATCATCATTGCCATTATCATTATGTTGTGTTTGTTACGCCCCAATATAATCTAACAATGAGAATCATATCATTTGTACAAAATTCATCATTTTGAGCTACATCATAACCCTTTTCTGCATCAAATAAAGAAGTCAAATCAATTATCTATCTATCTATCTATAATTCTCACATCCTTTGTTGCTTCACTAATACTTGTTGAGCATAGGTCTTCTCACAATAGTTCTTGCTAAAAAGTAAATAATTGTAGTATATTTGTGACATTCTAAGTGGATCTTCTCAAGAATAAGACGAAGCATAGACACAAATTTAAGAGTATAGGAAGCAACTAAAGGGGCATAAAAATATTGAAAGGAGAAAGTGCATAATGAATCAAGATCAGTATATAGTATCAATAAGAGTGCAAATTACTACATAAAATATAAGGAATGCGCATTGGAGGTATTATTCACTTGAATCTGCATTCCATACTACCAATCTCATAGCTTTATCTAGTGACACTCCTACTCAAACAAGAGCTTCAAAGAACCTACGTTAATATTCAGGACCCATGTTGAGTTCAAGTGTATACACAATAACTGAGTGACCTATGGAGAAATTCCCTCACTCCCTCGGGGTGGTGTATACACTTGCAGCGTGTGCCACATGTTCACACAATGAACCTCACCATTGGCATGTCTATATGGAAACTCAAATATCGAAAAGGTACCATCACACTATGAATTATCAGTATCACAATCTGCATCAAGTGGTCGAGTCCAATCAGATTATTTTGATGTGGGTGACAAAAAGTTTAAAGGTCATCTTATGATATCGATGTGTTTCTTAATTAAGCAGATGTAGTAACTTGATAGAAAATTGCATGTTTAGTAATGGTTCGACAGACATTGAGATGACAAATTGCATGTTTAGTAGTGGCTCAACATACACTGAGGTGACAAATTTGATTTTGATGTGTCTAGTTTCTCACTATTCACTGCCCTTTAGCTACACCACTGATCCTAACAACCAATATTGATTCTTCACATTGTGGGGCAAAATGAGTGTTTGGGCATGCTAAACAGGTACATACAATATTGAGAAACAATAAGGAAAATAGAGTTAAATAGACTTCTATATTAAGAATATTGGGTAATAAGTTCAATTGCATTGAATAAGTACGGCTGCTATCAAGTTTCAAGGCCAAAAATGTCATATAGTAAGAGTCACTAAATAATTACTGGATCAACTTGTCAAGGAATCTTGAGTACAATTTACATTATACTTATCCCTCCACCACCATAGCTGATGATGTGGGCTGAAAATGCCTAACAAATTGATCAGTTTTTTTTCTTTCTTTTTTACAACCCCAAAGTTATGCTTGTCATTTTTCAGCTTGTTTCCCTGAAGTTCCTTGTTTGTCAAAGTTTATTTACTTCATTTATATTATAGGAAGTTATATAATAAATGCTCACATATTGTTCTTCTGTTATATGTTTTTTAGGGAGTTTGCCATCTTTGGACAAATTTAGCAGCATACTGTAACTCAAATGGTTCTATGGATGAATTGGCTGAAGAGAACGATTTTGATGAATCAGAAAACCATGAACTGCAAGAGTATCCAGAACTTGATTGTGAGCCTGCTGAGCTTGATGAATATAGCCTAGAAAACACTGCACAAGCTTCAGAAAATTTGCTAAATGTTAGGGCAAAGTTACTTTCTAGTTTTCCTGAAGGTCTGTGATATAGCAGTATGATGTTTTCATACATTTTGCACTACTTAATCTTAACAAGGTGGTTGATTCTAAGAGTAATTTGCATCTGGATAGCCACATTTTGATTTCCATTTCACCTTTATGGTATTTTTTAGTCGGCATTTTGGTATGTGCAACTGGGAGGATATTATTTTCGTAGTTTAAACAAAATTGTAACTTTCTCATTTTAGCTGACTGGACTAACTACAAAATCTATTGGTCATTTTAAACCTATCAGTGCCATCTTGACTTATTTTCTCTGGTTTTGTCAGCTTTTTAAGCTATTTCTAGTTATTCTTGGATAATAATTTGACTTATGATGTCTTATGTTTGTTTATAAAAAGTTACTTCTGTCTTGATCTGATTTCTCTCATCAATTTAAATTGAATTTGGCTCAGTAAAAGACCGTATCAATGTAATTTCCAGATAACCAGACTTCTTTTGATTTGAAGATGAAGCATGTTGATGATACTGCACAAAGTGGTGGGCTTATTCCTTTGTTGCATAATTTCAGACGGGATGATAGTTTAGGAATCCTTCGATCAAGGTGGCAAATAGAAGGCTACCTGAATGTTCAAGCTGATTTGCTTGAGAAGTGAGTATTGATTAATTTGTCTTGCAAAACTGTTGTTTGTTGTTACATCTTTTCCTTGCCAGGAATGCGACCTCATTTCCCTTGAATTCACTTGCGGCTACTCTAAAGCAGTTACAAAAGCTTGCTCCAGAACTTCATCGTGTAAGTTGAGGGCCTATTGGATGCAAATTTTCATAGTAAGTAGGCATTGATTGGATGGTTCTTGCTTCAGTACACTCCTAACCCTTCAATATTTGTAGGTGCATTACTTGCAATACTTAAATGCTCTTTATCATGATGATTATGTCGCTGCTTTAGACAACCTGCACTGCTACTTTGACAACAGGTATAGATTTGTATTGGATATGTGCCTTTTGAGTTTTGACTTTTGGTTGAATCTACAGTTGGAGTAAATTCTTCATGGAGTAGTTATAATAATTTGAAATTATGTTAATGATTCATCCTCATGTTTGTTTACATGAGAGTAGATGTTGATTTACCTAAGCACACAGGAAACATGGAAAAGGCCGGGATAGTGCACAAGGCTCTATCATTCCTCTGGAAAGGCTTCGTATACACTTTAGAGATTTGAGATTTTGATATTTGTTCCCTCCTGAAAGTCGGAAATCTTGGAAGTTTTATTCAACTGAAGAATTAGGTTCATGATCAGATCTTTTATTGGTATCATGTTTTCTAGAAGAATAGCATAGCTAAATAGTGGGATAAACTCTATCCCTGTTTGTCCTATTGAATGAGATACTATTTTTTTTTTCTTAGAAACTAACCGTCTGTACATTATCATATCGTTTTCAAGCCTCCTGATTTTTGTTTTGTTTCTGTGTAATGTGCTATATAGATATTTCTACAGTCAAGAACAAATCAAAAGCTATTTCTTGGTTTCAGTTATTCTTACCAAATGAAGTATTTCCCCTTAACAATGGATCTTTGATTGATACTGTCTCATCATAGTGCCAAATTATTTCCACTGTCAAGTTTTTATTTTTCATTTTCCATTTTCTTCTGAAAGTTAAGTAAACAGATAATATTTTAAACTCAATTTTTCTTGCAGTTGTTAAACCCTCATCCTTGTATTCTTAATATTTTATGTTGTCTTTATGTGCATGCTTCATTTTATCAATTTAACATGTGTATTCTGTTTTTACAAATTTGTCCAACAGATTTTCCCTTCATTAATTCCTTCTCGGTAATTCTTCATGTAATGGGAATCACTTTTGGTTAAGTTTCATGAATTATATTCTTATGTGTATTACTATTAACCAATATTTTACAATGGTAACTTCGAAAATAAGAGGCCCTGTTTCCTGACTGGATACTTGAACCCCTAAAGTGCAGGGATGGAAGGACTTTTTAACAGATCAGCTGCTCCATCCTCTGAATTTGAGGTTGGGAAATATGAAACTGCTTTGCTATGTCTGGGCTCGCTGCATAGTCATTTTGGCCATCCTAAGAAAGCTTTGGAGGTAATCTCTTTTAAACCATCATCCTTTTCTTCTCTCTTTTTCCTCTCCATTGAGATTGTAAATTTCTAGACAGCATCATTAGTTTATGGGTTAAGTATTTAGCTTGTTTGTTGTCATTAGATACATATTTTCTAATATTTTGCAGCTGCATGAAGAGCTCCATTGATTATTTTCTTTGAGCTATTGTTTGACTAAATTGTGATATAATTAAGTGCATGAGCAGCATTGCTGAGTATCTGCTGGTCGTCTCATTTTTACATCTATTTAATGGCATTGAGGCTTTTTTTTCTTGGACTTTAGATATGGTAGGATATTCAATCACCCAATTTTTTGTCTTAAATTGTTTCCGAAATGTCAGATAACTGTTCAATGTGGCATATTTGACTAGCTACGCTGTGATTTTGGCTTAATAGTACCTTCTTTAGCATATAGTGATTTCAAAAGTTCTCTATTCTTCAAAAGTTCTCTATTCTGCAATTAGCTCAGCTTGTTTGACTCCTAATAGCTCTAGTTTTCTCTTCTTGTCAGGCTCTAACTGAAGCAGTAAGGGTCTCACAACAGGTATGTTGTGGTTGATTTACTTTAATTGAGGAGTTACATCTTATTTAAACTTAATGTCATTGTTTTTTTACTGGACATCATTCTTCTTATAACAAATGATCAGTTTATTTAACGACTTCCCAACATTGGTATTTTGCATCCAATTTTTTTTTCTCTATAAGCTTCTTTTTATGCTCAAGATAAATATATTTTGTATGTGAGCTTAAAAAATTGTTGATTTGGTGAATTCGTTTTAGATTTCTTGGCTGCTATTCAAAACTGTTGTAATGAGTTAAAATGGTAAAAGGGTTATTACTGGTAGTGATATTTAAGGAGACGTCTACTTGAGGGGAAGGGAGCTCTGTAGAGGGAAAGGAAAGGGGAAAAGCATCAGTTATCTTATCTACTCTGGTAGAAGAAGACACAGTAAAAGCAAGGGAAGGGGCATTTGGAGCTTCTTTCCCCACTTTTGGCTCCATCTAAAAGTGGATGGAAGAAGGGAGGATGAGAGGAAAAGAGTTGAAAACACTGGATTTAACTCTCCACGTCTTGGGGTTGATAAAATGAAAGAGGTTGTTTTGTCAATTTTTATCTCATTTTCTCTTCTTTCCTTTCTTTTCAAGTAGGCAAGCCTTCTCCTCTTTTCACCACCACTTTTCCTTTCTTTCCCTGCTTTGTTCACTCAAGTAGACACACCTTATGATTATTAATCTAGATTTGTGTAATAATTGTGTAGATCATGATTTGGCCTACAACCCTTATTGCAGAGACATGCATCTGTCACTGAGTTTGGATGCAAACTTGTTGACTGTTTGATATGCATAACAAATGAAAACAACTGTACGGGGTCCATGGTGGCACAGTTTGAAAAGATTTCACTGCTTCAAGCCTTTAGCAATAAATCCTTATAAAAAATCTTTGCATAAGATATTATCCTTCTGTCTATTTGTGAGTCCTTGCTTGAGTGCCTATACATTTCAACTGATTCTGAATGTACTAAATGTTGTAGAACAATGACGATGCATGCCTTGCTTACACATTGGCAGCTATATGCAAACTATTATCTGAAGTAGGAGTTTCAAATATGACTGGAATTATTGGTTCCCCATATTTTCTGGGAACTTCTACTGGTCTTGCTACACCATTATCCACCCAGAAACAATTGCTTGTGCTTCTTAAAAGATCGCTTGGGAGGGCTAATCATCTAAAGCTCACAAATCTGTTAGCCTTCAATCGGCTGGCCATGGCAAAATTTGATCTTAAGGTTAGTTTAGTCATGTTATTTCTGCACTCCCGATTTTTAAAAATAATGTCAATCTTTGTTACTGTAAATTTTTTTTATTTCTTCAATTATTGAATGTTTCTTCTTAGAACATAATGGTCCTAGAATTCCTGGAGAGTTCATTCTTAACCATTTCCATTTATTGAATGGCAATCTGATTTTTAAATTTT
>JBBMKF010000100.1:342179-353955 GCA_037834155.1 Curcuma caesia | reverse complement strand
CTTGTAATTCATGGTCCGTGGTTATATTCATTCATCTTAATTCTTTTCCAGGTTCTTTTGCTAATAATAAAGTTATGTTTATATGTTTGATTTTATAAATACTTGTCAGATTTATCTTTTGGGAAAACAAGTTTCAGTTTAATAGCTTTTCATTGGAGCCTCTTGGGATTTATTGTTTGGGACCTTTCTTTCTTTGAGTTGTGCTGTGCTACTGGTATATATGTATTTATCAATGGAGTATTGATGTCTGATTACTATATAAGCGTCTTATCGCTCCACCGTAATAGTAAATTTAATAGTTATAAACTCTTAAAAAAAAATGATAATCTCAGTAGCCAACATCTTTGGGGTGGTCAGTTCGGTTCCACAGAAGTTTTCCACTGACCACCAGGGTAAATCGGGAAGCGCATACGGCGGTCAATCCAGATGCCCAGCATCCTTTGATTGCGTTTTCCATTTGGAGGAAAATTCTTGCAAATACGTCGTAGTTGGGGATCGAATCGCGGGTTCTTAGGTTACAACCCGGACGTCCTACCGTTGCATCATTACCTTGGGGATAGTTATAAACTCTTAAAGACCTCGTAGGTTGGTTGCAATGGTGCAAGAAGGTACTAGGAAATAAAGATAGAGTAAAAATTTAATTAAATTGATTCAATTGATTGAATTTAAAATTTTAATTTATTTATTTTAAAATTTCAATTTTTTGAAAAAATTAAATAATGTAGTTCGGATTTAATTTTAAAAATTTTTATTTGATTAAATTAAAATAAAAAATAATTTTTAAATTTTTAAATAAATAAATTTATAAATTTTTAATTAATTAATAAATTTTTTATAATATTTAAAAATTTTGATTATTTTGATTAATTTGATTGAAAATGGAATTAATCAATATTTTATCGGTTTAAGTTGTTTGATTTTTATTTAAAAATTTGATCAATTTAATTAATTTAAAAAAATTGATTCAATTCAATTTTAATTAATTCGATTAAGTCTAATGACTCAACGAAGAATTTATGTCTTCACTTTTGTAAAAGAATTTGTCATCCAACAACCTCATAATGAGGACTCAGTCAATGATACCGCAGTAGGACATCTAGGTTATCACTTAGGCACCTATGATTTGATTCTCAATTACAACGTATTTATAGGAATTTTTCTCCAAATGGATAGCGCAATCAAAGGATGTTGAGCGTTTAGGTTGACCGTTGCATGCACTGGACTGGACCGGTCACCCCAGAGATAGTTAATGAGACTAACTGAAATTTATTATACGATTAGTTTCAATTTACCCTGGTGGTTGACGGAAAATTTCTGTAGGACTGAACCGATTATCCAGAGATAGTCAATGAGACTAACTGAAATTTATTATACGGTCAGTCTTATGATAACACGTATCAACCAACCCAGATGTCCAGTATCCTTTGATTGCGATCCCCATTTGAAGGAAAATTCTTGTAAATATATCGTAGTTAGAAATCAAACTGAGGATACCTAGATGACAACTTGAATGTCCTACTGTGGCATCATGGCCCTGAGACTATACGATCCGTCTTATGATCGTATATGAACAGGTAAATTAAAAAACTACGATTTATCACATAACACGTAACGATGGCTCCGACTCATGACTCATGACTCGATCAAACTTCCATCATAAGAACGGCACGTGTCAGGTTGACTTGTGTACTAGAAGCACCAATCATGTCGTCTTCCATCAACAAAATCTCAACTGCACGCCCAACTCGCATTTTTAATTCTTCCCGTCCTTCTCAACGCAATTTGGTGTCAACTCAACGGGCGGTTGCTTCTTCAGCCAGAGTAATGCCATCATTGCCATGGCCGCCGGCCTCCGAATGGCGGGCGCCCGGCGCTGTATCCTGTATGCCAATGGAATCCCTCCCCTCCCCTCCCCTGCGTTGACTTCACATCCTATTTCGGTAAACTTCTTTAATTTTGGAAGTACAAGTACGATAAACCGCCCGTCCAACTGCCATTTCGCCTTCGTCAAATCTCCAAACGCCCATGACGCCTCCTCCCAAGGCCGCTGCAGCCGAACCACGCGAATCGCCGGCGGTTGTTGATGACCTGCACAAGACCCACAGGAACAATAAGCGGAAGCCGGTCGTCATCTACATGGTCTCGCCCGAGGTAATCCACGTGAAGGCCAGCGAGTTCATGACCCTGGTGCAGCGTCTCACTGGCCCCGGCGCCACCACCGGCAAGGACTCGTCCCCCAGCACCAACCGCCAGGTGGTGCCGGTGAGGGTCAAAGCGCGGGCGCTGAACCGGCGGCCGCAGACGCCGGCGCGAGACTCCCCTTCGTCTCAGCTTTCGGTCACCTCCGCCGGCGAGACGCTGTTCTTCCACGACTTGAGTCAGCCGTCAACACACGCGGCGCGGAAGGACGAGGCGATGGCGGCGCCGCAGAGTTGGTTGCTTGGCGGCGAGTACTTGGACCACAGTCCTCGCCGTGAAACAGGATTCGGGAACGGTTCGGCTTACCTCGACGCTTGGGACCGGCGGCCGGAGAGATTGGGAGGGCGTTGATCGCATGATCAAAGATTAGTCATCCTGTAAATTAATTCCCTCGTATAGTTGGTGAATCTGCTGCCGATTTTATTTTGCATGTAAATGTTTAAATTGAATGATTTTATTTTGTGGTTTTGGAATTGTAACTTTTGGTGGGTGGCCTTTCAATAGGAAAGAAAATTCTAGCATGGCACTTCTTATCGATCAACATCTAGCATGGCACTTCTTATAAACATACGAGGAAAGAAAATTCTCTCCTCAGAAGATCAACGGAACATGATTTGGAATCGCTCACTCACTAGATATATAATTATTTGTTCGAGTGAATAAAGGATGCCTGGAAATCACAAACTATATCGTATCTGATCTTTCTTCTGTATATATCAAGTCAGGCTTGTTAGGCTTCCACTTTCCCTTGAGAAGACACCAAAGCCTCCAAGTACTTCTCCACCGTGTTTAGGCCACAGAGCTCTTTCACCACTGGCATGGTTGCTGGAACGTCGAGTTGGAATGTCGACGTGGAATGGTTATCGTCGTCATTGGAAGAGAACTCAGTCCGAGCAGCTCTTATCGCTTCTCGAACTGCACAGTGAACTGAAGAAGCTAGAAGCAGTGGTGGTTCTCCAGAAGCTGCATGCAAGAAGCTTATCAGCTACTTCACAGATTCAGGTTTCAAAGTAGAGTTAATTCTCATAGTAGAGAAATAACTGTGAGCAAAATTGGTGTTCATACCCTTTGAGGAAAGTAGACGCTTCTCGTGAGGTCCACTTTTCATTAGTTTAACATTGAATTGCTTCGGGATGGTGTCGACAGTAGGGATCTTGTATGTCCAAGTACCATCTGAAATTACCAAGCCATCTGAGTTTTCCACATGTTCCTCGTACAAAAAGAACCCAATTCCTTGAACAAAGGCACCTTCAATCTGCATGCAGAAAAAGAGATAGCGAGATTAATGTGTAGTAAAAGAACTGAGTTTCCAATGGCATATTGCAGTCATAAAATTTGCACAATGAGATCAAGAGAGACATTTTGCCGTTTTAGATACCACGATCAAAATAAAAAAGGACAGATGAAAGAGGAGATTAACAAAAAGATCCACCAGACCTGTCCCAGATCTACAGCAGGATTCAAGCTCTGCCCACAGTCATAAGTAAGATCTGTTCTTAAGATCGTAGTAGCTCCTGTAAGAATATCAACCTCCACCTACAGTGCGCACAAAATCACAAATTACGAAGAATGCAAATTAAACTTGAATAAAGCAGGGTCTTGCGACACCACAATGCTACAAGCAATGAAATTAAAGGTGAAAACACCAATGATTATACGAAGCTACCTCACTTATAGCAGCTCCATAGTTCAGATAGTCTAATTTATTCTCAGGGACCCAATAAGCACTTGCTGACAAGTTCACTGCTTGCATAGCTGCCTGTGAATAATTCATAATGGAAGGTAAATAATTAGGATGAACTCCAAAGTAGGAGCAACCATCGAAGTAGCAAAGGGGGAAAAAATGTATAATGTGAGACTGACTACTACTGATATACATCTGAGCTGTGTCCATTAAAACAGCAACTAAATCCTAAGAGAAACCTCTACACCAACAATTATCAATTGAAGAAAACACTATGGAGGTAATATAATTGGAAAGGGCATATTCCTCCAAAACATTGTTTTTCAGTTTGTCACTATAATTCGAGTTTAGTATGTATATACCTAAAAATTTTAGAACTTATATGCTAGTATAGATTAGCCAAGACCTAATACAAACCTCACATGGCATTAGCATTTATGCACATAAATGTAGGATATATTTCATGAAAAACAAATGCATTGTAGGTTTCCAAATTGTTTCATCATTTTCATGACCAATAACATTTAAAAGTGGGTTTAGACAGACGATAGTCTAAGTAGAATATATGGAAGATAAATATATATTGCAGTTAGTGTTTGCTTGTTGATTGTAGCGAAAATCTTCAGTTGACAGTAATATTCTTGCCAATGTTTTAAGAACAACTTATTTTCACAAAAAGGGCATTTAGGCATCCAAAAACTTACCGTATATACATGACAGTAACTGACTGATCTTACTGGCCTTAGAGTAAAGATAAAGATGCGTGACAATTTAAAGTTTTTAAACGTGAAATTTTTTGTGGCAGATATGAAAGCATTTCCTCTAAATAGAAGAGGTGTTGTTGTAATTTTCTATTATTTAACTCTAGTATGCAATTAACTACTAAATGTATTATAAGGGATATGGAAATCAACATTTGATCCCCATGCAGTACATGAGAGTGCCAGAGATGTGAATCACAGAAATGAGCTACAACAATGCTGAAATAATAGTCAATCTACTTTGAGATGTAAATGCACACCTGGGAAATTAGGGTTTCCCATGAGATTGAACCCATTTGTTCTTCTAAACTTTGCTTGAGTGGCTTCAATCTGCTGACTAGAATACTGCTAGCAAGACGAACTGCTTCACAGTTTGATTCAGATGTGGTGCTTCCACCAGTAAAACTTGCCTGAATCAAACTCAAACTATCTACTTGGATGATCCTCAACCTATCCAAAAGATTTAAACTTGCGTCATCCCAAAGCTGTCCGAGAACAAATGCTACCATTTGCTTTACCTTTGTCCACAGCCCCTGGCCTATTTCAACACCTCCAACTTCAACAACTATTGAGCCATCATTTAGAATAGATACTTTCCCTGGCGTTGGCCTTGGTGCAACATGGTATATAATAGGTACCCAGGATATTCCTCGTTTTTTCCACTTATTGCAATTATTGAAATATTGGACCATTCCAAGGCGTTGCAGATAGCTGGCTGTTGAAGCCAATTCATCAACTATACCAGGTAGAGTATATTCTGAAGCATCACCACTGCTGGGTCCATAAAATGACCTAAGGCTTTCATAGGTGTGCAGATTTTTCTTTCTGACAGAATCAGTATCCATGGATAGGAAAGCTGCTACATGTTCAATAATAGCTTCAGCAATATAAGATCCCTGTACATCTCCTGGAGCTCGCATGAATGATTTAGTTGCGAGATTCGTTTTGCATAACTTGATATTGAAAGAGAGAGCACCCCAATTGTACTTTTCCAAAGATGCTATAAAATTAGATGGAATAATTGGACTAAGGTCGATTGTTATGCCTGCATTTATAAATAAATCCATGTGCAAGGCTGTAATCTTCCCATCAGACTTGAAACCCACAGAATAGTTTATTTTCATTGGGTGTCGTCCTCCTATCATTATCATATCTGTTTTGCGATCAAGGTACATCCTAACTGGACGACGCAATGTAAATGCTGCAAGAGCACATGCGGCTGCTATCTAAACATCAGAACACACTTTAGAGAGACTAACACAGCATTAACTAAACTGCTGCCAAAATAAAATAATTGAACTACTTTGTATTTTGGGATATTATCTTAATTGAGTTCTCAATAAAACATTAGCTAAGAGATATAATCTTTTTGTAGTTTCCTAAACACCAATATGTGGGAAGTAAAGTTCACCAAATACCAGAAGTTACAATTATATGAAAGAAGATTAAACACATTTCAGTTTAACTTAGCAGGTCAGTATAAACCATTTCTAGGACAATCTCATATAATAGTAAATGCATATGGTGTCTCGTATAACACTAAGGATTTAGCCTTACTCTTTTAATTTCTGTATATGTCATTATCGCAAAAAGAATTGCATTGGTCTTCTTGGATGAAAAATATAGAATCTTGAATAGGGAAATGTCTATGAGATTCAAACATGAGTAATTAGATCTAAATCTCACGCCATGTGAGTGATACTGGCAAGACATGTTGTTTGATAATACATGGTAGCTCAAACAAACAGATACAAAGAAGAGAAAATAAGATCATGCTTCACCTAGGGTAATGCTAGCATATATGTTATCCAAAGACTTCTTTGCTTTGTATTATATGCTTATTATCATTTCTCCAGTAAAAATGAAGACAAAATAGTTCTGATATTAGATCATATCCATATGAAATACTTCAAATAGATTTTTTTTTTTTTGTAAATTTTGATGCTCACCGGCATGGATCGTAGTGCTTTCCCGCCAAAACCTCCTCCAACTCTTCTTGTAATTACTCGAACATTATGCTCTGGTACTCCAAGGCATTTTGCAATCACACCCGGAGTATGCTCGGGCAATTGAGTTGAACAGTAAACCACAATGCAGTTATCTTCATCTGGAATGGCAAGAGCTGTTTGTGTTTCCATGTAAAAGTAATATTGGGAACCAAGTTTAACCTGTAGGTACCCATCACAAACAGTTAATTAGAAACGTTACAGAACACAGGAAAATTTCTCATGCTGTTTCTCGGGATAGCTAAATCAAAATGATACTGAAAGAAGCAAAATGCTACTTCTAGTGCAGAGTCAAGGAAGATCAGTGTGTCACCATATGAGCAAGATAAGTTGTTACTAGACACTAGTATTCAAAAATGTCAGGTGGCACCTAAATAACTATTTCAATCATTTAACTTCAGAATTGTCACTTTAATTCTAGGTGACCATCATCTTAGAAGCATCTTTGATTACAAGCAAATACAGCTAATGTCAGAAATTTACAACAATGTAATTGTGGCACTACTACCAAATGCCCTTTTCACTAAATATTTATGCTCTTATGTTCATTGATGTACCAATTATTGATTAACTACAAGATGAAATTGTTTCTGTTCAAGTTCATTACCACAAAATTGGAACATCTAAAGAATTAATGATCTGGCAGAGAGCTACCTTTAGAAATTATGGTTGGTCTTTTTTTGTCATTTACTACAGTAGATGGTTTGTCTTTAAATAATATTGCCAGGAACTGAGATAAGCATGTGGATATAAATTTCTCATGTGCATCTTATTTCTTCCCCCCTTTATTATGAACGTGGCAAGCAAACCCATCTGGAGACATATGCTAAATAACCAACAGACATCAAATAGTCATGTACTCTGTCACTAGGGCATGAAGAATGGTGGATTCACAAACAACATCAGAGATATAATACACAAAAGAATGTAAAAGAATCCAATAGCAAGCACATAGCAAGAAATGCCAAGAATATAAAATAGCGAGTAAAAACACTAGCCAAGCTGAAGATGAGGAAGTTACTACAATTTATCTTGGTTAAACCATGAGAAAAATTACAAGAAATTACCTCGGCTGAGAGAATTTTATGATCAGCTTCATCCATTCCTTTGGCCAGATCACCGATCTGCTTAGGATAGATTGCAGGAGGCAGATCAAAGAAACTTGACCTTGCGATAGCATCTTCGATGGATAGGATTGGAGGTTCCAAGTCCTCATTGGAATAGTGTACGTTTGCTTGTTTAGCAGCCATGTTGGCATACCTCTGTGTTTCTGCTACCTAAAGCAATCAAATAAATAGATGTAGCTCATGTGGCATTCTTTGTACTGCTTTTTAGAATGTATATTTTTATTTGACGACGATTAACTCTACTAAATTGTGAAATACTCCACCAAAACAACAGATAGTGATAAAACTAGTCAGAGGAGAATGGGTATACCACAACACCAAGACATTGACCAGCATATTCAGTCAAAGAATCAGCAAATAGTGGTTCAGCTCCAAAAAAAAATCTGCATCCAATGTTTTCCCCTCGTTTTGGGATGTCACTAGCACCAATATAAGCAATGACTTTCTGTGATGCCTGTGTAGATTTGAATGTAATGCCCTCTATATGAGCTAAAGGACGTGTGCTGTACACAAATGCTCCATAAAGGCAATCTTTAGGAGAAGGAATATCATCAACATATATTGCTTCACCTGGTTTGGTAATAAGATTTAGTAAAACCAAATAGTGATGATTACATAAACTATGACCTTGCCAAACAAATGTAACATTTGTAAAATGATAATGGTGTGTAATTTAGCAATCCATTATTAACCACACAAGAAAGAGTTAAAAGTTCTTCCAAGCCTACAACTTCAGAAAGAAAATATAATATTTCTATCATTTCCATCAAATCAAAATGTGAAGCCTTAGTAATCAATAAATCCCCACACGAAAGAAAGACAACGATTGAAAGACAGTCACATCGTGCTACAGGGAGAAAATCAATAACATAAAAAACCATATGAAAAAAGCATCTTAATTTCTAAATATAATATAATTAGAGTTCTAATGTATGCATATTTGGAGAATAACTCATAAAAATTCTCCTTTATGTAATAAATCATATAAAAATAGAATTAAAGTTACTTGCTGCGAGAATTTCTTTAATTATAAACTAAGGATAAGAACAAAAGCATTTCTCTGTGTTTCTAACTATATGTTTTGCAAAAGAAACATTCAGTTTTCCTGTTTTGTGAAGTAATATTCAGTTCAGTTCCAGATCAATAAGAATGCTTGTGTTAGATTACTAAGTAGTCTAGTGTTTAATATCCTTATACTATCATTGTAGATATCCTGTCAAAGATTATCATAGTGGACAACTAGGTATAATAAGTGGCATTAGATAAAAATTGTCTAGATACCAAAACCATCATAATCATTCCCCTGGATGGAGATCAGATTACAGTAAAGTTGCGCTCACATTTTTCCAATAATCATTAGAGGTGTGATTCAATCTCAGTTCCATAATGGAAATACAAAGATGATTTTGCTGGTTTGAAGAACTATATGATCTGGTAACTTAAGCATCACCATTTTTGTCATATTATTATGAGGCCTCTGTGGCTCAATAGTCCAAGCACACAATAAAACTGAAAATATTATAGTTTTAAATATCATGAGTTGATGTAAAGGTGAAATCTAAGAGACAATGAACATATGCATTTAATCATATCTTGTGCAACACTTGCAGATTTGTATCATATCTAAGAATTACATAAGATTAGGAAAAGATGTAACCAGATATTGAAAATAAATAACTGCAATACGCACCCAAAAGACAACAAAAAAACTCTGTATAAAAAAAGAGTTAACTCCAGAACATATACCAGAAGCTTGAATTTCGGCTCCGACTTTCTTGATAGGCATGCCAACAGGATGGTAATCTGAGCTAAATTCAACTGACTGCTTTGAAGATAATATGACGTTAGGATTGCAGAGTTGTTCAAATTTTGATGTCCTTGGTTGCATTATGTCCTCAGACCCATTGGTTTTATCATTTGGATAATCAGTAACAGTAGCAACATTAGATATATCCACATGGTGGATCTTCTCAGCCACAACCAATTCTTTGGCAAGTGGTTGAAAAAATTTGAACAGAAAAGTAACGGCCAAACTTGCTCTGTAGCTTGAATGACGAGTGCCTACTTTTGGTATGATGGTCTCTTTCAGTAAATTAATGGCTCCAAGTAAATTTGAGGCTGTGAGAATTTTGCCTGTCAAGAACTCCTCAACTTTCCTTGCTCTGATGGCATGTTCACTACCATAAGCCCCAAAAGCCAAGTGTAGATTTTGTAAAATAAGATTCCCAGAGATCTTATCAGAAATAACATGAGCCAAGAAAGCAGAATTCAGATAAGAAACAGCATTCCCAAGTGGGCGTGGAGCTGCTCGGTATGTTTCAAACAGAATACTGGAATCACTTTTAGGAACAGAAACCATGACCTTGCTAGTTGCAGAGGATGAATCTATTGCTGAACTCCAATAAGGAATATGTATGCTTATGAGTATGGTTCTGTCATCACATGGAGGTGACTTAAGAAATTCTTCAAGCGAAATAACTAACCTCCCTGAAGCCGTCTGAAGACAAACAATTGATCCAGCAGCAAGAAGTATTGTAGCAATATCTGAGGCAAACTGATTTCTTTGTGCCATAATCAGATTTCCACCCAAGCTAGCCATATTTCTGATGAAGGGCGAAGCAACCTTATCCATATGATCAGCAATTTTACAGAAGACTAATTTTCCACCTGAATGGAGTACAGTATTATCCTTTTCTTTCAGCACTTCAATAGCCCTGGAAATTGTCACAGCAGCTCCAAGTGTAATTCCTTTGCTATCCCTTTTGACAACTGAGAGTTCTGGTATACCTGTGAGATCAATGTACTTTTCATACAGGTCATTTTCCTTGTAAATGCCAGATCCTGTGTTACCCATAACCAATTTGACATGACTTTCAGTGAATTCATTGGAATTCAAAAGTTTATAGAGCTGTTCAAGGCTAGAAGGCCGATACCACTGGCACTCTGTCAAGCCACTATCTTGGGAACTCTCTAAGGCACCTATAGAGGAATTGATCTCAGATTTCAGGAATTCAGGAAAAGTGCAAATTTTGCCTTGGTTGTAAAGAGGTAATCTATCAACATTTGCATCCTCTGGCTTCTTCCAAAATGTATTCAGACCCAAATCTTCCAAATCAACATCAGCTGCAAAGCTCTTGCAGACATCTGCAATGGGTCTATAACCAGTGCATCGACAAAGGTTGCCAGAAATAGCCTTGTGAGCCTCAAATTTGGTGATCTTCGAGAACCCCATGGGAGGTTCAGGCCTATCAGTCTTATCTGCATTTGTAAGGGCAGAGAAGAGTGACATACACATACCAGGAGTGCAGAAGCCACACTGAGTTGCATGAAACCCTGAGAACCTCTGATGAATTGAATGGTAGCCATCTTTGGTATTTCCAAGTCCTTCAGTAGTGGTAACTGAGCAGAAATTTATACTGCAAAGTAGTGTAAGACAAGAACTAACACTGAATTCTTTCACTTGATCACTAACTGGATCATATTTAGAAAGAAGAACAACACAAGCCCCACATCCACCTGCACAATTAAGTTACTAGATCATGTTAAAACAAAAGATATGTCAAGGAACTAAATGGTAGGCCTTTCTAAAATATTGCAGGCGAATAATAGCGAATACATGAGAACATTAGAAGATGATATTTTCCTAGAAAAAAAAACAAAACTTGGCCTGTCATCAGGGACAGAGCCACGTTAGGCCAATCCTGGGCTATAGCCCACCCCAATTTTCTAAATTATCATTACCTATATAAATTTTATTAAGTATTGATTTTTTTTATAAAATAAATAAATAAACAAACTAAATCATCAAACACAAAATGAATGTGTTAATTTAAAATCGGATTAGGGTCGGATAAAATTCATCGAGTATGTGCAAATATACGGAATATGTTGATCCAAACCGAATTGATTTGGTCTATTTTGATCAAATTATGATCGAACCAAGTTTAATTGAATTAAATGAATCGATTTAAAATAAGTTAAAGAATTTTTAAAAAATTA